>OW386291.2:135669437-136269437 GCA_936432065.2 Rutpela maculata | reverse complement strand
CAGAGAAAAAAATCATAACTTGGCAACGCTGCATCCGATTGGCAAAATATGTTAAGGATTTTAATACAGAATCCTTGGACGCTTAACTGGCGCCAAAAAATACAGGGTGTTCCATTTAAAAAATTATACTTTCTTGTATAACTCGGTCTTGTGACACCTTGTATAATTGAAAATAATTTTGCATTGTAGTAGAGATGAACATTGAAAGTTTTGTTAAGAAAGTTTTTTTATAAAGTTCGTTTTTACGCAATCTACCAAGGGAACACTAACTGGACACCCTGTAGATGTACCTACAATAACTTAATTAAAAACTTGATGGTAATATTTTTTAGTAGTAGCACCGTTTAAGTGCTGGAGGTGCTAGTAATTTAACATCTTCACATCATACCATTTTGTAATATCGCACTCAAGAAAATATTTCTTACATGATATTTTGTAGCGAATTTTGCGTAAAGTAAAACTTGTAGTAACATTGTTTGCTCTGAAATGCCTTCTCTATGAAAAATGAATCTGGTCGCTATTTTTCCAAGATGGCGTCCAAATCTGGGATAGTAGAATTAAGTAAAATTAACAAGTAAAGAGTATTCTTAGGAAGTAATAAAGAATGTTCCAACATTCTCTTTTATTTTCATTACTGGAACCTACTGACAGGCCATTAAGGAGATTTTCGGATTTTTGTGAATGTTAGTATATTTATTTATAACATTTGCTTCTAAGATATAGAAAATAACTCGGAAACTAATGCTTACCGAATATTACGAATTCTCAACATAATTCGTAAATTAATATTTTAATAACATTTACGTACTGATATGAGACTCATGATAAAGTTACAGAAACGTGGTATCGAAAGTTAGAAAACTAAATATGAATCAGAAACTCACTTTGTGTAATGATAAAACTTAAATTTCGTAAAGACTTATGTTTCTTTTTTTACTTCCAGCCAGCATTCCTAGAAGAACCGAGAAGCTAGCAACTTCCTACACTTCACTCTCATCTGAATTCTCGGGTAATCCCCCATTGTGGATTACACATATCACCGGTACATACCACGATGATATTTACGTGAACAATGCCAGGATATTGGTTAGTCAGTCGAATATTCAGAATACTGGAGGAGATCAGGTAAGCAAGCAATTAAAGTATGTTTAAAACTAACTAGTAGGCAGGGCCGCCGACAGGGGGGATAAATTCCTGGAGCCCGGACACCCGCAGGGGGCCCGGGACTCCGGCTGTATTACGTCATATAGACTAGGCATTCAGTTGTGCACATTTGGTGATTCTCAAAAAAACAATTATTAAGCCGGGGGCCCGTAGGGGGGGTCTGCTAGTGATTTTGATAAAAAAAATTTCTTCAGTTTTCTACCCCCCCCCCCCCCCGCTCATCAATTATTTAGCACATGGGCCCGTTGGCTTCCGAGGGGCCGTAGCCGGGTCCCGCCAGAGATTTTGACAAAAAATTTGTTTTCAAATTTCTCCCCCCTGCTCATCAATTATTAAGCGCGGGGGTCCATTGGCTTCCGAAGGGCTCGTCAGAGATTTTGGTACTGGGGTCCATGATTTGATGTGGAGGGCCTGGAAGGGGCCGTCAATAATGAGCAGCCCCGGGGCCCGGTAAAGCTGTCGGCGGCCCTGCTAGTAGGTCAACACTTATGAGGCAATTTCCAGAGGTGGAAGATCGAAGTAACAAGGAAAAACGATATACAGCATTTTTTACAAAGTGGAAGTTTTTGGAATAAAGTGATATAATTAATTAGCTATTAGAACTGAGACGCAACAGTTATATTGGAATTATCTCAATCTTATATTTCGTGCAAGGCACCGTGAACAATATAACAATAAAATAGACATTTATAGGTAAATGAGAGTCCATTAACTCACATAAAATTAGTTAATGATCCCAATAGTTCGTCGCTAGTAAGTAAACTTTCGGTGTTAGTTGGACTCGACTACAGTCATTGAACATTAAATTTATGTGTGTGGTTTGTGTAATGCAGGGAGATTTTCAGTCATTAGTTAATGTTTTCCGAAAAAATATCGTCAACGGCCATGTTGAAAGGATTATGGTCAAAATATGTTTTTTTCAATTATCTTCTTTCCTCTTCAGTACAGTTGAATCGATTATTTTCGGCGACAACATGCCACTAGAAATTTTATTGTTGATTCTTATGTATTATGACCTGATAAAAAATATTTGCGCCCAAAAATTCTTGGTGCGTAAAAAGTTATATGCACTTTTTAACGCGCTTTCACGGATTTTCTACCAAGAGATCGAGAAAGATTGAACGTCACGTCACACGGAAGTTACTGAAATTATCAAAATTAATTTCTATTCTACATACATTATTAAATCTAATTTCCTATGTTCCTAAGGAGCAGCGTTGCCACATTTGGTAGATTTCTACTTTTTTAGTAGAATTTTAAGGATTTTTTGTACAGTTTGGTAGGTAAAATTTGTTAGTAGATTTCTGGTAGATTTTTGATGGTTCATTTTTTTTTGGATTTTTTCACCAAAATACATGTTTTGGGGTTCAACCCCCGTTCATAAAAAAAAAATATTTTTTCTTCGGATTTCTACCCCCCCGTTCTTCAAAAAAGCCAATTTACTAGTTTTCTTATTTGAATCTACTAAAAATCTACTAAAAAAATTTTTTTTAGTAGATTTAAACAAGAGAACTAGTAGATTGTCACGAAAAAATGTGGCAACGCTGCTAAGGAGTAACGATTTAGTCAGTGTTTCAGTGTTACCAATCTGGTGTCTGTCGATCATTTTCGTGAATGTTATTCTTATTGGCTTGTGTTTGATTTATCATTTATCTCCCTTTTTGACTTATAAATCAGTGTTTTTCAATGCAATCAGTTGACTGTCACATGTGTGGTAAGTTAATAAGAAACTCGCAATTTACCCACAACCGTCATTTGAATATAAATCACTAGATCACTATCGCCAATATGAAAATGTATCATAAAATAGTACATATGTATGTAGTATGCGAGCGGCACAAAAACAATCTTTAGGAAGCGGCACGTTCAGTCTTTCTCGATCTCCCTGTATCTTGTACTACCGAGAGATCGAGAACGATTGAACGTGACGTCACACGGAAAAGTCACTAAAATTATCAAAATTGATTTCTATTCTACATACATTATTAAAACTAATTTCCTATGTTCCTAAGGAGTAACGATTTAGTCAGTGTTTCAGTGTTACCAATCTGGTGTCTGTCATTTTCGTGAATGTTATTGTTATTGGCTTGTGTTTGATTTATCATTTATTTCCCTTTTTGATTTATAAATCAGTGTTTTTCAACGTAATCAGTTGACTGTCACATGTGTGGTAAGTCAATAAAGAAACTCGCGATTTACCCACAACCGCCATTTGAATATAAATCACTAGGTCATTGTCGCCAATATGAAAATGTTGAAAGTATCAGAAAATAGTACATATGTATGTAGTATACGAGCGGCACAAAAATAATCTTTAGGAAGCGGCACGTTCAGTCTTTCTCGATCTCCCTGTATCTTGTACTACCGAGAGATCCAGAACGATTGAACGTGACGTCACACGGAAAAGTCACTAAAATTATCAAAATTGATTTCTATTCTATATACATTATTAAAACTAATTTCCTATGTTGCTAAGGAGTAACGATTTAGTCAGTGTTTCAGTGTTACCAATCTGGTGTCTGTCATTTTCATGAATGTTATTGTTATTGGCTTGTGTTTGATTTATCATTTATCTCCCTTTTTGATTTATAAATCAGTGTGTTTCAACGTAATCAGTTGACTGTCACATGTGTGGTAAGTCAATAAAGAAACTCGCGATTTACCCACAACCGCCATTTGAATATAAATCACTAGGTCATTGTCGCCAATATGAAAATGTTGAAAGTATCAGAAAATAGTACATATGTATGTAGTATGCGAGCGGCACAAAAACAATCTTTAGTAAACAGTAGTAGTCGAATGGGGGTTTTAAAAATACCGGCTTATTTAAAATAAAATTCCGAAAAAATATAGACCCGTTCGATATGTATTGGTCAATCCGTTATCTTGGAAAAAAAATAGAAAACACCAAAAATGGCCGAAAAAATTGAAATTGAATATCTTCTCGATAAGAAGGAGTAATTTAACTAAAGTGGGAAAAAGTTAAACTCACCTATGGTCAAATAACGTCGTCTATCTCAGGAAGTGTCCTATCTCAAAAAAAATCGAAATTTGAGATAGGTCGGCAAATATACTTCATTTGACATGTTCTTGCATCTCACAAACTCTCGTCAGTCAAGCGCGTATACTATGCGAGAATGGGTACATATAAACGTTGGTGTATCTCAATTTAGTTACAATTAATTTCTCACGAACTGACGTGTGTTGACTTAGGTCATATCGTGAGTTTCATTTTATCCATTCTAGCTCTCGAACATTATAGTAGTCAAAGATAAACCAACGCAAATATTTTTTGAATCGAGTCATATTCATAGTGAATATAGTTCTATAACACTGGAACTAAAGTTAGATAACTTAAAAGACATGCAACTGTCAATTTTAAATTCTGAACTCAAGATTTCCAAGGACAAGTATAACGATTTCATGGCGCTTTGTAACGGTGCCACACCTATAATTAGAATCTCAACACGTGCACAATGTTATAAAAATCTGCCACGTCACGATGGGTAGATGAATAATACAAAATTATTTTATTGTAGTTTTTAATAATTTTGTATCATATTTTTTTAAACACAATAATAGACGATAGATATTAAAATGCTATTATTTCGTTCAAAATCACAATTTTTGTTTTTTCACGAATGAAATGTTAATTGTGTTGTATATTTACGAATGTATCTTTATTTTCAACAATAAAATGCTAATCACGTAAGTTAACATAACTCATTGTATTTAGAAAGTTTCATTTTTATCTCTCACGTAACGTCGTATTTCGCTTCCAAATTTTTTCTGAAAATTTGGAAATACGCACTCTTAATATAGACCTCATGCCGGTAACTACATATTCCAGTACACAACATAAGCAAAAAAAACAACGAAAAGGCAAGTTTTATATGTTTATTATTCATTTTAAAAACCACCAAAACTTAAAACAGCTCTAGAGCTAAATCACGAAAACTGAGATAGGACACTTCGTGAGATGGACGACGATATATACACCAAACCCGGACGCTGTAAGTCAAGTAGAACGGTCAAAGATGGCGGACGAAATAATTTTTTTAATTCTTCAACTATCAACAAGACATTGTACGTCACTTTTCTTCTTTTTTTTGATTGTATGTTCTTTTAGATACTTTAAGGGGATAAAGTTCATTTTTTTTATTTTCAAAAAAGTGCATTTTTTACAATTTTCAAAAATGAATTTTTCTTTGATCCTCATTACATAAGAATCAACAATAAAATTTCTTGTGGAATGTTGTCGCTGGAAAAAGTTGAATTAAGTCGAATTAAGTCTGTACTACTAACTACCCTAAAATTGGAACAAAATACATAAGTACAGATATATGGGTGTGATCTTTGGGATTGAACTTTTTTTGTGTATGCCTGTACTATCTTTAATAATAATTAAGATAGCGATGCATTTACCCCCAAATTGGGACTGCGTGTATATAACAGAATTATATTCAAAAACAATGTAATTATTTTACCTATTTTAGTATAAACGTATATGCTTGAAACATCATTTAATTCGGGGTATATTAAATTCTAGCCACGTTTCTATTTTGTTTGTATCGTCTGACTTTATCTAACATAAATTTCTCGGCGTCTGTAATCTTATTTTTCAATTTTCCCAGCACTATTCTGTTAACGCAGCATCTCTATACAATGGCATGTAATATTTCACCATTACATGCCCATTTAGGGGCGCTTCAAGGGTGGTTTCGTACTTTTACGACACGAATTTCACGCACCGCGCCAGATTTAAAGTGGATAACGGAGTTTGCCGAAAGTTATTCTAATATAGTTCCGTAAGTGGAACGACCGAAATCTTCCTGCATGGTTTTTTACTTTGTTTTAGGTGCTCCATAAAATTGATGAGGTTCTGGTCCCCACGACGTCTCCCAAGACAGCTGCTAATAAGATTTACAACCCCACTGCATGGGAATTTTTAGAAAACTACGAGTCTCTTATTCAGCATCCTCATAGAGTCCGGTATGTACCTTACAGGCAATACTGTTCACAAATTTCACCAAATTCAATAATGAATAAAATAATAATTAATAAAATAATTGTGATATACAAACCAGTTTTGGAGCTACATTATTTTTTTGAATTCATTATTACATGTAATCAAAATTCATTCACGGGCATTTAAAGTGTTTTTTGGTATCAATCATGCGCCACTGAAATTTTAAAACATCTTTAATTATTTTTCGAAATAAAAGCCCGCAAATTTTTAATTCAATCACCCCGTATAAAAAATGTTTCATCATTTCGTTTCGTTTTGTTTTGATGGCAATACAATAATATGGTACCAAAAAGTCTGTTTTTTAGTTTTTTTAACTATAATTTGATCAGATAGTGTATTTGCATTCTAAGAAATGGCGGAGGATCCCGTACTTTTAAGTAAGGAAGACACAATGAATATAAAACTTGTTACACTCACCCTTAGTTTAACGAAAATTATTAATATTTATATCTTAGTTTGATATAAATAAAAGTAATTCACGACAAAGTAAGTGCGGCGGCTCGCGGCTAGCCGATCTGGTGCGGGGCGGGGAACCGTGGGTCCTATTTTAGCTGAACCAGAGGAAGACTCAACAATTTCGCAGAACTTGACCAAAACAGATTATCTCACTATATAAAGAAAGTTAATAAAAAAAAAGATGTTAATTGTGGCGCCATCCACAGCGTAAGTGATATTACCTAACTTTCTCTATTATAGTGAAACCAGCTGCTGTGGAACAGCCTGGAATATAATCGGACAGCACAAACAAATATAATAAAAAAAATTGAAGTTAAGATAAAAATCTTTTAAGTGATGAAAATTTAACATAAAAGTTCAATGAAATTATCAATAAATGACATGAAAGTATGACGAAATTATCTTAATGATACAGCATAAAAGTCTATAACCATGTCATGGTCAAATATTCGGAGCACTATAAAAATTACTAGAAAAATATACACTTTCTCACCACCTGATGATGGGTGTTGCAGAGACGAACCCTAGGTGAGGTCTCGTAGTCTTTGCTAGGATAACACGCTCCGCACTCTTTGCTGCGACCCGATGGTAGGATGTCTCGGTACTGCTACGCCTAAATATTTGCCTGAAGTGCTATTATATTTTCCACGAAGGTAAGTTGAAATATGACGAGATTCTTCTATTATCAGCTACTGATATAATGACGGTTGATTATGAGATGACCAGTCTCCACAGTTAAACTTGAGTAGTTATTACGTAATGACGTAATTATGTGGTATTTTAATGGTTGATTTAGAGATGACCAGTCTCCTACTGCTTGAGCAATAATTAATAGTTGTGGTTGATTAAGAGATTACCAATCTCTTACTGTATGATACGTGATTGATCATAAACTTCAAATAACTCGAAAGGCTGCAATATACTGTGAATTAAAATTATTTAAGAAAATAAATTACCTTTAAAATGTATGGATTACACTAGACGAATAATGATAATTTTAAAATTAACACTTGGCATCTGCCAATTTGATTATCAAACGAAGTTAACTGTTATTTACCGTTGCAGAACAATCAATGATTGATTAAGTGAATGGACTCTAAAATGAAAACTATTGTCCCCTCTAAGAGATCTGCGTGGTAGTCGAAAAGTTTACAAATTGACATTGGCAACCTAACATTCTACAATGAGTATAATATGTTGGAAACCTTATTTATCACTACTTGAATTTATTGATTAATACGAATGCGTTTAGATATAATTAACGTCGAGAGTTTCGAGTGTGGTATGGTAGCAAGAGGCTATAACATAAAATAAGTACATATTTAACAGATAAATATAATGACACAATGCTTAGAATTAACCTGTAATAAAGCATTAGATGAATACAATCATAGTCTGGGTGATTAAGCTATAAAGATGTAAAATATTGTACAGTAAGCTTAAGAAATTGAAAGGATTTAGTGTGTCTTAAATAAAAGTGCATATTATCTTAAATGGTATGCTACAAACTAATAATTAAGATGTAACTAAAAATTTAAAAACGAAATTATATGTAAAAAAACTTTTTATAAACAAAGTTTTATTATTACTTATTTATTTTTTAATATTTGTTATGGCCTTCCCAAACTAAAAAGTGATAATACATACATTATTTTTGATTTTGCTATAGTATAATGGACCCATGCTAATTTTTAAAAACTATATTTTTCTCGATTAGTAAAAAATAGCGAAGAAAAAATTTACAGTGCTATTATGGAACTATAAAAAACGTATCGTTATGTTTGTACCAAACACATGCCTATATCAACAAATAAAACAGTTATACATTTTTTAGACGTAAAACTCCAGTTTGTCTCATAGTGTTGAGGAGTTGTGTAACCACCATCCAAAATTTCAAGCTACATTGGCAAAATATAACGCAACTTTTAGCAACGTAGATATCACTTCATAATGTTAATTTTTGTATTGAAAGGCAAAAGTCATTTTTTTTATCAAGGTCCTTAATCTATATTTATGCAGATTATGGAGCGTTGTTGTGTTTCCGGGTGTTTTCTCGCGTAGTTGATAGGCTTCTGCAAGAGGCACGGTTGTCTCAACGACGTTTTAGCAGAATCCCATCTGTCATCTTCAGGTTCTCGCTGAAAGCTGTTGAGACAACCATAGCTCCTGCAGAAGTCTATCAACTACGCGGGAAAACACCCGGAAACAACGCTTCACTCACCCGTGAAAACTTAAAAAACACCATTATATAGATTATGTATATATATATACCTTTTTAAAGTGTTTCGAGTAGGTCTTTGAACAGGAATGTTTAAAATTAGGTTTACTAATGCTGATATACCTAATTACTACGGGAGCTCACCCTACTAACTGTACGTGCACACCCCCCAGTTTATTTTATTTTTTGTTATGTTAATAATATGAAGTTATATTATACTCCTTACAATAATTGTCAGTTATTTCCTCTAAATGATTTACCAACATATGAATTCCCATGTTTTCTTAATTTTGGACTCATTTATCTAGAAAATAGTAACTCCTATCAAAATATTCTATAGGAACAAAATTGTAGAAAATTTCATGCACGTTGTTTTTTGTTACAAAAGTTTTTGTCCATATTTTTTAGTTTTTGTGTTAAATGACAAAAACAACATTGGCAACAGTTTTTTTAACGTATGTCCGCCATTTTGAAAGTACAGCCATTTTTTTTGGAGACATGTCTAAAATTGTTCCTTAGGCTTTAATCTTTATAAAAAATATTGTCCCCAAGGATCGGGGGGAGCACGTTCAGCTAGGGACTAAATTTCTTGCGTAACAGCAAATTTTTTTAAAGAAATGTAATTGCTACTTTATTTTGCCAAATTAATAACCTTTATTATTACTATTATTATTTTTATGATGTTCCAGCAACTTCCGCCAGAGAGTCGAGCAATACGGCAAACAAGACGTCTTCAATACGGAGGGTGGTCACACGTTCTTTATTCCAGTTGACGAAGGATTCGCGGTAAAACGCTCTTAAATCTTGGTATTTACAACGTTATTGATGGGGCTGTTTTGTATTTCAGAACGAACGTGCGTCCTCAATCGACGAAAAAATAATTGATGGCCATGTCATCCCTAAACAAGTGCTGTTTACAACTCCAACGAAGAAAGACGTCCCTTACCAGACTTTGGCCAGCAGAGACAATGTCATTCGAGTTCTCATTTCATTCACTCAGGAAAAGAGGGGAAATACTATTCTAAGTAAGTAGAAAAATGCTAATTGCTGGATTCTGTATGTAGTGAAGGAATGCGTGTTGCACTAAGAAAATTATAAGGTCGTATAACACTTTCAATTTATTTACAAAGAAGGCTATAACGGTGTTCAGCTTCTTTTATTATCATCACAGAAAATTGTCATATATATTTCCTAACAAGAATGTAGGCCAATCCCACTGAATATAATTGGTTGAAATTTGTTCTATCCGATTGATGATAGGTTGGAATAAACTATGTAGTCAGCGTGGACTATCAGAGGTGGACTAACTGTCTCTTCGCCTTAAAAGTTTAATGATTTGATTAAATCTTTCTGTTGAAATAAATAGTTTATTTTGTTTAACAGTAAAACAAATCTTTACTGCTGAGTTTTCTTACTAATTTAATGTTTTTTTTTTTATATATTGTGTTGTTATTGAGCTATTTATTATACTCTTCGCAAAAAACGAAGAGTATATTGCATTTGATCGGCACATTTATAAAACAGTAAATATCGCTCGTAGAGAAAAAATTTTCATATCATTGTGTTAGTGAACAACTTTCAAAATGTCCGTCTGTCCGTCCATCTACCCGTCCGTCCGTCTGTCTGTCCGTCCGTCACGTTTCTTGTAAGCACGAGAACTTAAGAAAGAAAAGTCCGATTGTATTGAAATTTGGAAAGTAAGTTAGCGTTAGCTAGAGGAAGAACCCTATTGTTTTTAAATTTAAGAAAAATTCTTAATTTTTATCACTTGTACTTAAATAGAAATCTTGCGAAATGTTGTTCTCTATAATTTTTTTTTGTTTATACATTTTACTAATATACAGTGTGTCCCCCGATTGAGTTCGCTATAGGTGAAATGGGCAAAAAAATTTCGAATTTTTTTTTTCATATTTGGAGGCTGCTTATCAAAAAGTAATTTTGAGTGTACTTTTGTTTTTTTTAAATATATTTCATAATAATATATATTTAATCCGCTGAAATACAATTCTTGAGTGATATATATTACAGACATTCAATTTTTCTAGTAGTGTGATGGCCCAATGGCTAAAGCTTTTAATAATAATAATAATAATAATAAATTTATTGATTCTTTGGCCAATGATACATTGGATAGAATAAGTCTAAAAATATAATTAAAAATGTAAATATGCAAAAAATGTTAAGTAGTGTACATACTTATACATATACGAATATATATAGTAGGTTATACAGAAGAAAACATAGATTTAGATATATTACATTTTGATACATAAAACGTAGTCAACACAAACAAATATATAACAATATGTACGCTTACATATACACATATTTACAGGCTCATACCTAAGCATATACATGTCGGAAGTACTGCAATCAATACACACACACATACACGGAGTGTAAGTTGAAAATAGAGTACATCTATAGTACATTAAAGACCGTACAAGTCAAAATGAATTGTACTCCTCTAAGGTATAAAAACAATTTGAAACAAGAAACCGTTTTAGCTCCGAGTTAAATTTATATATGTTACTTAAATTTTTAATGTTTGTTGGTAGTCTGTTATAACAATAGCTGCCTGCACAAAGAGGTGATTTTTTATATAATGTAAGGTTATATTTATTTATGTAGATATCTTCATTATTACGTGTGGCATATTGATGTTTACAGAGTGGTAATTTATGTTTGTTACTGTGTATGTAGGTTAACAGTTTATAAAGATATATAGAGGTTAATGTAAGAATATTGTTATTTTTAAATGTTGTTCGGCAAGATTCTCGGAAGTCTATATTAAATATTATTCTTAAAATTCTCTTTTGTAATATGAATATTCGCTGAATATCTACACTTTGACCCCACACTATTATGTTGTAAGATAACTTTGAGTAAACTAGTGCATAGTAGACCGAGAGTAAACATTTTTGATCTAAATTGTTTTTTAAATTATAAATGGCAAAACAAGATTGCACCAACTTAGTGGATAACTGTTCAATATGTCTGGACCAACTAATATTTTCGTCAAGTAAGATTCCGAGAAATTTTGTTTCTGACTGTAAAGTTACAGGGTAATTATTAAAACTTAAATTAAAATTAAAATTTATATTTTTTTGTTTTGTTTTAAAGTTGATACAGACTGTTTTGTCAAAATTTATGATAAGGCGATTTTTGAAACACCAATTATCAAACAGTAGTAACGTTTCACTAACTTTGTCCCTTAATTCTGGTAGGCTTTTTGCGGATACTATAAACGATGTATCATCCGCGTACATGAAAACTTTTACAGACTCAAAATGTTGTGGTAGGTCATTAACAAACAACAGAAATAGCAAAGGACCAAGTATACTGCCTTGTGGGGTTCCAATGTTTATATTGTATTCCTGTGACGTCTCCTTTTGCCTTACAATTCAAAGGTCTTGTGTTTGAATCCCTGATATGGTGGTTGTTTTTTTTTTTTTCATTTTTTTTCATTTTGTTTTCATATATATTTTTTTCAAAATATATGAAAAAGAAATGAAAAAAAACACACCGTGTTACAATTCACAAAATTTAAAATGTCCAAAAATTATTTACAAGAAAAATGCGAAGAGTATCTTATAGAATGTGTAACAATTATATAAAAAGCTCAGTAAACCGGCGAAGAGTATAATGCTTCCACTAGTTTATTTATTTATTTAATTTATTCAGTTTTTACTTTGAAACTTTGTCATGTTATTTTAATAAGAAATTTTATTACGTTGTTATTCTGTAGAATAGTTAGTTATTTTTAACTGAAAAATGCTGGTTTATTTATTTACTCTTTTAACCTCTTACTCCCTAATTAACAATCCTGTCACCATCCTATCCTGGCAAGGGATATGCTTACACTTCCTCGTTGGTCCTTGCTGGGCAATAAGAAAAACTGGTATCGTTGAAGTTTGTGTACATTTTTATAAACATACTTATTACAGTTCGGATGTCAGATATCGTATTATTCACTGTTAAAAAAATTAAGTCCTTAAAAGAACACCAGTTTCTGTTTTTGGCTAAAATGAGCATAGAAAAGTTGATTTAATTGTATTTAATTCTTTGTTTGAAACTTAAAATACACTTTAAGCCCGGTCCTGTGTACTGCTCAACCTAACACCGGCGGTACACTAACCAAAAGCGGTCGGTGTCCTTTACGCTTTTTTATATCGCTGAATTATATACGGAACCTACTATAGTCATATTTATATAACGTGTTATTTAAAATCAACAACAAATAAAACCCGGTGAGAGAACTAGATCTAAAACAAGATGAATACACGTTTTCAGAAAATGAAACTCAATGAAAAATACTTTTGAGTGTGTTTTTTATGATAAGTTTCCGAGTTAAAAAAATTCAAGTTCAAGTCACTGTCTTAAGGAATTTCATAATATTCACTTAAATTGTGTGTTTATATTGTACAGTGTGTCCTACTTTTCACGGGTAGCTTCGTTATTAGTCACTGAATTTCAAACAAATTCGGATCGGTATCAAAAAACTTTACTAGATCTTTTTTGAATAAAACAAAACGTATTTCAGTCATTGGCGTGCATTTTTATTAACAAAAAAAAGGTTTATTTTTCGAGAAGTTATATTTTTGAATTTTTTTAATGAAAAACTATTACAATATTATTGATCGTATCATATTTATTACAGTATATGAATATAAAAAAATTACAGTATTGATTATTATTTTTAATGATACTTAAAAAAAATATTTTAAAATACATTATTTAAAAGTTCTTTACGAAAAATGCCGCTTACCCCATTCTTATGACGATTCTCATATCGAAGTTGTTACTTGGCTGCTGCAATTTTTTAAAATTTTATTATGTACGTTAAATATTAGTTGAAAACAAAAAAAAATAATTTGGTTGGTTAGGTTTCGATGAATTTTATTCTTGGGAAAATGTATTAATTATGCACTCCTTTAATTCGATGGTAATAATATTTTTTTATAAACGGGGTATCTTAAAGTGTCTGTTTTATTGCTGATATTTCTTATTATTCTATATGTGGAAAATATTTAAATCACAGTTTGCTCAATATTTTTAAAATAAGAAAAGACAATTCTGTTTTATACCGGATGTCAACGAGATCACTTTCCGGCAGCCATTTCTTTATATTTTAAGGGACCGAGTTGACACTAGGCACGTATCACAAGTTAGCAAAACGACAGTTTTTTGTCTATCTGTTAGGTTTCTACGACTTCACCGAAAGTGATCTCTACTTTTTCTCAGCGACCCCCCATTTCGTTTTTTATTGTCAAAATGCAGATTTTTGACAATTTTTGATATTTACTCGAAATCTACGCGATAGAAATTTTTTTAAATTGAAAATTCGGATTCAGCACACAAAAAATACTTAAAGCATGATAGGTTTAGTCCTTGGAGCAGAACATTTTTTTTTGTACACCTGTAATTGAAGAAAAATGCGTGTTGAATTTTTGTTGTTAATTTGTGTCACAGATAGGTCGAAACTTGATAAAATCACTTTTTCGAAATTTCTCAAAATTTTTGAATGAAAGTATATCACTTTCATGCTAAATGTAGTTTTTGAATATCAATATAACGACGTATCACAACACATTCTGGGGGCTCAGCTTTTGGTGGGTAATGCACACAGTTTGAAAATTAAAATTGGCTGCAGAAAATTCAAAATGAAGGAAAAACTCATAAAATTAGCACAGTCATATGCAGCATGACCTCCAGATTCAAAAAATGTAAAAATATACAAGGTGTCTTATTTGAACATCAATAATAGAGGTCACTTTCGGTGAAACTGTAAGTCGTGAAAATTTGATGGATGACTAAAAAAATTAGTATAAGTATCAAATTTTTGCACGTTGTCTCATTTTTGTGTTGAAATGGTGTTCTAAATATATACAAAGTGTTACTTAATTGCTAGACATCTTGGCCAATATAAATTCCTCTCATTAAAATAAGATAAAAGTTCATATAAACATGGATCTACAAATGTACACATATCATATGTGTACATTTGGTATTCAAAAAGTTTAGGCTTATCAAAATGCTTTAAAATAAAAGAACAAATATTTTGGTTAAATTTTTAAGTGTGTACTTTATTTAGTTTAGAAAGATTTGGTAACACGTGTCACGTGCCTAATTCGATCCCGATCCGTAAAAAAAATAAAGAAATAGCTGCCGGAAAGTGATCTCGTAGACACCAGGTAGAGTATTATAAATATGAAGAATTGTAAAAAGTTATAAACTTGAAAAAATCTTTCTAAACTAAATAAAGTACACACTTAAAAATTTAACCAAAATATTTGTTCTTTTATTTTAAAGCATTTTGATAAGCCTAAACTTTTTGAATACCAAATGTACACATATGATATGTGAACTAGGGTTGCCCATCTCTATAGGGGGTGAATTTTTTTTGCGTATTTTTTAAGTCTCACCCCAGGAAAATATACTATTATACTAGGAATAATTTATGTCAAAGTTTCAGATAATTCGGTGTACGGTAACCCGTGCCGCATTCTGGTAGAAATTTGTAGATAAAATTTTATTACGGTAATACACTTAAATTTTACTTAAAATACAAATATCTACCTCTTTTCTCATAATGTTCTATTGGTGTTATTATTTCCTAGAAATTATTTGTTTTGGAAGTTTGGAAATATAATGCACCTACGGTAGGTTTTTATGTCAGTTTGCAATTGTGTTTTACAGTGGTGACATTATAAGTTCTAGCATACGTTCCTTTTTGAAAAAACATTTAACGATGGCTGATGTTAGATCCTTACGAAAGGATACTTTCATTTACTTAGTTGGACACTATTTGTCACAAATCATTGGCAATAAATTGCCCTCTAATAGACAAGTATTACAAGTGCTCTTTTATAACATTCGTGAAGTGAAGCTAAGTGTACATGAAAGTGCTAAATTAACAATAAAAGAGGTGTCAGTTTTTTGGGATAAAGCTCGCATTCCGACACGTCAGGATTTTTATTATGTTAAACAACTAGATAAACTTTATGCAGAGTGGAGGAACTTACAAAAATCGGCTAAAAGGGCCAGTGCGGGAGTAAAGAAAAAAATTTCGTTGAAAAATTGGACGATCTTTTTGACATTTCTCATGCAAATGCATTGGAATTGATGAAAATAGATGAAGATAAGCAGTTTTTAATTAACCAAAGAAAAAAGGGACGTCCTGGATTTATTCATGGTATTGATTACCAACTTGCTTCTCAAGAAAAAACAGCTGAGGAGAAATTACAGAAATTATCCGAACGAATGCAACGAAGTCAACAAGAAAAAGCTAGATTAGAGGAAACAGTCACCTGTCCATCATCAAGTAGTAATTCAGCCGACTCCAACGAAAATGACGATGAAATAATCGAATCCCAAGAAGAGTTGTTACAAGACCAGCCTGGCCGGTCACAGCCAAAAAAGAGGAGATTGTATGGAACATGTAACATCATCACACCAAAAATAGCCGCTGCATTTGATGCTTGCAAAATAAGCGACAGGTATGGAGTCCATATTTTGACGGCAGTAGCAGAAGCACTAGGACATGACACCACATCTTTGTCCATCAGCAGAACCACACTTCAGCGCTCTAGACAACGCATCCGCGAAGAAAGAGCTGAAATATTAAAAACTGCCTTCGGTAATTCTGAATTGCCGGCCCCAGTCATCCATTGGGATGGAAAACTTTTACCTTCTCTCACTGGAATGGGAAATATCGATAGACTTGCTATCTTAGTTACTAGTGGAGATATTGAACAACTACTTGGAGTACCAGCTTTGCCCAATTCAACTGGAAGAGAACAGACTGAAGCAGTTTATGATGTGCTTTGTGAATGGAATTTGGACGAAAAGGTAATAGCTTTGTGTTGTGATACAACAGCATCAAATATGGGTTATATAAATGGGGCAGCCACACTATTGCAACAAAAATTAGAAAGAGATATTCTATATTTTCCTTGTAGACATCATATTTTTGAAGTGGTTTTGAGAAGTGTGTTTGACACAAAAATGCCGTCCTCATCTGGTCCAAATGTGCCACTATTTAAACGTTTTAGGGAATTTTGGCCTAAAATAGATCAAAATAAACTAAAAACTGGATTTCAGGTATCAAAAATTAAACATATTTTACAACCAGTTAAAGCCGAAATTGTAAAGATTCTAAATGCAGCTTTAACTTTGCAACAGCCTCGTGATGATTATAAAGAATTTTTAATGCTTTCTAAACTTTTTGTTGAAGAAGAGCCCACTCACACGACATTCTATCAACCAGGGGCATTTCATCATGCACGTTGGATGGCCGAAGCCATTTGCTGTCTAAAAATATTTTTTTTCCAAGATCAGTTCCAACTAACTAAAAAAGAAAAAATGGGTATTGAAGATATATGTCACTTTATTGTAAAGGTTTATGTAAAGGCCTGGTTTACAGCGTCATTTGCTAGTAAAGCACCGCTTCATGACTTAGACTTTTGTAAAGAACTCATTAATTATCAAAATATTGACAAAGAAATATCTCAAGACGCAAGTAGGAAAATAGTGAACCATTTGTGGTACCTTAATTCAGTAAATGTTATCTTTCTTTGATGACGATATTTCAGTTACCACTAAAAGAGAAATGGTTAAAGCTTTGAATAGGAAAGCACCAAATCAAGAGGGTATTAAACGACTTATGATTAGTAACATTACTGACGTTGAAAACAAGGAAATTCAGGACTTCATATGCGAGAACACTAAACAGTTTTTTCAAAAATTAGGTTTGTCTATGGAATTTTTGGAAAGTGATCCAACAACATGGAGGGAAAATGAAAGTTATACCCGATGTTTCAATATTGTAAACAAAATTAAAGTTGTAAATGATGCCGCTGAGAGAGGAATCAAACTTATTACTGACTATAATGACATTTTAACAAAAAATGAAGACCAAAAACAGTTTTTACTCCAAGTTGTAAATGATTATAAATCACAGTTTCCAAATGTAAAAAAAGAAACCCTGTCGCATGCTTTGGCCTAGTGCAAAAAATATTGTTTTTATTACTATATGTCTTGTAGATTTAGGATAATATTTGGTACTATGTATGAAAAAAACGTTTCATAATAAAATACCCAAAGATAAAACGAGAGTTTTATTTCAAAAACTTCTAGTCTAGTTTTCTTAGACTACGAATTTACAGTAGTATGACACATGTCATAGTCACAACAGATAATGTCTTTGATATTTGTATGACTTGATTAGTCATTCTAAAGATAAATGTTGCTGATTAAAAAAAAAACGATGCATCAACCAAAGAATGTAAATAATTCCATTTACTTTTATTATTGCATAATAATGCATTCTGCGGCACCCCTTGCCTTCAATTTGCCTCAATAATATTTTGAGGGGACTGTTTTTTCTTCAAATGGAACCATTGGCAGGGGGTGAGAAATAAAAAATTTCGATTTCGAAAAAGATGGGCCACCCTAAGTGTACATTTGTAGATCCATGTTTATATGAACTTTTGTCTTATTTTAATGAGAGGAATTTATCCTGCGAAGATGTCTAGCAATTAAGTAACACTTTGTATATATTTAGAACACCATTTCAACACAAAAATGAGACAATGTGCAAAAATTTGATACTTCAAGCTTCGGAAATTTAAAATTTGTGTGAATGTGTTCAAAATTTTAGTAATTAAATCATACATTTTATTACGATATCGACGTAAAATTCAATTCAAATAACGACTAATAACATTATCCTGAAAAAAAGAACTCGGAACATCTTAGACAGCAGCGATTTACGGAGAAAAATATGATTTGAATGGGAACATATTTTTTAGACAAAGTGAATTATTTAAAAAATAAATCTCCTAGCATTTTATCGTAGAACGGGCTGAAAAATCTAGACAAGACGTTACAAAACAATATTTCATAGCTATTCGCTTTGAGACTGTCCTTTTTCTTCCAGCTATATTAAATTGGTTTCTGTATCTACAGGGTGTGTAATAGTCACATCCAATGCCAGTAACTTTCTAAATATTATATTTATTGAAATATATAAAGTTGAACCTCTCTCTCACTAAAATTCATTTCGAATTGAATTCAAGAAATTGTAGAGTGGAGGTTAGCACGTAACTAGCTCTTCTGTGCTGATGAAGGTTAATAGTCAGAAATCGGTTCGTGAATGGTGTTATGTACCCTCTCGACACTATAATCATAATAATCATAATCATCTTTATTGGTCTTGTGCACTATTTACATAGATAAGACAAGTCAAACATAAATATGTATAACTACAATATATAATACTTAGGATATATAACACATTCTGACTTACACATATATTCACAAACTTGTAACTATAAGACGCAGTATGCGAGCACATAAATTAAGTTGTCAAGGTATTTCTTTATACTGTGTCATTACTTAATACATGCATAACACATTTAGGCTTACACATATAATAATATATCACAGAATACAAGCACAAATTATATTTTAAAAATTATCGTCAAAATATTCCTTTACACTGTAATAGCACTTACTTAATAATATATTTTTTACCGCCGATTTAAATGCGGTGTAACTTTGTTTACCACGAATTTCTTTCGGTAATTTATTAAATAATTTAATGCCTATATGGTTTGGGCTCTTTTCGAATAAATATGTTTTATGGTTGTAAATCTTGAGTAGAGTGCCATTACGTGTAGAATAATTATGCATGTCGTTAATTCTTTCAAACTGATGTATATTCTTTTTGACATACATAATAGTTTTTAATATAAATATACATGGGACAGTAAGCAGTGAAAATTCTTTAAAATATGGTTTGCATGAATCCCTAGGTTTTAGGTTAAATATGAGTCTAATGATTCTCTTTTGAGATAAGAGAATTCTGTCTGCATTGCTGCCTAAGCCCCACAAGGTGATGTTGTAGCTTATATGACTATAGCCTAGGGCGTAATAGACATTTATTAGTGCCTTGATATCGAGGCATCTCTTTAGATTAAGCAAAGCAAAATAACAGGAATTTAGTTTTTTTGATATTTGATGGATATTACTATCCCAGCTTAATTTTTTATCAAGATAAGTACCAAGGTATTTAATATTATCTGACATTGTGATATTTGCTTGGGCTATTGTGAAAGAGAATGATGTTGATATTGGTTTCCTGTTATAGAAGTTAATGATAACTGTTTTTTCTGGATTTAATATTAATCGATTTTTGTTTGTCCAGTTCTCAAATTCAGTTAAAATAACTCTGGCCTCATTTTGTAGGGATAATTGGTCGTGTGATGATAAAATTATGCAAGTATCATCTGCAAACATTACAACTTTTCCATTGGAGATGTTATCAGGAAGATCGTTCGCAAAGAGGAGGAATAACAGAGGTCCAAGAACGGATCCTTGGACAATTCCTAAGTTCAAATCGTAAGGACTTGAACTGACTTTATTTAGCTGAACTATTAATTTCCTGTTTGTTAGAAATGACCTGATTAAATCGGAGATCTTGCCTCTGAGTCCATTGTTATTGAGTTTAAACATTAAAATATCAGTTTCAATTGAATCGAAGGCTATGCTTAAATCAAAATAGATACCTAGAACATATTTACCTTCATCTAATTCCTTGTATATATAGTTGAGGCAATCAATGCAGGCAGATTCTGTAGACTTGTTTGGAAGAAAACCGTGCTGAGCAGTGTTAATGATTTTGTATTTAAGTGAATACGATATTATTCTGTTATACAATATGCGTTCTAGGATTTTGGAAAATACACTTAAAATTGAAATTGGTCGATAGTTGATAATGGAGTAAGGATCATTTCGTTTGTAAATTGGTATTACTGCTGCTATTTTAAGGATAGATGGAAATTCGCCATACTTTATAGCCAAATTGAATAGAAATAACAAAGGCACTAATATTGAGTCACAAACACTTTTCACGATTTTCGTTGAAATGCCATCGTGTCCTGTCGAATTCTTATTTTTTAGATCTTCGATAACGGATTTTATTTCATGGGCTTCAATTTCTGCACAATAGAAGGAATTCGGTATACCGGATTCGTTACGATACTCTCCTTGGTTCAAATTGAACTTTCCAAATTTGTCTTCAACCATGTTGCGAGCTGAAGTTGCAAAGTGTAAGCCAAATACCTCTACTACATCTTTAGGATCATTGATACTTTTGTCTGCTATTGTTAATTCGATTTCCTTGTTTTTCTTTTCCTTGCCTAGTTGATTGTTGACTATGTTCCATACAGTTTTGTTGGCGTTGTTAGAGTTTTCTATTAACTTGGAATAATGTTTATGTTTTGCCTCCTGTATATATTTTTTATAGTCAGTTTTTCTTTGTTTATATGCTTTTTTAAATTCGTCGTCTCTAAAATTTTTAGTTAACCAATGCCAATTTCTTAAAACTTCACTTTCATTCTTCATGGTCTGGGTTATCCATTTATTATTCTTTTGTTCATTTGCAGTTATTGATATTAAGGGGCATGCGTCATCGACAATTTTAGTAAATAAATTTATGAACACTTCATAAGCTCTTTGGACATTATCGTACTGATATAAAAAGTCCCATTTCATGTGTATTAATGTGGTATTAAGTTTACATAAATTTTCACTCGTTATGTCCCTTATAACGTATTGATCGATGTTTAGGTGTTGTTTAGGTTCTTGAATCATATTTGAGGTTTGGTAGCAGAAAATTTGTGAGAGATGATCGGAAAATCCAGTTTCCATAGTTTCGTAAGATACTTGGCTAGCGGGTAAATTATGAATAAGGTAATCTATTGCAGTGCTGGAGGTATGACCGTTGATATTTGTAAATATTCTTGTGGCGGTTTTTGCTTCACACCGCAATTCAAATGAATCTATTATGTCGAGAAGTTTGTCTAACTTTTGACATTTTTGCAGAGAATCGACGTTTAAGTCACCACATATTATTAAGTAATCATAATTCGGATATAGGGTCTGTATGGTATAACTCAATTTGTTTAAGAAGTGTCTATAGCATCCATCAGGCGAGCGATATACACATATGAGACATGCTGTCTTTTGCTCAATGGAAAAAGATATACAACAACATTCGAAATCTTTTTCCTGTGATATATTTTTAATGAATTTCACTTCTTGTAGTTTATTCAAAGATTCTAGGTTATTGTTACAATATATTGCTACCCCACCGTGGCTATATTGCGTTCGGCAGAAATACGCGTGAATTTGGTATCCTTGTACTTTCAACATCATTATGTTTTCATTATTTAACCATGTTTCTTGAATACATAGAAAACTAGGTTGTGCACTTGCCAAAAATATTTCTAGTTCATTAACTTTGTTTTGCATACTTTGTATATTCATACTAATTATTTTCACACCTGTAAATTCATTTGGATTGGTTATTCTACGAGAAGTCTGCGAGAACCGTGTCTCTGTTTTGACGAAATGGCTTAAACTGAAATCGTTTGATTAGTGTCTTTTTAGGCCAGAATGATGGATTATATAATGTATCTTTGAGGTGTGAATTGGCACCTAGTTTAAAGCTAGGAAGTCCTCTTGACTGAAGTGCCTCTACTGTAAATTCTTGCTGAGGGCATTTTCTTTTTAAATAGGCTTTAATATTATCCTCAGATGTTCCAGGTTTGCATCTTCCTATGTATAGCCATAGTTTATTTTCGGCAGCAGAGAATTCATTTACGTTATCATTGTCAGCTGTTCCAAATATATATTTTGGTTCTTTGTTATTGTAGTTTTTATTCTGTGATATCTTTCTGTTTCTTTTATATATATTTTTTGAGTTCAAATTGCTTCTTGTGTTGGTTTTTATTCGTTCAGTTTTTTGCTCTATTACAGTGCTGCTGGAGTAATGTGAATCACTGTCTGATATGTCTAAGTTTGCCGTGTTTTCATTTCCATGATTATAATTGCACGCATCTTCACTATTAACATTGACATTATGTGCCAAATTTGTATTAGATGTTAAGAGCCTTACCAAATCAATGTTTGATTGTCGAAGGTTTTCAACACTTGTTTTTAGATCGTCCACTTTTTTTTCCAGCTCAGTTAAACTGTCGTTAACAATTTGTTTTATTATTTGTTGCACTTCACTATTCTTGAATAATTCAATATTTTTTAATCCATTGTTTTCGCTTAGTTTTTCAGTATGATTTTTTGCTTCAGTACTTAATTCATTCACTTTTTTTTCTATTTTGGATGTACTTTCATTAACTATATGTTTTATTACTTTTTTAAGTTCGTCACTTTTTAGTATTTCCATACTGGTGTCACTAATTTCACTTTTTTTCAGTTGTTGTCTAGTGTTTGCCATAATAAGTAATAGATTTAGCAAATTTTATTTCAATTATACAGGAATTATACAGGAACAATCAAAAACACGACTGCTGTGCTCTAGTGCTCTACTACTACTATAGTTCCTTGACTTAAAAATAAATTCATTACTGCTGGCTTTTTGCAATTAACTAATTCTCTTGTACATAAGTTTGATAATTGTTGAAAATCCCAGTATGCACGTGACGGCTATTGAAAGTAGGAGTGTTACGATCCCTTTGTGGGCTAAATATTGGGACTCTAATAGTATAATATTGATCTATTTACGTGTTGTTGCCCAAAAATTGAAATAAAGATATTCGGAGACATAGACGGAATGAAAAGTTTACACTCGTAGTCTACGAGCGACTTGTAAAGTTAAGATGGTATTAGCGTGCCCAGATTAGGGCAACAATATACAGAAAGTAGGTATTTTCATAATAAATACAAAAGTGTGTAAGTTGTGATTTGCATAATACCTAAATAATATTCTCTATATATTTATTATAATTCATGTTTTGTATTTTGTTGTAAAAGTGGCTTATAATAATATATGAAAAGATAACTATCACCCCTTCTGAAACAAAATTCAGATCTGCCACTGACTAAAAGTATCTTGGCAACCATTTGTAAGAAATTACACAAAACTAACTCGTCCTTCCTATGGAATAGTCCACAACAAATAAGAGACGTTAATGATATCTAATATAAAAGAGGATTTTGTACACAACTGAAACACAAAAGAAGAATCCATTATGTTGTGTGTAGCCCCGTGATCATTAAATGTCATGCTATATACTCGTATTCTAATGTGTTTTACAGCTATACAAAAGACAGAAAGCAATGTAATGTTCCTGGAAATAAAACATGAATTGACCCACATTTTTTGGGTTTTAAATCTGTTATATTTGTTTTTATAAAACAATAAAAGTAAGAAATGTAAATAGACCAGTCACCAGTCCCAGTCACGCTTTTCAATGCGAAGTTAAACACTTTGTCAGATAAACTAACTAGAAGTTTAGATTGTGCTTCTATTAAACATTTTAATATTGTAACTTCACATTCTAAACTTCTAGTTAGTTTATCTGTATGATAAAGTGCTTAACCTCGCATTGAAAAACAGGCCCTAAGTCGATCAGTCTACCTCAGGGTCGCAGGCAAAAAGGTCTTTAAAAGAGGGAGGTGGTAGGAAATGGAAGGGGTAGGAAATGTGATGCAAATATCTCGAAGAATAAGCATTCTCATCGAAAAATTACAACAAAACTACATCATTTTTGTTCTACTGGAACTTGGTACATCCATTTTGGATAAGGGTTGACCGAGATGCAGGGCCTTAGGACAGTTTTTCATCTCTCTGAAGAAATTAAGTTACGCTTTATTACCTCAAGTTACTCAAAAAATCTCCACGTCAAATCGAAATCTTATTCAGTTGCCTGTATTTTGAGACATGTCACATCATTTTATGGTATAAATTGGACAAGATATGGCCAAGAGTTTCCAAAAGTACAATTCATGAACATTCAATGTTACGTTTTTTCTTGTTTTTCTCGTGTCCCTCTAGGGGCAGTTTATGAAGATTACGTCGGACCTAATGCAATTTCTCATCACTTTAACAAAACTTAGACATTCAGAGCTTTTTCAGCAGTCATTGCTGTTTTGGATCGATTTTTTTCGCCCCTCCTTGGGGTTGTGATTCAATATCTATTGTATGTAAGCTGCTGTTTTAACCTTAATTTGTATAATTCGATTGATTAAGATGTAACAACTATTCTCGTAGCTTAATCTTCATTTTATCCCATTCCAGGGGTGTTTTTTACACCCCAAAATCATTAGCTAAATGATTTTGGGGTGTACGATTTTTTTTACCTCAGATTCGGATTCAGTGACCGAAAATACATAGTGATACATGGGTCTGGTACGCTGGTCTGATTTTTTTTTTTTGTGGAACTGTAATTTTTTAGTGAATTTTTTGAAAGAGTGCAACATTGACTTGAACCACAATTTTGCAGTTATACCAGCCAGCAAAGTTTTTTGTAACTCATTTATGTACGTGAAGTTAGCCAATTTTACTTCCACATCCAGTGGAAGTATAGTAACGACAAAAAAATTTTTAAAAATTTTTATTGTTCAAATAGGCTTAGAATGTCATGAAACGTCGAGATTTTAAGTTTGAGCGAAAAATAAATTTCTGTCTGTCTGTCAGTCTGTAACTTTTTTGTGCGCACGTTTACTCTGAAACCGTTTGAGATATTGACTTGAAATTTGGTACACATATGTACTTTAACGAGATCTAGAACTAGATTATATTTTCATCTTGTTCTGTCGAAGGGTTGGGAGGTAAATTGGGGTAAATTTGGGGTAAATAGGTAAATCAAGCAGGTAAGAGTTCATTAAATTGGTATTTAGTATATACAAGAGAAGCTAAGGTCTCAAAAAAAATTTAAGCATTAGACACCCCCATTACCACCCCTACCCCATTATTAAAGGGGATGAAAAAAATTGTGATTTTGTGTGTGTACAAGAACCAGAAACCTTAAAATATTTTTTTACTTTATCCACCCCCACTACCATCCCCTATCACCACCCCCGCCCCACTACCGATGTGGGGTATCGTTTTATGGGTTTTTGGGGTAGAGGATTTCAAATATTATATTATTAAAGTTCCATAAACCATTATTTCCACATACAAAATTTTTTCGTTGTGAGTGACTTGGATAGAAAATCTGGATGTGGAAGTAGTGATTCCTTGGGCAGCGGTTTTTATTATAATGTTCTAGTAAAAAAAACACAACTTTAAGCTATCGCAAATATCTCGTGAGATTCCGATTTTGTAGAAAAATGTCAAAAGAAGTAAATTAGAGCTGTTAAAATCACCTTCAAATATATAACAAGGTGATATTTTCTGTTTTACTCATTTTTTATTTCCAAGTTTGCCATCTAAAAACCGCTGCCCAAGGTATCACTACTTCCACATCCAGATTCTCTATCCAAGTCACTCGCAACGAGGAAATAATTGTTTATGGAACTTTAATAATATAATATTTGAAATCCTCTACCCCAAAAACCCATAAAACGATATCCCACATCGATAGTGGGGTGGGGGTGGTGATAGGGGGTGGTAGTGGAGGTGGAAGAAGTAAAAAAATATTTTGAGGTTCCTTGTTCTTGTACATACACTAAATCACATTTTTTTTTTCATCCCCTTGAATAAACACACCACAGATAGTAGACAACCCCCAAATCCAAAGCCAAGGCTGTCCGGAAGGGGGTTACACATTCGGAAAAACACAGACATGCGTCCACACCCACCGGTGTTGTCAATACCGGGGCTGGGGGTCGAACCCAGAGCGCGGTAGCGAGTCGATCAGCGTATTCGCGACTCAATACGCCTTAACCGATTGAGCTACCGTGCCGGTAAGGGTGGTAAAGGGCTAATGCCAAAAATTTTTTTGAGACCTTAGCTTCTCTTGTGTATACTAAATACCAATTTTATTGACTCTTACCTGCTTGATATACCCATGTACCCCAAATTTACCCCAATTTACCCCCCAACAAGATGAAAATATAATCTAGTTCTAGATCTCGTTAAAGTACATATGTGTACCAAATTTCAAGTCAATATCTTAAACGGTTTCAGAGTAAACGCGCGCACAAAAAAGTTACAGACAGACCGACAGACAGACAGACAGAAATTTTTTTTTTCGCTCAAACTTAAAATCTCGACGTTTCATGACATTTTAATTTTTTGAACAAAAATTTTAAAAATTTTTTTTGTCGTTACTGTACTTCCACTGGATGTGGAAGTAAAACGACTGAACCTTATAAACATTATTAAGATAATACCTCTTCGCAATGTGATGTGATAATTCTTATTTTAAAATATTATATTTCTTTACATACTGCGTTTCTTATTAAATTATTTTAAGCTATAGTGCTCACATAATTACATTTTAACAAAGCACTCTGCCATGTACTGTCTTGTTTAAAACATGTACATATTATTAATACTAATAAATAATTTGAATTTGAATTTGAGGAAAAAGTTTTTCTCGTAAAATCAAAAATAAAGAGGTTTTTTCTCTTGTAAAATCAATCCGGGGACACACTGTATATGCAAAGTGTGTGTGAGACTATTTTTACTGGACTATTAGTGATCTATCCAGTAGCCTTTTAATAATACTTCATTCTTTGCAGATTACGTCAAGAGCCATACTCTTCTGGCAGAAGGAAAGCACACCCCGGGAGTTGTTCTCGTCGAAATTGTCAAGCCTAATATTCCTGTTAAGAACGGAGTCATCCATCTTATTCATAAGCCACTTATGGTGGTCGACAGTACAGTGAAGCAGTTGTTAGAGGTAGGATTAAGTCTGTACCTTTTAATTAACTGTTACATAGCGTATATACACACACCACCCTCGGACAAAGGAACTCTATCATTACACTCTAACCAAACATACACATATTTACAGGGCGTCCTCTTTGGCGACCCTTCTTAGTTGGTAACTCCCTTAGTTGGAATTAGCAGTTAATGCTGAGTAAAACTTATATTAAATTTTAAATAGGAGATCGAACGCACAACAACTCGAACCGTTAGTATGATGCTATTTGTGGAATTTAAAAATAACTTCGGTTAAAATTTACACCTAGACCAGTCGTCTTGCGGAAAAAACAACGTGTTATGAAATTTTTAGTCGCCATCATGTTTATAATGAATTTCGATTAATATTGTCATATAGTTTGTATATTTCAGTTTGCAACTCCAGAGTGTGTTTCTTTTTTGTTATTAACAATTGAAGTTGATAAACGCTGTAAAGTACATAACGATATTAACAAAAAGTTACAAACATCGCACAGTGTGGCATTTACAAGTTTTTTAGGTCAATTGACTCCTCCTTTGTAATTCAACCAAAATCAGTCTATTTGGGCTCAACATTTTCGTATTACTGAGCACTTTAATGAAAAACTGCGAAAATTGCAATCCAGCTTATTTTTGACACATGGCAGCTGTCAAAAGCCTATAAAAAATGTGAAGACCTTATAAAGGCAGAATCTAGACACTGTTATTTCCTATATAACTTTGAAGTCCATCAATATCATATTTTATCATGATTTTTGACTTGCAGAATCTGAATTTCAAGGGTCCAAAACCATATTCAATTCAATTCAATTTTATTCACAATTTTTTCACATACATACTATGGCTTTTTTATAATTGTATAACAGAATGTTTAGTTAATGTGGTTTTGTTGGTACCTAGGTAATTATTAGACGATAATCACCTGTACGTACCCGATCTTACAAAAGGAAAAGAAATTAATCTAATAGCTACTAACATTTTACCTATAAAGATTGAAATTAAAATTAGAATCATTGAATGAGCAGATATAGTGAGATGGCAAATTCAATCATGCCTCTGTTAATTTGACATAATTTTGGCTAAATGCGATAAAATTCTGCACAATGTACAATTTACATACTTCGCTAAATTTTTTGGGATAATTTATATTCTTTATAGCTAAGGGTAAAAGATTATAGAATTTTGGGCCCAAATAATTCATAAATTTTGTATTTATATTTGTTCTATTTTTGGGTATTATTAAGTGCTGGTTTACTCTAACTCTAGTATTGTACTCATGTGTGGTATAATGTTTTACTTTCGCATGCTTGTGCATAAAACAGCAGGTTGACAAAACGAACAGGCTGCGAACGTTACATATCTTATCAGAGTATAGCAGTTTTGTTGTGTATAATCGATTTTTTTTATAGATTACTAGCTGACCCAGCAAACGTTGTTTTGCCATATAAATTATAAATTTTTGTCCAAAACATAAAAAGAAAATTTCTGGATAGGGCCACCCTTATCACCTAGGGGTATAAAAAATAGCCTACGACCTATTCTCAGACCTACCAAATATACACCAAAAATTTCATAAAAATCGGTCAAGCCGTTTCGGGATTTTTATATATTAGATTTTAAGAATTGTGTTTTGTGCCACAGCAAGCTTCTTAAAGAGTTGTTTTAAAGACCATCCCATACTACTATGCCGTATCGAATGAGCGATTCTATTAGGGATTGATACAGGGTTAGTAAAAGATTTTGGTTTAAGAATTGTCGTAACAGGTAAAATTTGTGTATGAGGCATCTAATTTTTTGTGTTAGTGCTTGTCCCATTTCAGGTTTTTATCAATTATAATACCTAAATATTTGATATCAGCGGTCTCTTCTATTGGTTCTGTTATGTTATCTATTTTTATGCTCGTGTATCTGGGGCGGTTTGCCGAGGTAATAGAAACTGCAATATATTTTGTTTTCTTTGAGTTGAGCTATAACTTGTACATATCGAGCCAGATTTACGTTATGTAGACCAACTTTACTTTTTCTTTACATTCCTCCCATGTGGTTCCGTTGAATATTAGCACAGTATCGTCAGCATATGAGATAATTCTACCAATGATAACCATTTTTGTCAGGGAGTTTATGTATATATTAAATAGAATTGGACCTAGCACGGTACCTTGTGGTACACCAATTTGTATTACCTTTTTATCACTTAATGTTTCTCTAATTTTAACACATTGAAATCTATTGGTCAAATAGTTTCGAAAGACTGTCTGCACAATGCCTCTTACACCACAGTTCTCAAGAGCACTAAGGAGTTTTTCGTTAGACACTGTGTCGAACGCCTTTGCCAAGTCTAAAAACACTGCTATGCATGTTTTCTTATTGTCTAGTTGATCCATTATTTTTTGTTAACTCGTACATAGCGTCTTCGGTACTTAAGCCCTCTGTGAATCCAAATTGATTAGGTGAAAGCAGATTATTAACCTTGAGGAAGTTGATTAAGCGTTCTTTCAGACATTTTTCAAAAATATTTGTTAAATTATTGATTTTTGAGGTGATTCCATCTGGACCAGGTGTACCGTTATTTTTTAGACTATTTACATGTCTGATTATTTCATTAACCTTTACCGGTTTCAGAAACATCGATCGATCTACATGCAGAGAGGTATCTATATTGTTGTTATGTTGCGGGATTTGTTTATACATGTCCATACCAATACTTGAAAAATAATTGATAGAAAAGTCTGCCATATCTCTATCATTGTTGAAGGAGTTGTTAGTGTTGTCGTATATTTGTATGTTTTTATTGCAGTTCTTATTGGCTCCATTGGTGGCTTCAAATATTAGTTGATAAATTTTTGTATGTCTTTTCGCTTATTTTACTTTTATAGTAATTGTTTTTGGCATCATTTATGATTTTTTTTAGTGTTACGATAGGCCTTGTATTCATGTTCCCTAGTAGTTGTATAATTTCTTATTAATTTTTTTTTTCCAACTTAAAATAAAACAGTATTTGGTACTTTAGATTTTGTTACATACATAAAATGACCCAAAAATTACCAATTTCTGCCAAAAAATGCTCATTTATAAAATTATTTAGGTATATGGTTTCGGGCCCTTGAAATTCAGATTCTACAAGTCAAAAATCATGATAAAATATGATATTGATGGACATCCAAGGGGTTATATAGGAAATAATAATATCTAGCTTCTGCCTTTATCGGGTTTTCACATTTATTACAGGCTATTGACAGCTGTAATGTGTCAAAAATAAGCAATTTTTGCAATTTTCTCAGTTGTTCATTAAAGTGCTCAGTATTACGAAAATTTTGGTTGAATTACAAAATTTTGACCTAAAAAACTCGTAAATGCTACACTGTGGCGTCGCCTACATATTAACCCAATTTTTGCACTGGGCGGCCATTATTTTCATATTCTAGATAGCTTAAATTTTATTAAAAAAAAAGATGGATGTTTGATGACGGAAGTATCGTGAAGCAATAATATAAGGGGATGAAAACGCTCATTAAAATTCGGTCGTCCATATGTTTATTGCTTGGTACAATTTTTCTACTGGGCGACCATTATTTTTATATTCCAGAGAGCCTAAACTTTAATTAAAAAAAGAAAAGAGATGTTCGATGACGGAAGTGACGCACCGACCAACCACCCTTTCAAATAGATCGCCAGGGAAGTTTGCACACGATAGAGTTAAGGCGACCGATATACTTTAAAAATATACAGGTGTACCAGGATAGATGTAACAAGAGGTGTAATGGACCAAAAATTTTGGAATTTTGGAATAGTATTTGGGGATTGAGTCCTGCTTGTTGTAAATCTAAAGTATACCAAAAATGACTTGATTTGGTGTTCTACAGGGTGTTTTATAAGCAAAGTTGTAAAAATCACCACTAATAAAGTACCTTTATTTTTCAAAATATGAAAAAATTCCACTAAGGAAAGTTATTTAGAATGCAATTCTATACCTCTATACCAAATTTCAGGAATATAAATAATTTTTTTGAAACTTCCCATTTTTTGCGAATTAAGAGTTGAATTCATATTTAAAGTTGTGTAGGAGCAAATGTTAATCATCTCAAAAAGTAGGCTATTGGTAAATAAAAAATTGAATATACGAGATGTAAGAAGGTATAATGTTAATCGAATTAATTGTAAAACAAGAAACAATTACTAACAGAACATTAATGAGGTTTAAAAATTATAACAAGTAATAAATGTCAAAAACATAACAGATTCACAAACAAATTAATTATTGACCAATGCAAAACAATGTTTACAATTTTTTTATTATTCGACGTAGCTACCACCCACATCCACACACATTTGGATCCTTCGCCTGAAGTCCTTAAAACTGTTTCGAATATGATCTAACGGTATGGAGTTTACGGCATTTGTAATTCTCTGCTTCAATACTGCTACATCGTTAGGAAGTGGTTCAGCGTAAACCAACTGCTTGAGGTGACCCCATAAAAAGAAATCCAATATTGTTCGGAAGTTATCAATATCTTTGGAAAATCATACTCGGCCTTGGAAAAAATACTTGCGGTTAACGGATTCGGGCCGCCAGCAATAAGCTTCATTTGTGGCCATGTACCTTCGATTCCACCAAATCTCATCGAAATCGATCGATATTCTGGACAGTTATCGTGCTTCCTAGCTCGATTTCGAGAAATCCAGTTTTTTGCAGAAAAAATCAATTTCCATTTGTTTTTCGACATTGTCTCCGGTATACTTATCTGTATGTAGATCGTTGCCAGCGGCACCGTCTTATTTTTGAAATATCTCGATCCGACTGCCCGTTACCGAGTTATTCAATTTTTCCCGAAAAACTTGAAACGTCTATATCGGGTACTTCCGGTTTCCGAACCGAGCCGAGCTTCCAGCGTTAAGGTTTTCTAAAGACCTCCTATTAACCACCCAAGTTTCATCGAAATCTGAAAACGCATTAGGGGGTCTGAGCGTGACAGACAGACCGACAGACCGACTGACCGACGGACGGAATTTTCTAAATTCGCTTTCGTGTCGATAGATATGACTTTCATTTCGATCCGACGTTTTTTTCGGATTTCGATTGTCCGCTGGGAAAATACAAAACCTATACTACATTTTTTTTCAAAATGTAGTAACAAGCTGATCTAAATGGGAATATTTATACAATAACCTGCCTTTTTAACCTACTAAAAGTCCTATTCGCTGTCAGTGGGGAGGGGGGGAGCTGAGATGAGGAATTTCCCTATGTGCAAAAAAAATCTCGAATAGTTAACGTTAAGTCCTTCGGAATTGCGAAAAACCGCGTTTTCCAACTTCAGTTGTTAATAAAAAAAAACAGGCACGCTCTAAAATGGTGTAAACTGTGATCAGTGTGACAATATTAATTGTAATTGTATGACTCAGGATTTCGTTAAAAACATAAGACAACTAGCCTACTAGGGAAGTTTTAAATTCATGTATACAGGGTGATTACGAAAGTTGTTTAAAAATCTAATTGCCGAATTTAAAACAGTTGATAAGTAAAAATGTTTCTATAGTTGTGCATCGTTTTCATATTTTGAAAAGCAACAGAAAAATACTACATGATACAAAAAAATACTCCATTGCAATTGGTTAAATTGTTTCAAAAATCTTAGACAAGATACAGACAAACATACAGACTTTATTCCATATATTAGAATAGATTAGGAACAATTAGTTGGAGTTAATTATTTACCATTTTCGGTTCATAGGAACTTTTTTCCTCTTGGCATAAAAAACAACACACAAGTGGTTTTAATGCACATTTAAACACCCTGTATATATAAACAGCTCGAGTTAAGCACGAGCATTTTCTATTCAAAGATAGCATATATGTGTATATAAATTACATATTAGTCTTTTGTTTTTAATTAATATTTTTATCATCTTCACATTGAATAGAAATTGTATACCTTCAGTTTATTATTACAAATCTATATATGTTGTTGCAGTTTTTAAAATGATTTTCCACGCCTTCAGCATGGAATAGTTATTTAGTTTATGTGTAACTTGCACATTTATTTATTCGAAATGTCTAAGCATGTTCTTTACTCAACCACAATGAGGTGAGGTGTTTTTAATATAAACTATTTGCATGGTAGTGCGGTTTGTATTGTATTTCTGTAATATTGTAACACATGGTGGTACGTTGGGACATGATTAACATTCTTTTGTATCTTAAATCATTGTTTGTAAGGTGTATACCGTACGAAAATAATTAGCGTCTGTAAATGTATCATGTAATAAAAAACTTAAAAAACGTTTTTTTCTTTATAAAAATTGTATAAAAATGTTATGTAATATTAAATTGTATTTTAAGCCAAGAGAATTGTAAGTAAACAAAAATACTACTATGTGTATGTATTCAAAAAGCTTACTAAACATCTCATACAATTTTTTCCCCATTGTAATGGTGAGTTTTATTCGTACAGAAAGAGTAACCGCAAAAACAGGCCCAAATTCGCCCATTTTTGCGCCCCTAAATTTTACTGTAAATAATGTGCTAAATGATTCTTTACAATTAGAACATGCTTCTGATAAAGTTTCAAGTTGAGCACATCATTAGTTAGTGAGATATGAGTGATAGAAGGTGTCTAATTTAGGTAATTTGATTCATGAAATCATTGTAAAGTAACATACATGTACTACTTTTTTGTACGTATTTAAAAAAATTACCATGAACATATTTTGATATGTATTTATGTTTTGGAGGTCACTGAATTCAAATTCGAAGTCAGAATTGCGAAATTCAAGATGGCGGATCCAATATGGCGGACCTAATTTTCGAAAACTTCGATTATGACCACGAAAACTTATATAAAGGGTTCTTTTTGCGGTTTGACAACAAAATTTCATATACTTGGATTTTTGGGTCGCTTATTACAAACTTGAAAACATAATCCTAAAATTCAAGGTGGCGGATGTGGAATTCAAGATGGCGGATCTAATATAATGGACCAAAAAGTCAAAAACGTTCTGTTTAGTTTCGAATCATTCTACATGACGTTCGAGGTCGCTGATTACGAATTTGAAATCAAAATTCTTAAATTAATGGCGGATTTGAAATTCAAGATGTCGGATCCAATTTGACAGAAAAAATTCAAAAACGGCCTTGATTACGAAAAAAACAACGAAAAAATCTATTATAATGATTTTAAGGTCTTTAGGATTCTGCAGATGGCAGATCTAATATTCAAGATCGCGGATCCAATATGGCAGACAAAAGGTAAAAAATCTACTGTTTGGTCTCGAAGGGACAATCTTAAACTACCTAACAACTTGAATAACGTATATAGAAGAGTTGAAACAGACTAAGTTTTATAAAATGCCTTGAATAATATGCGTGCAACGCAGTACCACTCAGTAATAACGGCTAACTACATAATCAGCGCTCAACATTGAATCGCTCTATCGCCATCAACGTTGGAGTATAGTACATCAATATAACTATATCGACAATTCCGATATCTAGTACTATACTCTATATTATAATACTTGCTGGCAACCGCCAATTTTTATAATTGGATCCGCCATCTTGAATATTGGATCTGCCATCTTGAATTTCAGAATGCTAACATCAGATTCGTAATTAGCAACTTTAAAAAACTTATTTTACATTTTTTCGTAACCAACTAGGCCGTTTTTCAATTTTTTCTGTCAAATTGGATCCGCCGTCTTGGATTTCAAATGCACCATCTTGAATTTTAGAATTCTGATTTCAAATTCGTAATCAGCGAACGCCATGTAGAATGATTCGAGACTGAACAGAAAGTTTTTGACTTTTTGGTCCATTATATTGGATCCGCCATCTTGAATCCCACATCCGCCATCTTGAATTTTAGGATTATGTTTTCAGATTTGTAATAAGCGACCCAAAAACCCAAGTATATTCAATTTTGTTGCCAAACCGCAAAAAGAACCCTTTATATAAGTCTTCGTGGTCACAATCAATAAGTCTTCGTGGTCACAAGTTTTCGACAATTCGGTCCGCCATATTGGATCCGCCATCTTGAATTTCGCAATTCTGACTTCGGATTTGAATTCAGCGACCTCCAAAACATAAATACGTATCGCAATATATTCATGGTAATTTTTTTAAATACGTACAAAAAAGTAGTACATGTATGTACTTTATAATGATTTCATGAATCAAATTACCTAAATTAGACATCATCTATCACTCACATCTCACTAACTAATGATATGCTCAACTTGAAACTTTATCAGAAGCATGTTCTAATTGTAAACAATGGGGTGCAAAAATGGGCGAATTTTGCGGTTCCTCTTTAAAAAACTCAAATTGTAATTTAAAAAAATAAACGCATATTTCCCTTTCACTCAGCAAAATATTATCCTTAAAGACCTTTTGGTCCATTTGTTGGAAGTTTCAATATTAATTTTTAATAAACTGCAAGACTGTGTTCTCAAAAAATGTACCTATTAGGCCTTGAATCTGATGTATCACTTTAATTTTTATTGTCGCATTTCAATAAAAGTTTATTTCGTGCCAACATCACTATTTTGAATTGAAAAACAATTTTTTTAAAAACATAAAAAGCAAATGAATTTTATTCAATTTTTTCAAATGGTAACCATATTTCTTTACTTGCACCAACAAATTCTAAAACATTAACCTTTTATCTGATGTATAATACGTCTAGTTTCGGTGCTAATTTACTTTGAAATTATTGGATTTCTATAGATGCTACATTTACCAACTGGTACTGTTAAAAAAATACACAGAGATTAAATAAAATTTACAGAATTAATTATTTATAAGATAGGGGAAAATAAAATGATTCCAGTTGTTCAAAATGCATTCCTTCAACTTCAGTACATTTTTGAGCCCTACTGATGGTTTCACTTACCACCCTTTCTAACATTTGCTCAGTTATTGTTGCAAAAACTTGGCGAATTTTGATTTCCTGGAGGTTTCTTGAAGATGACGAATAAACTCGTTCTTTGACGTACCCACAGGAAAAAATCCATGGGGGTTAAGTCAGGTCATCATATGACTATTTTGAAATCTGTCTTCTAAATAATTAGAGACTTCTCGAAGGTTATGTGGCAGAGCCCCATCTTGGTGGTAATAAATGCTTCCTTTCAAATTCATAGGTAATTCTCCTAAAAATTTCATTTTCCAAAAAGTTCAGATACCTAATTCCATTCAAAGCCCCCTGAAGTAAAATAGGACCTATGATCCTAGTGCCCACAATTCCTGCCCATACATTTAACCCAAACACTTCTTGGTGATTTCCTTCTCTAAATTCATGTAAATTTTCCTGAGACCAGTAACGCAAATTATTTCAGTTAAACATGCCATTGTTAGTAAACCGACTTTCATCTGTGAACAGATTTCTGGGAACAATGTTTCTATTTTCTAGTAACCAATTGCAATAATGAACTCTCCTACCTGCATTAGCTTCATATAAATGCTCATGAAGTTGATATTATATGATATATTATATTATATCCATGTTTTCTCAATATTCTTCTAACAGATTCTCGGCTAATATATTATCGGCTAATATCAAGAGCACTTCCAATCTCACGTGTACTTGCATTATTAATTTCTACGGATGCTAAAACATTAATCTTTGTGGCCCTGTCAATAATAAACATATCTTGTTCGTTTTCATTTGGCTGGGCCCTAAATTTTTCTTCTAAAATCTTAAAATATTTTCTACAAAGGTGATGCCTTCCAGGATACCGCTCTGCATATAACCTTTCAGCTTGATATGCATTTCTTTTAGATTCCCCATAAAAAAGTAACATGTCCACCTTTTCATTTTGGTTATGTGGCGGAGCCCCCTTGCCATTTTGTGTTTTTTAAAAACTTTTAAATAGTTATATTAACAAATAAATCACAAGCAAATTAAAAAAGCACTACATAAACTTTATAAAATAATAACTTAGGCAAATATTTGAAAAGAAATGTCATTTTGTCATGGCACGCTTATAAAATTTAATACATACATTAGTACATACGGTTTCATTAAATAACTGAAGAATAGCATCTACAGAAATCCAACAGTTTCAGTGTAAATTAGCACCGAAACTAGACGTATTATATATCAAATAAAAGGTTAATGTTTTGGGCTTTGTTGGTGCAAGTAAAAAAATATGGTTACCGTTTAAAAAAATTGAATAAAACCCATTTGCTTTTTATATTTTTTCAAAACATTGTTTTTGTGTTGATGTTGGCACGAAATGTTGGCACGAAATAAACTTTTGTTGAAATGCGATAATAAAAATTAAGGTGATACATCAGATCCAAGGCGTACTGGGTAAATTTTTTGAGAACACAGTCTTGCAGTTTCCAACTTAGCTTTTTCACTTTTTCGAATTTAGGAAAAAAAATACCTAGTTGTGATACATCGTTGTAACGAGAATTTCTTGTGGAATCTAAATATTCAAAAATATATATATAGGTTGCTATTTAAAAATCAAAAGTTGTTGCTACTTCCGGTTGGACCGGAAGTGATATTTTTCACGTGCAAAATGTGGCTTTTTGTGTCACAACTGATAATGTCAAAATTTCAAAATTGTATTCCTAAAATCAAACTAGAAATTGGAACGGGACTAATCTCGTTGTCACCCGCTTTAGTTTGATGAGATTATCACTATACAAAATAAAAATATCACAAATGATTAATATTTTAATTCATAAACTTCGTGTTGTATAGGTTTTTCACCAATATTTTTTTTCATATTTGCGGAATTACCATAAAAATGTCCCCTAGTTTTGACACGAGTCAATATGATGAAGAGTTAACTCTAGTGATCTTTTTTCGCTTTTCTTAACCATCTATTGTTAACCATTTATTATTATGTAATATACGGAAAAATTTTACGAACTAGAAACAGAACTTTCAGCTTTGTTAAAAGTAAGATAAAACGATAGAGTTTGTGTAAAAAATGTCAATAACGTAATATTCTGTAGTCAATATGACTAAAATATTACAGCGACACCTTTAAGAAGTGTATCTCTGTTCAAGTTCAATGTTATTGCCCATATTTCAAAGATATAATTCCCTATAATTGTACATGTCCCAACGTAACCTTGTCTGTTGCATATAATATTGATTTCACTAGGGCCACATGGACTACATTTGCTCAGTAGGCAATACGGATAGAGAGGAGAGGGTTGAGAAGCCCAAAAATTTGGACTATTCCGAATACGCTCCTCAGAACACTGTATGTTATGATTATTTTTAAAGGGGTTAGCTGTATCTTGTTAGACTAATATGCGTTGTTAGTGTATAAAATGCCGCCTCCTTCGCCTTTGAGATAACTTTTTAAAGGCTTGCTTTACTAATGAACGTAAATGTACAGCTTTCTTGTTTAATGTCTCTGTAGATTTGCTAATTTTAGTCGTTTGTGGGAACAAATCTTTTATTTTACTTGGAATAGACAATGAGAACTGTTGTAATTAGGTGTTATCTCTATTATGCACTTTGTACATTACTGGCAGTTGGTGTTCTTCGTCCTAATTGTTTGAGAATACGTGTTCGATTTATACTCCACAGCCTCTTTAAGCTACCGATCGAGGAAAAATTGTAATGAAAATAATGAAGTTGTGCATAATTATGCAAGCAACATTTTATTATTTTCAAAGAAATAACAATTCAAACGCAAAATATGCCATTCATAATTATATAATTATACAGGGTGTCCCGGCACTATGGGGCAATACTTCGGGAACGTATAGTTTGGGTCAAAATAACACTAAAAGTACCTATACCTGTTTTCTTAGGGCGCCCCCCTACGGAGATATTACCCTTTAAAGGTTACACATTTAAGAAGGTTTTTTGCCTATTACTTCCAAACCGTTCTATTGATTTTAATAAAATTTGGACTGTGTACATATTAAATGAGTATCTTTATTCCAGAAATATGGCACCATTCGTATCTTGTCTAGGACGCCAGGACACCCACAGTGCTCTTTACCCCCAAACATTGACATAAATTAATTTTTTAAAATTAAGGTCACCTTTTTAAATTCCTTAAACAATTTTCTAAAAAAAGATATTCTTGTTTGACATCGATAAAGCGATCCGTTTTTGAGAAAAAATGATTTTACTGATAAGGGACTAAGGAATACTAGTAACATAAACTACCGTATGATACCTGTGAGAAAACAATTGAATAAATTTAAACTTCAAATTTGAGTAGCAAGTAATAAATAAGTTGTAAGTAGTTCTGTGATAGTAGTTTACTGACATGGCAAATTTTTCATCTGGTGAATACGCCGACATGCAACTTATGTACGGACTTGCCGCCGGCAATGGTTCGGAAGCCAGACGGCTTTATGGGGAACACTTTCCTAACAGAGTTATTCCAAACAGGAAAACTTTTGAACGGGTAAACCGTCGAGTACGAAAAACAGGTAGATATCCATCTTAGCAATAAAAAACAAAATCATAAAAATTAAAGAATAAATAACTATTTAAAAAAATTATCCTATTAATTTTTAAGGAGCGTGTAACCGAAACGAGGAGGTGAAGGTGGTCTTAGAACTGTTCGTACAGTTCTACTAGTTGGAACGATGAAAATCCTCAGACAATTATTCAAACTCATCACCAACGACAATTCCAAATTAACGTCTGGGCAGGAATAATTGGCAATTATTTAATAGGGCCATTTGTTTTGGAAAATCGGTTAAATGGGTAAAATTACTTAAGGTTTCTACAAGAAAATCTAGATCTATTGGAAGATGTGCTATTAGCAACTATAAGAAACATGACGTACATGCATGATGGAGCTTCTCCTCATTTCATCATAGTCAGGGAATATTTAGATAAAAAATTTCCTCACCGATGGATTGGCCAAGGAGGTCCAGTAACGTAGCCTCCTCGTTCTCCTGATCTTAGATTTTTTCTTTTGGGGTCATCTTGTAATGGTTTCTTGCTCGGATAGCTGGTTGGAGATTAATGCAGGGTCCAGTTTAGTTAATAATATGGCGCCCCCCAATAAAAATTAAACAATTAATTTTCTTCAGAACAGGTAAAATACGGCAGTGTTACATAACATACATTTCAGTTCAGGTTGTCGATTCTACAGGTCCGTTTCTTTTACGGTTATCAGTATGACATTCCCTTTATACAAAATGTTTTGTCTACTTAGATCCTAGATTATACAATAAGCTCCCAGAAAATATTAAACAAATCAGATCTGTAACAAAATATAAAAGAGAAATAAAAAATGGCTGCTGAACACAAATTACACAGAAATAGATACATTTATTAATACTGGAAGTCTTTTATGTTTTTTTTATTTGTAAATTTTCGTTTTTAAGTTAACTTGCAATATTTTAATTTTAATATTTTTCTTAATATTAATACCTACAAATTCACCCACATCAAATTCTTTTATAATTAAATGTAATTACATGTTTTATAAAATTCATAAAAACATATATTTATAATACGCAACATTGGTCTATTGCCTTTGCATTCAGGTTCTTAGGACCCTTCGCAAAATAAATAGAACTTAGTTGGGTATTTCGCATATGTAGGCACACTCTTATCAAACTACCCATTGCTCACAATCTCTAACGAGTCTAAGCAATCACTCATTTATTTATTTATACCTATAGATATTAAAATTAATCATTGTATCTTTTGTTAACCTATATAAATAAATAAATATTCTATTCTATTCTATACTATTCTATATAAATAAAAGAGAGAGTAGAGGAGGCGAGAGTGTAATGTGACGATGCGGTGAATAGATGGGATAGCGTCGAAAACGAATAACCACCGGCACAAGGGGCTCCCAGCTCAACACGCTGAAAGAGATCTCTAGGTCAAGTTGCATTCGTTCGGAACACGTCGAAAACGAATAACCATGGGCACAAGGGGCTCCCAGCTCAACACGCTGAAAGAGACCAAGTTGCATTCGTTCTGGCTCTGGCGGCGGAACGGCGTCGGGCAAATAACCATTGATTCAAGGGGCTCTCAGCTCAACACGCTGAAAGAGACCTCTAGGCCAAGTTGTATTCATCCCGGCTTGGTTACGTCGTAAGGAGTACAATTCTGAAATACGTCCAGCTCAGCACGCTGAAGACAGATGCCAGGAAGTGGACACACTGCACTGTTGATTTGTGGCTATTAAATAGCCATCGCTTGTATATCCGAGATCCTCCTTGCCGGCAATGTAGTGCCGAGTGCAAAACTGGTGCCGTGGGCAAATACGCGCCTCTAGACGGAAACTTAGTAATAGAATATGAATTTAAGAATGCTTCATTACAATCTCAAAAATTTAGTGTATTAAACACCCGTACAAACAAGGGAAGAGATGTTACAATGAATCACTACCCAATGTGAAGCCATTGGGAACAACCCTGGAATGCTATTTCAGGTTCAGCGATCCAACTTATCTCGCTTACGAGAATGTATTCTTGTACAGGGTGCTTACATAGAACATTTATTTTAGTTATCTAGTTATTATAGTTGTAGTATGTCGTTGACGTCCGTATGTGTTGACGAAATGTCAGTCTTTGTCCATTTTCAGTAAAATTATTTTTCTCAAAAACGGATCGCTTTATCGATGTCAAACAAGAATATCTTTCTTTAGAAAATTGTTTAAGACATTTAAAAATGTGAACTTAATTTTCAAAAATTAATTTATGTCAAAATTTGGGGGTAAGAAGCATTAAAGGTGTTCCACCCCTGGCTTCCTAGATAAGATACGAAGGGCGCCATACTTCTGGAATAAAAATACTCATTTAATATGTACACAGTCCAAATTTTATTATAATCGATAGAACGGTTTGGAAGTAATAGGCAAAAAACCTTCTTGAAAGGGTAATATCTTCGTAGGGGGCGCCCTAAGAAAAAAAATTATAGGTACTTTTAGTGTTATTTTGACCCAAACTATACGTTCCCGAAGTATTGTCCCATAGTGCCGGGACACCCTGTATATAGTCCACATTTTTCAACTATTTTTTTTTGTTTTTAAATATTAGTGTTCAATTTTTAGAAGAGTTGTTCACTTCTGTTTAAGCAATATTTTCTTGCGACAATATTTTTGATGTTGGTGTGTGGTGTGTGGTCAAGAATGTTCCAGACAAAGTTCCCACACTTGAAAAGCATTGAAATCCAAATTGACGAACCCAAAATACAAAAATAATTTATTAAACAGCCATCCCATTTTTTTAAAACAAATTAAACAACCAATTAGCTATTCAGTTTTCAAGCCTCTTCTTAAAACTCAACAGGAAATAATAAAATACGATTTGAGGTAATTATTGTGCCTCTGAAAATACACGAAACTATTTATGTCGAACAAATAGATATATTTCTCTTTTTAAGAATCTCCAATAATTAGATGGGGCAATTTGTTTTGTTCTTCGTGATTAGATTAAATGAGGAAAATCCCAAAATCTCTTTGTAGAGATAACGCTGTGCGCTTTTATTTTAAGAAATGCCAAGCGTGTGGACCATTTGTTACATTGTATTTCTTGTTGTTTAAACTTTTCTCTAACAGAACGTGAATATTTCAAGTGTACTCGCCATTTCTCCTAGCGACAAATACGTGTCTGGGTTATTCTCTTGAGAAAATGCCAACTCATTTGCAGTTGCGACCTTTAATAATGGTGGCAATTTTCGGACGTTCTCTACCAAGCTTTCATGAAATGAAACTTAATTTAAACAATCGCATAGTTGCATAATTAACGATGAAGTACCTAACTAAATTTTGTTAAAATACTGACGATACGTTCAGTTCAAATAATTTTGGTTAAAAATATTGTAGTATTTACTATCATATAGTTTTAAAGAAATAGTCCAGTAAAAATAGTAATAAAGAACAAAGTTCGTAAGTGATTTTTTTTCACGTCAATAAACAAATCGTGTATAACACCTTACTATTACAGGACCATTATGTTAGCCTAAGTTATTGTACCTTAAATTACTCTAGACAATTTTTTTGTCAAAGTTTTAACACCTTTGTTTGCAATACATATTAAATATCAAAATTTGTTTGCATCGTTCGAACGGCTGCAAAAAACGTAATAATTTTTTGATGAATGGACAAGTCAAGTGGTAATTATCATGATCAATGTCTTAGTCTATGTAATGAAGGCAGAAGTAGTGTAAATATTTCGTGCAAAGACGAGATTACCTCCCCCCCCTCCGTTTTCGGGGGTGCTGAATACGATGCAAGTGGTAGGATAAGTTTTTGACCGCCGCAACCCCCTGAAGCGGTCAAAAACCATTCCTTTATGTTTCACATATAAACGGGTGAGTGGACTGATTTATCGACGAGTTATACTTGAAATAACATGGAAGGGGGCTATAGAGTAAGTGGAATCCAGACAGTAGGCCTAGGGGGTTGATTAAACCCTCCCGAGGGCTGGAAAATCATTTGTTTCAAATGATTCGGTTTAAACGCGTATCCCCCCGTTTTCGGGGTCGCTCATTTTTAGCTCCAACCCCTCCTCATCTCTCAAATGTGCAGAAACCACCCCTCACTCACCAGAAAGCATACTATCCAGGATTTACAGGTTTTTCGACACATGTTCGTTATTCCTGTGTATATCCCTTCATTTTTCAAGGAAGAGAAGGTGGTAGCGGCCTCGGGGTTTGCTTCAACCCTTCCAAAGGGTTGAGGAGAGTCGGAGATGAAGGTGAATATTTTTATCGTGATAAGCTTCTGCGAAAACGGCGTATTGATGATCCAAAGTGTAATTAATGAATTTTACACCCCTTGGAAGAGTTGAAGTGGGGCGAGCGTAGATGCGTCTTCACTGTGTATGTATCTCGATACTCCAGTGAAGCATCGTGCAGCGCGGTTAGTACTTGGATGGGTGACTCCGCGATCTCGTCCCACCTTCTAGCGGCTTGTATATCAGTGTATACGCGGAAGCTATGTAATTTCAGACGAGGATTACGTAGTGGATATACCATCCTTCGAAGGGGATGTAAAGCAGACGGGCCCTTGTCTATTAAATGTTAGGCAAGTAAAAGATCCCTACTCTTCTTACGAGAAGAGGTTCGGAAAAATTTTCAGGTTGGGGGTAGCTCGTCTCCTGGTGTCGGTGATAGACCCTGGTAGCAGAAATAGGCCGACGTTAAATAAATAGATAAAAAAAAAGAGTTGAAGCAACCCCCGAGATCGCTACCACCTTCTCTTCTGTGAAAAATAAAGGACAGGAATAACGATCATTTGTCGAAAAACCTGTAAATTCTGGATAATATGCCTTCTGGTGAGTAAGGGGTGGTTTCTGCCAGTTTAAAGGATAAGGAATATTTTTCCCGTGATCAGCGATCACGAAAAAAAAAATTTCCACCCCTGAGGCTTCTCCATACCTTTATATACCCAAGATGAGCTCCAGAACATTCTCAATTTATCTGTAATTTTCTAGTTTATGACACCGCACGCCATCTTTGGGATGATTGCCAAACTAACTAACTAACTTAATTTTCTGTTACTTATACATGGTACTTAGAGGGAATTCGCACAGATGTCTCTGGGGGCAGAAACACGTAACATTATTATTGCATTTCCTCTATTTCTCAGTCGTATGCGGGGATTATGGTGTTCTATATCCACTTTTGGGCGAAATTGTGAACATTCTGAAAAATGGATGTAGAACATTATAATTCCCGGGTGACGATATATTAAGCTATTTCTGACATAAGCTAGCTCGTAAGTTTGTGATTATTGTATACGACCACGTAAATTAGAAGAAATAAAGGAAAGATATTATAAAAAGTTTATATCTTCATATTCTTTATAGTGGCAGAAATATATATCTCAAGAATTCCCCGCTCCATCACTTGTCAAGCGAGAAACTACCCCCAAAGGAATCCGAAACCTAAAGTGGTATCCTCGCGCATAGCAAAACAGGCGCCTAACGCATTCTTTGATAATGACAATAATAATGACTGTGGAGATGATGATGATGTATGGTGACGATGACGATGACAATGATAATAATATTAATAATAATACATTTTTATTTCTGTAGGCTTGTTCAAGGATCAGAATATAGTCAAATTATGTAGAAAACAAATAATGCAAAAACTAACAAAACACGAAATTTCAAAATTAAACTTTCCAAATGCGGAAAAGGCAAACTAGATCAGATATATATCATTCTATTATAAAATAATAGTGTTACTAGCTTTAAGGCTGAGCTTGAGGACTCTTGTTACCGGATTACCTGCCCCATATTTTTCAGCTAAAATACCAAAATACTTAAAACAATTGCTTCAAAAGTCTACTCTTGAAATGATATTCATAAAAGCAAAAATCGCGAAATACGATACTTATTTTAACGTCAGAAGAATTAATAAGTCAATAAGGTATTTGCAACAAAAGAATGCGGTAAGCGCATATTTTTCTGTGCGCATTAAACTACTCCCACTTTGCGTTTCGATTGCATGAGAACTAATAAGAAATACAAAATATTTTTGTTCTTGTAGAATTTTATCGTAGGCCAAAAAATTAGAGTAAGCCACATTTAATTTTTCTTGAATAGTCTTATATAGTTCAGGTAGTTTATCTAGCTCATTGGCATAAGATTTTCTGCTTTCCCCAATTTCTCCTATATCAGAAACGGCGGCGTCATTATAATAAATGCCTAATACTGGCAGCTTTCGCTCATAATTCAGGAATGCTGGGGTGAAACCAGTCACCTCATGCACTGCCGAATTTATGTCCGACTGAATACTTGGATGTTAGCGTCCCATTTCTGGTGAGAACCCTTGAGATAGCTTCTAATCATTGTACCATTGGTGCGATTAACCCTTTCTACGTGGTTTATTTGTGGGTGATAGAAACAGCTGTACCACAGTTTTGAAATTTTATATTTCTTAACGAACTTAAACATGTGACTAGTATGTGCACTAGGAATATCTAATAATAAAACTTGTGGTACTCCATAAGTTAAAAAGACTTCCTCTAGAAAAGTTGAGATAGCCTTAGAGGTGACTTCACGAGGTTTTAGGATTACAAATTTGGAGAAATAGTCTACTGCAACTAATAAAAACCTGTTTATGGTAATCTTCCTCTAAAAAAGGATGAAACGCCTACTGGATAAATAGGAACTCATTTATTGACACCACTGTCGAAAACATATCTCCAAAACAGAACATTTTATCTTGTGTTAACCTTTTCTAGATCTAATTTACGTGGATTATATTGTTTATTAATTTAGTTGTTAATTTCTTAGTTATAAGTTAATTCTGTAAAGCCTAGACGTAATTCAATTGATTTGTTAGTAGGTCATTTGTAAATCATGCTGTAAATAAAAACTAATTAGATATTTATATACACTTAATCACACCAGTTATATACATTAAATCAATATTGACACGACACAAAACACTCGCATAAAATATTTGTAATTACTCATTCCCGTTTCGCTAAAATTCATCAAATCCGAACATATGTAAATTATCGCTGCAGCTTAGACAAAGCCTCGCATTTGAAATTAATTAGCCTAATTGCTGGCGAACGTATATCGCAACATTTTTAATTTTGTGCTGCTGTTAAGTCATGTGAAGCTTACTGTGTAATTTCTAGCCTCTTCTATAATTCATGTGGCATTCGGATTTCAAATCCTTAAAATTGTCATTAGTGCATTTGAAAATTCACCGACAATATTGCAAATGTATTCATTACTTGAAAATTTGCTTCGTTAAAGTTCTCGATGAAAGTTTTTAGGTACCGGTTTTGAAAATCATGCATTACTTGACAATTAAAATGATACACTTATCGGCGTCTTCTTTACGATTTTGTATTTTCTTAGCGATATCCATTTGACTGATATCTGCACCAGCATCTGCTAAAAATTTAGTCGAACTACGACGGAAATAATGTCCGGTGAATTGCTTAGAGTACAGTAGTCTCTTTCTTTTCATCTTTCTCTTGTTTTTCTTCTTCTTAGCGACGAAACGTACCTGCATTCAGTCCCTGTAGATCATTGTGTTTTCGCTACAAAACAGTGAATTTCCTCATTCAGACCGGATTCTAACTCGAAGGCCAGAATTCTTCCAGCGGGGCATTCTTTATTTCCGCGTGCACAGGAAAACCAATACCGAAGTTTTTGCTCCTCAAGTCCATATGACCAAAGAAGGAAGCTATCAAGTGGATGGAAGTATCCTCCACCTCCCCACAAAACCGGCAGTCGAGATTATCAACTACTCCGGTAATGCGTAGATGTTTTCTGTACGAGCCATGTCCAGCCAAAAGACCTACCACTATTCTGACGTGTCTCCTGCATAAGTTTAGTATTTGCTCTGCTTGCAAGGGCAAGGTCGAAGTTCTGGGCAGGACGACCAAAAGTCAACAGAATGGGAACGAGTCCAGTTCTCAATTGTCTTGGCATTTGATCTAGGGCTCCGGGCCCAGTAAAAGATGCTGAAAGTCCTCCCTGGTTAGAGCATCTGCTTCCTCGTTACCCTCAAATTTAGCTTTTTCCTAATGACGTGAGTTCAGTCAAATTTTTGGAAACTTTGCTGAATGTTGCTTCCGAACACAGCAGCCACAGTACACAATTACATAGATTTTTTTTGCGATCTGATAATGAACAAAATAAGCCACTTTTAAGCCTTGTCGTGATGATGTAAGTAAGAAGCCAATTGACTGCGTGACTTTGGATTTAAAGTCAATTTCACTTAGGTCTGATCATGTTTTCAGTGGGAGTGTATGAATCTATGTTAACATTATGATCATATCTCCCTAACAGGGTATATTTCTGTATTAAATTAAATACAAATAAAAAGGAAAACGATTGCCACATGGGTTCACATTTCTAAAATTCATGAACAAAAAGTACTTATGGTTACACTGAGTGTCACTGAGGTTAGATACGTTGTATATATCATCTGTAATTTTGTATATATCATCTGACAAGATAACTATTTTATGATTAGAAACTAATATTTGATGCTGCCGCAATGCGAAGCATTTTATTAGAGATGTAAAATAAAAACTATCATTTAGATATAAAATAAACAATAAGGGCCCCAGTACAGAGCCTTGGAACACCCTGTGAAAAAGTAATTCAGTTTATTTGTTCAGTCAGCAATAAAAGCATTGATACCATGATGGTTTGTCGATAAAAAACAAATGCAACATTTTTTATTACCCACTTTACGAATTTTCAGTTTATAAAGGGATTGGAAAAATCTCTACCATAATATATAAAATAAACGGTTGACTCAATAATGACATTTTTTTGTCACTTCCTTCTCATAAAACACAATTTTCGTAAAAGTGTGTTTTTCGGGTAAATCATTGAAGTCAAGCTTCTCAGTGACACTCAGTATATAATGTATATAAAATCTGTAGTTGGCTATAAATAACCCATTGCTTTTTTGTTTCACTATTGGAAATTGCAGCAACGTCAGGTAAATTTAATAATAAATATCCCTCTCATCCCACCAAATTAGAAATTATTTAGTGTATTTAAATTTTTCATTTACAATATTGCATGCCTGTGTACTTTCTGCATTTTTATGCCCTGCTTTTGTGCTACTTCTTTAATAAACGACTCGAGGGAGGATTAAAATATCATAAATTATGCTATAACACGCTTTGAAAATATAAAAATATTGCTGTGCTAAGACACCGGATTTTCATTTATTAAAACCCAATTTAACAGCTCTGTAAATATGCATGATAGATACAGGGTTCTCGACAAGCTATAGTAAGTATCTAGCAGGCCATAAATGTTTTAAAATTTCGGAAGTGACCCTACACATCCTCCAAAAGTTCTGTTTTAACCATTTAACGTTTAAGTTTTGCAAAACATCCGACGTGTAACTCGAAAAGCTTCTAATTTAAGATGCTCGCTGTCTGCATATTTTAAGGGGAGTATTATACTAACCGTAGCATTATTGTAATGTTAGTTTTAAATCATGTCTTATCGTATGAGTTATTTATGTCTGTTTCTCTGAAATTTCGTGGTAAATACAGCAGATAATGGCAATCTGTGTCCCCGAGGACCATAATGGGGTCAGCTATTCGACTAAGAATTTAGCATCCTGCAAGGATCTACTTTATATACACGGTGTCCCAAAAGTAGACGATCAAATGAAGTGAGGTGATGGGGGTGTCATTTCCAATCAAAATTATAATGATTAATAATAATAATAGTATATATAATAATTATTAATAATAGTAATTATTTTTAAGTCATCAATTAAATTGAAAATATTTCAAAAAACCGCTGTCTAAGGAATCACCACTTCCACATCCAGATTTTCTATCCAAGTCACTCACAACGAAAAAAATTTTGTATGTGGAAATAATTGTTTATGGAACTTTAATAATATAATAAAACGTTACCCCACATCGGTAGTGGGGTGGGGGTGGTAGTTGGGGTGGATGAAGTAAAAAAATATTTTGAGGTTTCTGGTTCTTGTACACACACTAAATCACAATTTTTTTTCATCCCCTTTAATAATGGGGGGTGGTAATGAGGGGTGGCTAATGCCAACATTTTTCTTGAGACCTTAGCTTCTCTTGTATATACTAAATGCCAATTTTATGGACTCTTACCTGCTTGATTTACTTATTTATCCCAAATTTACCCCAATTTACCCCCCAACCCTTCAACGGAACAAGATGAAAATATAATTTAGTTATAGATCTCGTTAAAGTACATATGTGTACCAAATTTCAAGCCAATATCTTAAACGGTTCCAGAGTAAACGTGCGCACAAAAAACGTTACAGACAGACCGACAGACAGACAGAATTTTTTTTTTCGCTCAAACTTAACATATCGACGTTTCATGACATTCTAAGCCTATTTCAACAATAAAAATTTTTTTAAAATTTTTTTTGTCGTTACTATACTTCCACTGAATGTGGAAGTAACTATCGATTAATATGATGATAAATAATTTGATGGCATAAAATAGTTGTACAAAATGGAATAACGTACTAGATGTCCCATTAGAAAAAACTAAGTGTTAGATGTTTAAAGATGGGCAAGTTAATGTCCAAGGATAAAATCCTCTATACATAAAAATAAACTTTTACCCCCCCTCAGATATTTCAGTTATCCCTTATCTTTACACTCACCAAAAGTTTTCTCTTATCTGTTATTGACAAAGTTTTTTGATGACATTTATGATGCAGTGTTTTCAGTGCTTTTTCATATATTTCCCAATAACTTGGTAACGTCCTGTGCTTAGCGCTAGCGTATGTATATTTTAAGGTTGAAGACTCATTATATCGAGGCTAATTTATCAATAAATAAGTAAACAAAAATAATACAGCATATTTTCCCAATATGTGGAAATTAATATTAGTTTCTACACATTATGGCAATATTGGTTAAATATTTGTAATTTGAATCTGGTTTGCCAATGCTTATAAAATATTGGATATACAGGGCGTCCCAGATTTAAAGTGCCATACACTAATGAGAGATAGAGCACACTTTGCTGAGTTCAAAACACCCCCACACTTATCCTTGAAACTCTTGAAAGTGAATGGTTTTCGATATACAATTCTTGACTGAAACTAAAATTCACCATATTTTGGAATGGGTGGACGTATTTGAATAAAAGTTGGTACACGTATAGTGCACTCCTAATCTAATCAATAACATAATTTATTTTGGAAAAATTCCAGGACAGCACTTAATTTTTATTATTTTACATTTATGACCAATTACATCACTCTGTATATCAGTTTTTTATAAATGGCGGATAACTATTGAAATGTCTATGGATTGTTGCGCAAAATGCTGTCATAATATTTGATGGAACGTTTATGGTTACTTCCTAGTAAATTTTCGAAAATATTGGTGAATGATATTTAAATTCTACAAAATACGCAAACAACTAGTTAACGTCACTATTTTGTTAATTTTACTTAAACACTTGTTTAATAATTATTTAATGTATTATTGTTACTTAAAAAGAAAAACGAAAAACAGTCAATAATCATAAAACACCCCGTATCTCGAAAACCATTCTCTTTCAAGGGTAAGTGTGGGGGTATTTTGAACTCAGCAAAGTGTGCTCTATCTCTCATTAGTCTATGTCACTTTAAACCTGGGACACCCTGTATATTGGATAAATATATTGAAAATTCTGCTGATAAGCATAATGGTACAATATTGGCTAAATCTGACATATATTGGCCCAGTATGCAATACAGGTAACTTATTGTACCTATAACCACCCAATATGTTGTGCTACTAGGGAGAGCTTGTAATGCTTGCTTTATGTGTGTACTGTATAAAATATTGTAGATAAAATTGTGACCAAATATGTCAAACTACTTTTTCTTTTTCTTTTCTCCAGGATAAGGACGAAGGAGGAATTCTGAACAGTTTTGTTAGTGCCATCAACAACGTGGGTAAGGCGGGCCAAGACTTCTTGAGGAAACTCGATGGTTCTCGAGGTGTGACGTTATTCGCGCCTTGCAATCAGGCCTTTGAGAGCGATATGAAACTCGATTCAATCATTCAAGATAAGGACAGATTTATGGAAATAGTGAATATGCACTTGGTGCCAGACGAAAGGATTTACGTTGATAATGTCGAGGAGAAACGGGGTCGTTATAGGGTAAGTACGGAAAAACTGTAAATATGTCTCACTCTTAATGTTGATAAAAGCAAATTCATTGCTTCTTCCATAACACGTGCACTCTTCTTAATCAAACTTTTATTAAGATGCATGAATCTAGTTGTAAAAGCGTCGACGATTGCATGTGTCTGAAAAATATTAAAATATCAACTAAAATTAATTATCTAGAAATTATTATAGATCAGTATACATATCCAGTACCTAACTTGGGGGGCAAGAAAGCTTTCATAGAGCCAGGGCCGTATATAGAGGGGGGGTATGGGGAGGGGGGGAGGGAGGTAAACAGGACATTCGATTCATCAAAAGTCTTCAATCAGATTTACATTTTTTTTGTATCCCAAAAATTAAATGACCATCTAATCGCATCAATATAGAAAAGTTAAAAATTGAGACGTTTTCTGGCAATGGACCAATCAGAATAATTTTTTTTGCAAATTGTTTATTGAACATTGGTAAAAAGAAAAAAACAGGCCGCTGGGACTTTTCTATTAATAAACTAGCAATTTCAAGCACCAAATAAATTAATAAATTAAGTAAATTTGTTAATTTGCTATCTTGGAAAGTATTTGAGAAAAGCGACTGAAAATATGTACTCGGGGTTTTTGAGGTCGCTGATTACGATTTTGAAGTGAAAATTGGAAAATTCAAGATTGGCTGGATATAGAATATAAAAATGCAATATATTTTTTAAGGTAATTATTATTGTTTTAAGTTAATATGTAATTTTTAAAATAGTAAATATTTAATATACAATTTAAACTTTGTTTACGTGCATTTTACGTAGAAATTTCAGAAGTGTTTTAATATTGTAAGGAAAGAATTGTTAAAAGTAAATTTTTTTTCATTATTTATTTCTACACAATTATAAAAATTGTTTACTTAAAAAATATATAAAAATTTAAATTTAATTAAACATCATTCTTTAAAATATTTTTTTTCAATTTAATTTGAGTTGTTTATAAATGATTATTTCACTCATTAACGCTATAGCCAATGAGAGCCCGTTTTTTCACAACATTGCACCAATCAAACGTCATTATCAGTGGTAATTCAAGCTAGATCTGCTTTTGACAGGACCAACATGCAAAATTTATCGCTCTAATTTTTTAGGTCGCTGCAGCGGCAAATATTGCTAAAATTTTTTGACGTTTTGTGTCGTGACATGTTTTCGGCAAATAGGACAAATCGTGCTTTTAAATGTTATCTATAGATATCTTCTCTAGCTTATTACTAATTGTTAACGTAAATTGTAAATTGTAGTACTGTATTAATAACCTAAAAAGCCAATGCTGTGTGGAACTTATATAGGTTCGGGACAAGTTAGAGGTACACAGCTTTCAATGGCTTAATACCTAACATAATTACAAAATAATTTTCCCAACTAAAATTAAATATGAATATCTACGAAGCAGACAAAACAGTTATTTCATGATAAATACACAAATGTAGGTACTTACTTATGGTAATTCATCAATCATTACAAAGCAGCTAACACTTATTTGGAAAATCAAAACTCTGCAGTATCACTATATACATTATAATTCGTTGTACTTAAAGTCTCTCTACTTAAACAAGTAAACCTTAACTTAACTATCAAACTTCTCAAATTAGAAACAAGGATTAAATACATAAATATATATTAATAAACACTTTAATATAATAATTCAATTCACTGTTTAGGCTAGTAACTAAGTTAAGCTAGGGTTACTAGATGGCGGTACCATACCATCTGAGTCGGCAGCCTTAGAACGTAAAAGCGATAGATTGGTAATATGCAACTTGTGTGATTTCACCCGTAATGTGATTGGTCGAAGCGTGCTTTGTTGTGATGACTAGTCTTATAAGTTACAGTACCTATGGTTTAACGTATATTGTTTTTCTTGATTGTCATAATTTAAACCTACTTTGTTTTTTATTAGATGAGTCGCTTTGGAAATGCATTTTTATGTGACGTAAATGATGAAATTGAAGATAAAGGTGAATAATCTCTAAAAAGCAACAAGGAAACGTCTGAAGGCAATTAATTACTGAACATAATATTGAAGATATACTTAATGAATTATTTATTCGTGAAATACTCTCCACAAATACCACTCGTGCTTTAAATTTTATCTAAAAATTTTTTCTCAAGCTAAGTTGCCCCTAGTTAATATAACTCGTGCAAATTGGCAGTTTATTATCAAAGATTAAATCTCTCCCGCTAAAGCGGTCGGGATTTAATCAGATAATAAACTGTCAATTTGCACTCTTTATATTACCAGGCAACACGCTTTCGAAAAAATTTTCGATAAAATTTTAAGCACTAGTGATATTACATACGAAAATATTGCTCCTCCTATTCTTCATCTTCATTTCTTTCTTCTTCTTGAACTTCATCGATTTCATTATCGTGAAATAATGTATTCAACATACTATTGAGATGAATCTCATCTCTTCCTATTGAAAAGTTTGATACTAATATTATGGAGGTACTAAGGAGGGTGTCTTTAATTAATTACCAGTAAAATTAATTCAGCAGGGTAATTAAATTACATCTATTTAAAATAATTTTACTAAAAAAAAATTGAGTGATTTACCCGAATGTTTTTAAAAAATGGTTACTTTATTTAAATAAACTAAACAATTGGGGTGAAGGAGAGTTACTCATAAATCGTATATTTAGGTACAAAATGGCACTCTAAACACTTTTTTATTCTTTGTAATTTTTCTCAATAATGTAAACTTAAGCCAGAAAATTTCATTTTTATACTCCATTTTGGGTTAGCCATCTTGAATTTTCCAATTTTCAAAATTTTAATCAGCGACCTCAACATCCCCTGAGTATATTACATACATACGAAAATATTGCTCCTCCTATTCTTCATCTTCATTTCTTTCTTCTTCTTGAACTTCATCGATTTCATTATCGTGAAATAATGTATTCAACATACTATTGAGATGAATCTCATCTCTTCCTATTGAAAAGTTTGATACTAATATTATGGAGGTACTAAGGAGGGTGTCTTTAATTAATTACCAGTAAAATTAATTCAGCAGGGTAATTAAATTACATCTATTTAAAATAATTTTACTAAAAAAAAATTGAGTGATTTACCCGAATGTTTTTAAAAAATGGTTACTTTATTTAAATAAACTAAACAATTGGGGTGAAGGAGAGTTACTCATAAATCGTATATTTAGGTACAAAATGGCACTCTAAACACTTTTTTATTCTTTGTAATTTTTCTCAATAATGTAAACTTAAGCCAGAAAATTTCATTTTTATACTCCATTTTGGGTTAGCCATCTTGAATTTTCCAATTTTCAAAATTTTAATCAGCGACCTCAACATCCCCTGAGTATACATTTTCAGTCGGTTTTCTCAAATACTTTCCGAGATAGCAAATTAACAAATTTAATTGATCCATTTATTAGTGCTCAAAATTGTTTATTAATAACAAAATGAAGAAAGTCCCAGCGGCCTGTTTTTTCTTTTTACCAATGTTCCTTAGACTTAAATTAACAATATGCAAAAAAATAGGTGCATTAATCCTTTGCTAGAAAATTTCTCAGAAAATATCTAACTTGACGCGACTAATCATATATAAAGAAAATAAAGGAGCAAAGGAGAAGAAGTCATTCGGCATTATAACAATTTCACACACCCCCCCATAAAAACTGCTTAAAACCGGCCCTGCATAGAGCAATGGCAGATTCTTTAGGTAAACATATTACGATTTAACCAAACTTACCTTAGTCCAAAAGTTAATATTAAGAGAGATACAGTGTGTCAAAGTTAAATTTTTGTTTTGGTTTTTTTTAAATAATCTCTTTAAAAATTGAAATAAATTAACAAAATTTGGTGATTGGGGATTTTTTGAGGCGAGGGAATCAAATCTATTATTCATCGTTTGCTGTTATTTGTAAGCGATTTGTGTGTCGTTTATGTCAAATATTTTTGGCGATTTTTTTTTTATTTTCTTTAAATAAAAATTCCTATTTTCCTGTCTTTTTTACGCAAAAAAAGTAATACCTTCTAAATGTCGCTACGAGTAACAGTTTTCAAGATATTTGGTTTTAAAGTATTCAATGCAACCAATTTAAATTATGATTTAGGGATGTACAATTTTCCAAAGTAGGCTTTGATTAAAACAAAAACAATAAGAGACGTTTTCAGAATTAATATCTGTCAAACCTATTTGTCGTTTGTCAGCATTTTGTGTGTTGTTAAAAAATCTCTAACAAAGTTAAGTTTAAAATGCCAAGGCATAATTTATTTTCAAACGAATATATGCGCGATGGTTTGCGTATACGCGCAAGAAAATTTTAATGGACGCAGAGCTCATCGTCGATATTTGGAAATTTATCCAAATAGGAAGCAGCCGGATTTTAAGTTATTTCATAATGTTTACAGTAGATTGGGGGAAACTGGTTCCTTTCGTTCCAAACGAGATACCGTGTGACGAACAAAAAATATTACTGTGGAACAGGAGGAGGAAATCTTGGTCCGTGTTGCAGAAAACCCAGAAATAAGTATGGGGCGTATGGCTGCTGCTACTGGAGTAAGTAAGTCATCGATTTCAAGGATTTTTCATCAAGAAAAGCTTTATCCGTTTCATTTTACGCCTGTTCAAAATCTACTGGAAGCCGGGTTACAGTTTGCTCGTTTCTGTCGTGCCCAACAAAACAGAGATCCAATGTTTTTAAATAAAGTGTTGTTTACGGACGAAGCCACCTTTACACGTAGAAGTGTGTTTAACTTTAGAAACAAACATGCGTGGGACATAGAAAATCCGCACTTAGTAGCCAAATGCCACTTTCAACATGAATTTAAAATAAACATTTGGTGTTATTGATAATTATTTTTTTGGACCGTATGAGTTACCACTTAATTTAAACGGTGCATTATACCTAAATTTTCTATAGACTCAGCTAGGCGAGTTCTTATGTACCACTAGATTTAAGACAAGGTATGTTTTTTATGCAAGATGGAGCTCCACCACATTTTTCTATACCGGTCAGAAACTACATAAATACAAATTTGTCTGGTCGCTGGATAGGTCGTAGGAGCCTTGGCCTGCGCGAAGTTCCGATTTTAATCAGTTGGATTTTTGCGTATGGAGGTACATGAAATCTTTTTTGTATCATGCAAAAAATAATCGACAAGAATTATTGAGAGAATTAAAAATGCAATCGAATCATTTCAAAACGAACACTTATTATTTAAAATAAGGCGGTCGTTTAATAAACTCATCGTCAAATGTTTTGAAGTAAACCGAAGTCACTTTGAACATTTGTTACCGGACACAGCTCTTTGTATTTATTAATTATTGTTATTTATTTATTTTATAAATTAAATATGTGTTTAAATAAAAACTGTTCCTCAAATTTTAAGTTTATTTATTTGAAAGTCATTGTTCTTCGTACTCTTTTTGCTAGTGTTGGAACGTAATAAATTAAAAAAATTTGAAAAAAGAGAATTTAATTTTATACTGTTATCAATTTTTCTGTAAATCAAACAATAATATGATATTGATTGATTGATTGATTTACCAGCGTGCGGTAGGCATTGCTGCCACTCCCAAGTTATACAGCTGGGCCTGCTACGTCCACGCTGGGTTGGACTAAGGTCATGCTTGTTGCCAGCAGCGAGAGCCACATGGCGCATGGTAAAGGAATGTGGGATGGGAGGTGTAGGTATTTGTGAGATGCGTTACCGCATTATGTCGTGAGGGAGCGTTTAAGCCCCCTTTTTTTTTGTATTTTTGGTTCTGGGCTTCTGCCTATTCTGGGTCTTCTTGTGAGATATGTTGCCGCGTTGTGTCGCTGCTATTTGTGCTCCTATTTTTTTGTACTTCTGTTTCTACAGGTCTTCTTCTTCTTCTGAGACTTCTGATTCCTCCGTTTCTGATTCTGGTAGAGTATATATCGCTCCGATTTCTTTGTGAAATTCATTCTTTCCCCTTGCTTTTCTTTCCCAGTATGTTTGGTCCTTTCCCAGTTTGTTCATGATCCTCTCGATTGTTGTTTTCCACGTGTAACATGGTCTCCCAATTTTAAGTTTGCTGCTATTCAGTGTTAGTGCTTTCTTCAGTAGGTGTGTTGGTTCCCTTCTTTGGACGTGTCCCCAGTACTTCATTGCGTACATTTCTATCCTTTTTGTGATTGTCTTCCCTTCTAGTAGTGTTGATGTTTTATGTCGTTTTTGTTGTTTTTCTGAGTAATTGGATACTGTCTCTTTCAGCTCTTCTCAAACTTCTTCTGTTGGCTTTTGTTGTTGCTGCGTTTTTAACTCCATATGTCATTGTTGGCAGTATGATGGCTATGTATAGCCGTTTGGCCAGGCCCCATGATAGTTTGTTTTTCTCAATGAACGGTATAATTGCTCTTGTGACTCTGTATGCTGTTTTTATTCTCTCCTTTACTGTTTCTCTCCTTTTCAGTTGGTTCGTCAGATATGTTCCTAGGTATTTCATTTTGTTCGTTGTTCTTAGGGAGTAGTCACCTATTTTGTGTTCTTCTCCACTGATCCGACTTTCTTTTGTTGATGGGTCTCGCTCCATTATTAGACATTTTTTGAAATTTATTTTCAACCCAGATGTGTCCAAATACGGTTTCATGTTTTCTAGGAAGTTGAGAATTTGTTGCTCTTCTTCTGCGACGATTAGGAGGTCATCGGCGTAAGCTAATACGATTGGGGTTCTCAGTGTTTCCGTGTCTTCGTTAAAATTTGGTGTTTCCCTTATTGTGTTTTGTATCGCTTGGTCTAGGACCGTGGTGAATAGTCGGGGGGATAGGGGGCATCCTTGTTTGACTCCTCTGTTCTTTTGTCTGGTTTCCGTCCGAACCATTGTATGGCAGTTGTTTCATGAAGGCAGGCCTTTATTATCTTGTTTATTAGATAGTGCGGCACTCCTTTGTTATACAGGGTGTTGACTATGGCTTCGTGACTGATGGTATCGAATGCCTTTTGGAGATCTATAGCGGCTATGTGCAGTTTTGTCCCTTCTCTCCATTTTTCTTCCAGTATTCTTCTGGTGGTGTACATGTGGTCGTCCGTTGACCTGCCTTTGATGAATGCTGTCTGGTAGTCTGGCGGTCTTCCAATGTACTTCTCTAGTTGCTCGAGCAGGAATTGTGCGTAGTATTTGTATCCTATGCTGCAGAGTGTTATTCTTCTGTAGTCTTCTATGGTCTGTGGCGAGTTGGTTTTTGGGAGGGGTATTTGTATAGTCTTGGTCCATTCCGTAGGCAGAGGTGTGTTTTCTGTCCATACCCTGGTGATGATTTCTAGGGTTTGCTCCTTTAGCTTTTCCGTGCCGTAGTGTATTAACTCGTTGTTTATTTTATCTACTCCAGGTGCGGTGTTTCTTCTAGCTCTGGCTATTATCCCTAGCAGTTGGTCTTTTGATAGTGGCTTGTCCAAGGGCCAGTGGTCTGTTTCTCTTATTAGTTTTGTTCGTTCTTTAGTTGCTTTCTCTTCTTCCTTCAGCTTCTTGGTCCAATGTTGTATTGGTATGTATCTTCTCTTGTGGGTACTGTTCTATATTTTTTCAGATATCTGAAAGTTTGGTTTAGTCGTTGTCTTGTTGGAAGTGCTTCTATGTTTTCGAAGAATGATTTGCATTTTACCTCGTCGTGGTTTCTCTCCGCTTCCCTTTTTTCCCTCAGTGCTTCTTTTAGTTTTTCGTTTATATTCCCCGTCGGCTGTTGTTTGCCTGTGGCCTTCGTCTTTTTTAGCTGTTCGTACTTGTTATTTTTTTCCTTTCTTGTCGGGCTCATAGGTGATCTGTCCCTTTTTAACGTTTTTCTTGCTGCAATTTTTATTTTTGCGCCCATTGATGTCCACTCTAATTCTTCTCCTGTCAGTTGGTTTTCTATTTCTTCACCGTATTTCTTCCGAAAGTCTTCGTGCTGTAGTAGAGAAATAATATGATATTTCGTTTAATTTAAATTGGTTGCATTGAATACTTTTTTATTATTATTATTATTATTTATTTATAACTGCAACAAAATTAACAAAACAAAGTGTTTTAACCTAGTTTACAGTGAAAAAAATGAGGAGACCTCGTATTGTGTCGAGCAGTATTTTACATTATCTTAATTCTATATCTATGTTGCATCATTAATATAGCAATACTAACAAAATGAATTGCTGTAGTAAATTTGTCATGATTATCTCATTTGTAATATACTAAGTAACTATACCAAATGGGGCGAGCGTAGAGGCGACTTCAATGTGAATATCAGTCGATATTCCGTTGAAGCAACGTCGAGCGCGGTTAGTACTTGGATGGGCTCCCATCTTGGGAAATACAGCGTTCTTGTCAGTGGCGGCTGGTGAAATTTCAATATTTTTTTTCTCGTCTGTGGCGCATGGGACCCATACGAAACTTGGGAAATAACATCTAGAGAAGCACTTCTCTAATGACCCCTAAAAAATTTTGAAAAAGCAGTTTGCGAAAAAATTTTTGAAAATTCGCTAGCCTCCCCTGGGTCTAGGGACCCCTGTTTACTTTTATTTTTTTTGTCATATGCATTTGACTTTTCATAAAAATGCATCGACAGATTTTGGAGTTTGTGAAAATATTTTCATTACTAACTGAGATACAACGAATTGAAATATTGTAATTTGTTAAATTGAAAATTACAAAATTTCAGTTCATTGTATTTCAGTTAGTAATGAAAATATTTTCACAAACTCCAAAATCTGTCGATGCATTTTTATGAAAAGTCAAATGCATATGACAAAAAAAAATAAAAGTAAACAGGGGTCCCTAGACCCAGGGGAGGCTAGCGAATTTTCAAAATTTTTTTCGCAAACTGCTTTTTCAAAATTTTTTAGGGGTCATTAGAGAGGTGCTTCTCTAGATGTTATTTCCCAAATTTCGTATGGGTCCCATGCGCCACAGACGAGAAAAAAAATATTGAAATTTCACCAGCCGCCGCTGGTTCTTGTCCCACCTTCTAGAGGCTTGTATATCAGTGTATACTCGGAAGTTACGTAATTTCAGACGAGGATTACGTAGTGGATATACCATCCTTCGGAGGGGATGTAAAGCAGGCGGTCCCTTGTCTATTAAATGTTAGGCAAGTAAAAGATCCCTACTCTTCTTAAGGGAAGAGGTTCGGCAAAATTTCCAGGTTGGGGGTAGCTCGTCTCCTGGCGTCGGTGATAGGCCCTGGTAGCGTAAATAGGCCGACGTTAAACAGTTAAAAAAAAAAAAACTATACTAAATACCTATGTAATTTCTAATATAAAAAATCTATGGGTATAAAAAATGCGAGTGAGCATGTTGAGAAAAACAATTTGATTTATATATCGAGGTAAAAATCATGAAGATACCATCTTAAAAAAAAAAAAGAAATGTGTCGGTGAGCGGTAAAATGATGCATTATTAATACGGTATATTATTACCTATACTTTAAAACCAAATATCTCGAAAATGGTTACTCGTAACGACATTTAGAAGGTATACCTTTTTTTACGTAAAAAAGACAGGAAAATAGGAATTTTTATTTTTAAAATATTTTTAAAAAATCGCCAAAAATATATGACATAAACGACACGCAAACGACCATAGGTGGCGCCCTCTACAATAGCAAAAGTATGAATAGGTTTGAATCCCTCGCCTGGAAAAATCCCCAATCACCAAATTTTGTTAAAATATTTCTATTTTTAAAGAAATTATTTAAAAAAAAACAAAAATTTCACTTTGACACCCTGTACCTCTGTTAATATCGGCTTTTAGAATAAGGTAAGTGTGGTTAAATCGTAATATTTTTACGTAAGGAATCTGCCATTGCTCTATGTACCATAACTTATTGGATACCCTGTATATCTTGCAGAGATATTTTATAGTAGTCAGAAATATCTATCCGATCCTTGTGACACAGGTTTTATCATTAACATTTTTAAGTATATTTGCAGATGTGAGAAAATACCCAATAAAAAGTAAGAAAACATGAATATGCCAAAATAAATAATTTATAGAAGATATCTAACTACATTGTATTAGTTTGATGGGTTGACAACAGGCGATTTCACGTATTTTTAAACTTTCAAAAAATATTTCAAAAACTACCGACTTTATAACGTCTCGCCGATACTCTCCATATAAGTTTTTTCTTTCAAAAACTAATCACTGTCGCTGATTTCATGAGGTACACTTAACAAGTCAATTAATTCAGTCCTATTTCATGTAGAATGGAGTTCAAGTGATTAAACATTGTTTTGTTAGATCATGTTGCGTAAGAGCTATATGTATATGTATACTGGGATTGAGTATCCACTATAAGTGATGGTTTACCACACAACAACCATTATTGCAATATGCTATGTGACATAGAAAATGCGACATCTACCAACAAAATTATTTTATTAGTTTATTTCAAAACAATCGGGTTTAGAAATAGTATCTATCAAAGGATTATAATAACGTTATAATTAGACACCGCTACCTCAAGAAACTCCACAGAATCTTACAAATTCTTCAATTCTACGTACATGCTTGGAATTAGGTAGTCGATGTCGATGCAGTATGGTGAATGTACGAATAAATTGAATAACTAACATTTCCCCCAAGGAATATATCTTCTACACCGATTGTTGACCTATAAACAGAATTGGGATTCATCGCTGAATATTTTCAGTTTTATTCTTTAGCCCACTGGGCAGACTGGCGTACTGAAGTAGCCCTTTAGGGGCTCAATATGTGAATGTTTTTGGGCTCGATACATGTGGGGACGATACACCTGGGTACGACTATGAGCATCAATAGCTTTGTTATTGGAAACAATCTATTTTAGCTTATTCTTTTGCCCTGATGTTGATTATTACTACAAAATCACGGATTTTAACAAAAGTTATACAAGACTGGCGATGCTAACAATAAAACTTATTTGATTGATTCACAAAATATCTACTCTGCAATATTTAAATTTATGAAGTAGCGAATTGCTGTCATATGGACATTGGCTAGCTGCCGCAGGTCTTCGAATGAGTTGTAGGATGCGGTGACGTCACATGCTGTTTCTCAGCGCATCAACTTTCGTAACTTTATAAATACGCTGTCAGAACATTTTTAGTTTTTTTCACATTAACTATATGAGGAGGATCATTACAAAATGAGTCTTATCCACTTTTAGTCATTTTAGTGAGCGACGTGAATTAATTCTTTACACTGCTTTCGTCATATCTGCATATTTTTGAATCTTCTGGCGTAAATTTCATAAAATCATATCTAACAGGCAGAGATCAAATAACTATATATAATGGAGTATCATCGTCATCAGAAAGAGTAAAATTCGGAGTTCCTCAAGGTTCCGTACTTGGGCCCCTATTATTTATAGTATATGTCAGCGATCTACCTAATCATATAAATGACACTTCACTCGTATTGTTCGCTGATGACACCACCATGATTAATATAAATAGCAATACAAACAATTTATTGCAGGATATGCAGCTCTCACAGTTGAAAGCTTCTGACTGGTTCAGATCAAATAAATTATATCTTAATAATTCAAAGACACAAACTATGTTTTTTTCAACCCGGTGCTTAGATCATTTCGACAATCCCGAAAATGTAAAATCTTTAGGAGTAGTCATGGATCCCCATCTACGTTGGGATCAACATGTTGATTACCTATGTGGTAAACTTTCTAAAGTTGTATATCTGATAAGAAATTTAATGACAGAATTGCCTGAAAATGTTGTAAAAACAGTTTATTTCACTTTATTTCAAAGTGTATTCTCTTATGGTATTCTTACCTAGGGACACTCCTCTGATTTATACAGAATATTCTCACTGCAAAGACGTGTTATGAGGATAATGACACGATTGACATTTAGGCAAGATGTAAAGCAGAAATTTATTGAGATGAATATTCTAACAGTTCCTAGTTATTATATTCTTACCGCGCTCATGTATGTTAAACAAAATCTAGACAAATATGTTTGGCACAGTGATATACACGGACATGATACCAAACACAGAGATCAAGTTTTTTAAACTACACCAGATTGGTTAAAAGCCAGAATGCAATAAATTATTATGGTCCAAAATTTTTTAATAAGTTACCGCCAGACATCAAGCAGTTACCGGAAAAAAAATTTAGTTTTAGAATCAAAGAGATTCTGCTGAATGGAGCATACTACTCATTTGACGAGTTTTTGTCTGATGTTTTATATTAAATTACTTTTCAGTATTTTTACTATTGTTTGTCTTTATGTAATGCATATCATGTGATGTAATTTACAATATCTGTACTTTTTGACTTGTGTAAACCCACTGGGTATTGACATCAATAAATTACTTGTATTTGTATTTGTATATGTTTCGCTGTCAAATCGATTGCCATCCTATATAAAATGTATAAAATCACAAAAAAATTAATTTGACCTCGTCTCAAAATTAATAAGCGGAATGGAATATCTGATACAGAGGCGCACTCAAAGAAGATGATAGGTAAATTCAACCAAAAAGAGCATATGAAATCGCGCCTATCTAGTTTCATAGTTAAATCAATCAGAAAAGAATAGTCATACAACTTTATTTGTTTTCGTAAACAAATAGTAATTTAATAATCATATCTTCTTGTAACAAATTAAATATGTAGTACAATAACATTTTTTGATGTTCACTAACCATTTTCAATTTGGTCTACAATTAAATAGTACAACGACTTTGTTTTTTGTTCACCAACTAATTTTTAGGTTGATCTACACTTTAGTTTTTTTTGGTTAGCCAAAATCTCAGTATTGAGACATCAGACCACCCAAACCAAAGATTAGAGATCGTTTATAAGATCCATCCAAATATATCGATGATCCCTGAGAGAATTTGAACATTGCAATCATGTTATTAATTTTCTATAAATTCATAAGAGTATAAAATAATGCATGATTGATTATTGTCAGTGATTTGTATGTGGCGTCATCTGGGAATAATTTCTGTAATAGACTACGTGGTAAGCAAGCAAATTTTATGGTAATTCTTTTAGAACTTCTAGAAGACGACAATAATATTGGTTTGTCTAACAAGTACAATAGTACATCGAACTAATACTGGGTTAGAATTACAATTCGATAATAGTTAAAAATAAAATATACTATTATCTAGTTTAATTTGACAGAATTCAACAAAATAATAGTCAGACGAACAAAATAATAGTCTTATTCATCTATTTTTTGAGTTAATGTTTGTTTTGTTATACGACAACTTTTTATTAACTAAAATAACAATCACCTCTTGTTTAAAAATACCATCAATATAGTTTGGTTTAACAAAATTAACGATATTGTTAGTTAACCATTTTTTTTTTGTTGAATTTATCCATACTATTTCTTTGAGTGCGCTGGCGCTTCAGGTCAACTGTTAAAACTTTGCCTTGAACAACCTGAATATGCACAGTTTGATGTAGGAGGGGCGTACCTATTCCTATAGTTCGAGCGCTGTGATTCGTTTATTTATTTGGACTTGTATTTCGTTTTTACGTATGAAAATAACAATTTAAGAAATTAGTAATTAGTGATGATGCATATGTGGATAAAGACCTTTATTTAAAAAAAGAATCATCAAAATCACTGCAGTGGGGGCCGCTGGCACAGCCGAAAATAAACGGCTTGTGCTTAAAATAGCTATAGACTGTTTTCAATATATTTAATGTTAAACTAACTAAAGTAAGCTTAAAACTGAAAGCTTAAATTTACTAACATAAGCGTAGCATTGAAGATACTGAAAACTATGATATGATTATTATATTGTAGGTATTTCATTTTGCAAAGTTTGGAAATTAGATGAGTTATGCATTGTGACTTTTTACTGATACCAATCTAGTTTTCACCGTGACACTTTTTACCAAACTTTCTAACGTTAAATAGGTCAAATGTTGGCAAAAATAACTATATTGCTGGACACGCTTTAGTGTGCCCTCCGAATATTGCGTCATACTGAAATTCGGGACGCAATAAATCTGAAAGTAAGAGGGTTATTTAAATTCTGAATGCGTCGAATCTTTAGGTCAAAAAGGGAGGTCGTTTACACTGCACGATTTCGCGTAAGATATGTGAGTAGTCTTCGATATATCTTTTTGTAGCTTCTGTGGCACCCTCAATGTTTCAGTTCTGCGCAGGGTATTCAACCTTATCACATATAATTGAAAGTATGAAAAGAAATAATTAAGTTAATTTTGGAAGGTGTATATCACATATTTCGGGATGTAAGTCCAGTACAATTAGTCATTATAAATGAAAACTTACGGAACCTGACTATAGTGAATGGATTTGAATGATTTTTTCGTTGGATTTCTAATGCCATACACTAAAAAGTTTACCCATTAAAATTACCGCAATTTCGAAAATCCGTAAATTAAAAAAAGTAAATAAAATTTTCTCAACGAAAAATACAATTATCGGAATTTTTTAATATCTCTTTTAAGAAAATAATGATTGTTATAGTTTTCGAAGTTGTTTATAAAGAATTTGTAAAAAAATAAAACTTAAAATTAATTTGAAGATGACAGCTCCAAAAAGCGATATAAACGAATAGTAGGTACAGTAAGTGAAGCTTTTAAATCCTAGCCCGAAAACGATGTAATGAATTTTCAATTTTTTTTCTTCAACATGCTTCATAAAGTATGTACATAAGAATCTACAGGGTGTCCCATATGTCATGGATAAAACGAAGGGGGGTGATAGATGAGGTACTTTCCAACCAAAAATAACTACATATGTTATCCAATTTTTGATGGTTCAAAAGTTATATCAACTTTTGTATTTTTGTCCGAAATCGCCTAGTATGTTTAGTAAGAAAGTGGTACAAGAGACCGTAAGTTTTTTCGCTTTTTTTTTTCTTTGATAGGCTACTGAAGGTTGTACCTTTCTGATGGAGGTATTTTTATGAAGTCTAGTTAGCAATTATCAATTATAATGAAAGATGTTATGTTTGTTATAAAAACATACCTTACTTGTAAAAAAAACGGAAATAAAAAAAAAATAATAAAAAGTGTATGAATTATACCTTGTTAGAATCTACACAAATTGCACTAGTTTTTATTATTGCGGGAAATATTTTTGTCATTTTAAAATTCAAATAATTTCTGATGAACCGAACAATTATCGTATGATCTTTTATTATAATTGACAGTTGCTAACTAGACTTTATAAAAATGCTTCTATCGGAAAGGTACAACTATCAGTAACTTATTTAAAAAAAAGAGCAAAAAAAACTCTGTTTGGTACCACTTTCTTACTAACCGTACTAGCAATTGCGGAAAAAAATACAAAAGTTGAAATAACTTTTGAACCATCAAAAATTGGATAACAAGATATGTAGTTATTTTGGTTGAAAATGAACTCATCTATCATTCCCCTTCGTTTTATCCATGACTTATGGGACGCCCCGTATATTATCAATTTTCCTGCTTTTTGGTTAGAGGTGGTTCCCACCCAGGGCCGCCAACAGCTTTACCGGGTCCCGGGGCTGCTTATTATTGCGTGCCCCTTTCCTCTTTCAACAGGCCCCCGCGCTTAATAACTGATGAGGGGGGGGGGGGAGAGGAGAAATTTGATAAAAAAAATTTTTCGTTAATAGCTCTGGCGGGCTCCCGCTACGGGCTCCTCGGAGGCCAACGAGCCCCCGCGCTTAATAATTCATGAGCTGACGGAGAAAGTTGCAAAGAAAATTTTTCGTCAATAACTCTGGCGGGCCTCCGCTACGCCCCCCCCCTCCCCCCCCCCCCCCCTGGAAGCCAACGGGCCTCCGCGCTTAATAATTGACGATCGGTGGGGAGAAATTTGAAAAAAATATATATAGCCGAAGTCCCGGGCCCCAGAATTTAGCCCCCCCCTCTAACGGCGGCCCTGTTTCCACCTCCAACCAAGGGTTGTCGCAAAAAAAAAACAAAAAATACACATAATCTGATAGAGAATCAAATTATAAGAAGGAAAGGTCTTATACACTTTTTTTTCTAAAATGCATATTGCTTTTTGGTTAGAGGTGGTTACTTTTGGTTGGGGGTTGTCGCAAAAAAACAAAAAATACACATAATCTGATAAAGAATCAAATTATAAGAAAGAAAGGTCCTATACATTTTTTTTTCTAAATGCATATTTTTCGAGATATTGCGAACTGAAAATTGCAATTTTCACCCCCTAATATCAGTATTCCTAGACGTTTCTTTTTTAAATTACTCGAAAAATGTGGACTATAAAAAAATGCAACATCAAACTACAAATACAAAATCAAAGCTTTTACGAAAACAAATCGAATGGTTTTTTCTTTTTTTTCCGATGTTTATTTTCGGAAATATGCGATTTTCGAAATGGCGTGGAAATATACGACGTTAAAATCTAACATTACTCAAAACCTACAACTATGAGAAAAATTATTATTCTTGTAAAAATTAAAGGTATTAAAATTTCCTTTCGATTGAGACGTATTACTACCTTTTATATTGAAAACTAAAAAGTTACAAACAAAAAAGTAGCTCATTTAAAAATTTAGGCGCCATTTTTTTTAGTTTTATTGCTCTAATTTCTTGTTAATTCATTTTTTTAAAATCCTTCTATATATTCATATTATTACTAATATGCTCAATTTCTTTTAGAATTTTTGAAATAATTATTTTTTATTCTGTACCCATTTTCAATAATTAAAATTTTCATAGTTTTTTGAAAAAATCGGATTTTTGGAAATTGCTTAGAAAATATTTTTTTATAAAAAATTTTAACAAAAATCTCGAAGTTTTATGCACAGCCGACCGCATGTATTGTTACATTCGATAATTCCATAATTTTCTATTCCAGGCTCACACACTAAACTCCGGCAAGGATCTCTATTTCCACGTATGGAACAGGACAATGACAGTTGAGGGAGGTGGGGTGAATGCCACCGTCATCCAATCTGATCTCGCCGCCATAAACGGAGTTATTCATGTCATCGATCGTGTACTTGGGGTTCCCTACACCACTGTCTTAGACAAATTGAGAACCGACCCTATACTCAAGTAAGTCCCAACTATACTGTTGTAAAGTGTGTTGATATGATACTAAAGCTACATGATATTAATTACTTAAACTAATAATTTAATTATTTTGTTAACTTAACTACAAGAATTGTTTCTTAAATTTTCCTTTCTGAAATATTTTATAAAATTTAATTTGTGTTAAAAGAGTCTGTAAAGCTATATGTACAAAACTTCGCTCTCTGTTAAACAACCTTTATTTTTTTATTTTTTTTTCTTGAATGACCGCGATGTATATATATTTTTTTACTGGAAGTATAAAAAAATGTCTTCTTGGTAGTAGTGATGTAACGGAGCTTTGTTTCCACGAAATATCTGCTTCAGTTAAACATTCGATTTCGCATCCCCATTTATGCATGCGGAATTTTTTAACGAATGTCAAACAACATAATTCTTAAATTCTTATCTGAAGTCAGCATTTTCGGTTAGAAATTTCCCTTTCAAGCCACAACTTAAGGAAAGTGAGGAGATATTTATTTATAGTACAGGGAAAGATTGAAAAAAATGACCGTAACTCGAAAAAAATTTGTGCAGACTTTAAACTTTGGTTATAAGTTTAAAATAGGCCAAAGTTCACGAAACAAAAAAGTTTTACGGTAACCTATAGGGATTAAAAAGGGGTATTTTTAATGAAAAAAAAAAAACGATTTTTCTCTATTTTCTTGGAAAATATGGCATTTACAAAAAATTAACTCAAATAAGTTGTTTCTAGCCAAATTATCTTTAATTTGGTGTTCTTAAATTAATTTTATAGCAATAATTAACCGAAAGATGGCCATTTCTCGACGGAGTGGGGGGGGGGGGGCGGATGGAATTTTTTTCTAAAACAAGCGTTTTAAAGGAACAAAATAAATCGAGCATCTAGGTGATGCTATCTATATATTAAGAAAAAGCAACATTTTTGAAAAAAAAATTAATTACTGAGCAATTACAATAACAAAATGCTGACATTTTGTTAACAAAAATGTGAAAACGCACATTGAATCGCCCATAAATTCTTTATTTTTTATGATGTAGAAACAAACAAAAAATTATTTTAAAGATTGATTAATTACCTTTAACTTTGTTTCTTAGAAGTTTTGATGGAAGTGTCACAATTTCTAAAATATTCAACATTTTAAACTAAAAACGGTCAGATTCCATCTATAAAATTATATATCTCCGAAACAAATATATAAACAAAATAAATTTATTCTCAGTATATAAGCTTCATTTTTGATATACGTCATATTTTCTCTTAAACTAATATTTAGTGAGATATTTGCAGAGAAGCAAGAATGTTACGTTTCTTATAAAATCCCTTTACAGTTTAAAATGCATTTTTTTTTTTCTAAAGCAATCGCTGTAAGCCGATGAAAAAAAATTTGCGTCTAGCTCACGCTATATATTAACGAAAAATAGTATATTGGAATATATTTTTTAATTACTGACTACTTACATTAGCAAAATTGAGACGTTTTTATTTAGAAAAAAATGTGAAAAAGTACATTATTTTTTGTCATAATTTCTTTGTTTTTTATGCTATAAAAATAGAAAAAAAATCATTTGAAAGCCTAATTAATAGTTTTTCATTTTGGTTATTAGCGTTTTTGGTCTAAGTGTCATAGTTTCTGAGATATTTCACATTTAAACTAAATACTTCATCTTACAAACGTTCGGACGCCACCTTTAGACTTCCAGATCTCCGAAACCACTAACTCTACAAAAATTAGAAAAGAACGAAATTCATCCTTAATTCAGTAGCTTTCTTATTTGTCTCATTACTAATTTACATAATTTTTGTTAGTAATAGAAAAAATTAAAAATTAGTTTGTTATTCTATTAAATATAATGAAATACAAAGTAAGCATGGTAAATCTAGATTCCATCCATAAAAACTTTCCCAATATTGATATTGTCGGAATTAAAATCATTTTAGGAACCACAACACTTTCGGTTTTTCTAATCTACGTCCCACCTAACCTAAACACCCAAATATACCACTCAATTTTTGACTGCTTTGCTAACATACACAGCATTTACGGTATGGACGTACTAATTTTAGGCGATTTTAATATCCCGGAATATTATGAATGCATCCATAACAACTCAGCCCAGACAGCTAAAGTAAATGAACTAAATAACTTTGCTAATTTTTTTGATCTTAATCAATTTAATCGTACAACCAATACCAACAATAAATTATTAGATCTGGTTTTTTATAGTAAAATATGTGTCGTTGCAAAATCCGACTCCTGTGTTATTAAAGAAGATGCGCATCACCCACCACTAAATATCGAATTAAGTTTTAACTCTTGCCAAAACAAACTTCCTAAAAATCACCCAATGACATACAACTTTAAAAAAGCCGACTTTCTATCACTTTATGCAGATTTATACAACACAGATTGGGACGATATGTATAAAATTCATGACGTTAACGAGGCAGCAGATTACTTGTACTATACTTTCAATAATAGCATATCAAAATTTGTACCAACGAAAAAGACATTCCTCCATGGTTCACCAAAAATGTTATTACTGACATAAGACATAAAGAAGCGGCTTTGCGTCTTTATAAAAAAAACTAATAATCCTGCCGATCTCGAAAACTTTAAATTTTTGAGGAGTAAAGTGAAAAGAGACATTCGACGTGTCTTACAAAAATTACTTGCAGTCAACTGAAAACAACCTATCCTCCAACCCAAAGAGTTTCTGGGCATACGTCAACAATAAAAAGAAGTCCAGCTCAATACCGAGTGCCTTCACTAATAATGACAAGATCGTGGACAATCCTGAAGGCATAGCCAATTCATTTGCTGACTTTTTTTAGCTCAGCGTATATCCCTTCAAGTCGTAATATAAACTTCTCTACAGATTTTGGCGATAATATTAATATAACAATTCCAGTGATAACCGAGAAGGATGTAATTATGGCATTCAAAAAAGTTAAACCAAAATTTACCTCCGGATCCGATGGCTTACCAGCTTTCTTCTTGAAGGATTGCTCTGGTATATTAGCTGCACCGTTAGCACATATCTTTAACCTGTCCTTGCAAACTGGCGTATATCCTGATAAATGGAAAATATCCAAAATTTGCCCAATTCATAAAAAAGACAGTAAATCTGATATACAAAATTATCGCCCTATCACAATTATAAATAATTTTAGTAAGTTATTTGAAATTGTCCTGCACAGCACACTATATCCGCAAGTTCATCGGAGCATAAGCAACAACCAACACGGTTTCGTCTCACAGAGATCAACAACGACAAACTTACTTTGCATAACACAATACTTAGCCGAAACTATGGATAGCGGTGGTCAAGTCGATGTCATTTACATGGATTTTTCTAAAGCTTTTGATAGGCTCGACCATGGTGTTCTGTTAACAAAATTGGTTTCTTTTGGATTTAACTTTAAGTTAATAAACTTTTTTGAATCCTATCTTCTAAATAGAAGCCAGTTTGTGCAATATCAGGGTCATAGGTCTATCGAGTTTATATCTCAGTCAGGCGTTCCTCAAGGGTCGGTTTTAGGACCCTTATTGTTTAATATATTCATAAACGACATCGTCATTGACCTCCATTGTCCATCTCTATTATATGCAGACGACTTGAAAATATATTTCAGGGTCAATAATTTATCGGATTGCAATAAGCTACAAGCGGATTTAAACTTAATTCACGAATGGTGCGATAAATTTAAACTATTTCTAAACATAAATAAATGTAATGTAGTCTCATTCACAAGAAAACTAAACAAATTGCAATTTGATTATACTAGTAATAGTGTTAATCTGACACACCAAGACAGTTTTAAAGACCTAGGTGTAACATTTGACTCGCAATTATCCTTTAGAGAACACACCAATAACATAGTGACATCATCATTTAAAATGCTAGGCTTTATAATACGCAACGCTCGTGATTTTCAAAACATAGATACCTTAAAAACATTATATAATACCCTGGTACGACCTAGACTAGAATACGCAAGCGTAGTATGGAACCCTCACTACCATGCTCTGAGTAACAATATTGAAGGAATTCAAAGGCGGTTTTTAAAATTCTTGGCATTTACAAACGATCACCAGTATCCGCCTATAGGATATGACCATTTCTCACTACTGAATCGTTTTATGTACAGCTCTATGAAGCAGCGTAGAGAGATGCAAAGCGTAATATTCTTATACAAGCTTCTAAACAACATGATTGACTGTCCAGAATTACTTGAACAAATCAACTTTAGAGCACCTACCAGGCCAACTAGATCTAAGTCACTGTTTTACCTTCCTAATACCCACACGAATACCTTAATGTTTTCCCCACTATATAATATCTGCCGGAATTACCAAACCATAGAAAATGATGTTGACATTTTCAACACTCGATTAAGCCAAATTAAATTAAGTTTCTCGTAGTTTATGTTTATACATAATTATATTAATTTAGTAATAATAATTATTAGTTAGAGTAGTATCTGTTTAGTTCTAGGTCATAGTAATTTAGGTTATACATAATATAATAATTGTACTTCTGTTATATTCAACATATATTATAAGCTTACGTCTGTAGGTAAGCCTTATTTGTAAACAATTTGTATTATCCCGGCCCTGTAATTGGAATGTAAATTCTGTTGGGTTCGTGTATGTAAATAAATAAATAAATAAAATAATAAAACAATAAAATGAGCACACTTCATAAGAGTCGTAGGGTCATCTTTAAAAAATAATTAACGAAAAATATGACGAAGAACAATAATACTTGGCATGTAGTTGACACAAATGTAAATGAAGAAATTGTCAATACTTTTAGTGAAAAATATTCAGGGTGGAAAATCTAAAAATATTCATTAACGAAAAATGTGTGATTAAGGACAACTGACAAGGAAGAAACCTGATATTTTGTAATGAAAAATATACTGGGTGGTTAACCAAAAAATAATTAAATAAGAAACAGTGGTGAAACTAATACATATTTGGAATGTAGTTGACACGAATACAGAGAAAGAAACTGCTGTTGATGAAAAATATACAGGGTGGTCACCCAAAGACAATAAAGGTGAAGTAAACTTGATATACTTTTAGTGAAAAACTGGAAGGCCATCCATTTTAAAGATTTAAAAAATAATTAACAAAAAATGGGACTAAGGACAATAATATTTCACAAGTAAGAAACCTGATATATTTTAATATAAAATAGAGTAGCCACCCAAGAAATAATTAATTAAGAGACTAAGGTGGAAATAATATTTGGAATGTAGTTCACACTATCACTGACGAGGACACTTGATATACTTTTAGTGAAAAATATACAGGGCGGTCACTCTGAAAAATAATTAATAAAGAAAAACGGAGGAAAGTAATATTTGGAATAAAATTTTATATAATTCCAGTAGAGATACGAGGTGGTCATCTAATGGAAAAATAATTAATAAATTGAGGAAGGTTTTGTGTAAATGCCTTTCGGGTTTATTTTCAGCTATTTTTCAAATATCTAATCATATTCGTCTGTATTCCATTCTGGTTAATATGTTGAACGATGCTGTAAAATAACACATGCGCATCAAACTTTTATACAAAGCGTTTCATATACTGTGGCATAGAAAAATTACAGAAAAACAGTCAAACACCCTGTATATTAGTAATGATACTTGTTAGACCCATTATCGTGGGTTATTCGGAACTATTTAGAGTTAACATGTGTACATGAAACACCCTGTAAAGAAGGTCGTGAACTGAAGAGTAGATAAACGATATTCTCACATCCGTGATTCAGTTAATTCATTATAATCTATCGAATACTTAAAGCCTCCTACACCCTTGATAAACAGAACACCGTTCAAAGTTAAGTTCACTGTAAATGTCAGGTATCGACGAAGCGATAACCCCGTGATAAGAAAGAGATTCAAGATTGGAGCAAGTCTAAGCAAGCTTGTGTACCGGAAATTACAGAGTAAATTGGGCGCTACATAATGATATAATCTCGCTGGCGAATTTAAAGAGTGTAGCTTTGGACGATAGATACCTTTGGGGTTTTGAACTCTTGAAAGGTACTCGTGTGTTATCGTGTATATTCGAAAGCCGGTGAATGTCTACAAGGATCTGACTCTAGGACTCTCCTTTATGGCATATGTCGACATTATCCGATTTACATTAAAATTAGTCGACTTTCGGATATTCTCAATGCTAAAATGATATTACATTTATGAAATTTAAAGTTTTTTGGAAAATTTAGAATTATTAAGCATATATTCTTATTAGTTCAGTATTACAACGATTTATATAGGACAAAATTCATAAAATTTTGAAAATTGGTAGAAATGTTAAGGATAGCATAAGAATTAATAAACCGAAAAGTTCCCACCCTTAAATAATGTGCTTCATCCCCTAGGACGTCGTTTCCACCCCCATTTTAAGGTTTGCTAGATTATCTCGGAAATGGTGCACTTTTTGATAAAAATACAAAATTATTCCTTAAAAAATTCTCTATCAAAAACGTCTCTACAATTTTATTAGGTAGAGAGGAAAGTTTTTGAGATAATGCGATTTTAAGGTTTCAGGTGTTGAGAAGCACTAAAAATCGAGTTACCTATGGAACGATTTTGTGGCAAATTAAAATTACCATCAAAACGCGTAGTAGGCGCATGTCAAGTCAATAGAAGTTTGAGTTGTCGTCTTTGAATTTAGCATTTCAAAGTTTTCTGGCGTCAGTCACAAAAAATTAGTGAAAAGAATGGAAAATGATTATACAAACGAAGATTACTTTAACATCCTTATGATTTTTAACCAAAATGGTTAAAGATATTTACCAACTTGTCGTAGCTTCAATGCAGAATATCCCGAGAAAAGAAGACTTTGATCGTCGATTTAAAAAAAAATAATTACAAATTTAAGAACTTCAGGACAATTTAAAGTGAAACGAAACAGAACTTGCTATGTGACGAGGCAAGAGGATAATGAATTAAATATTCTATTGGTCGTTACGGAAAATGCAGGTTGTTCAATTCGTCAACTAGAAGTGCAATTTGACGTTTCATATTCCTCCACCCAGACAATATTGAAACGATACGGGCAGTATCCTTACAAATACTCGGTACATCAAAAGTTACTTCCTGGAGATTTTCCCAGACGAACTGCGTTCTGCAAATGGTTCATGATAAAAAATCAAGAAGATCCGGGGTTTTGGCGCAAAGTAATTTGGAGTGACAAGGCCAGTTTTACCAATAACCATTTTCAGTCGACATAACGCACACTACTGGTCCACGGTTAACTTATACTTAACTAAATCCAGCAACTTTCAGATAGCCCATTCAATACCCCATATAACAATAAGCTAAAGTAGATAAAATGAAAGATTCACATAACTTACGTTTTCTTTTTTAGATTCGTTTAAGTAGTTTGTTAACATGTTCAGTAAATTTTAACTATTCGTCTAAAAGCACCCCAAGATTTTTACAATATTTACTAAATATTAAATTTTCATTTTCCATTGATATTTTTAAAACATCTTTTTCGCAAAGTTCTTTCTTATCTTTTCCATACAACAATGCTTCCGGTTTTTCTTATTTAAAAGGAAACCATGAGCGTTAGATACTCTCACCATCTTCATTTACATTTTCAGAAGCTACGTTTTAAATTCACATTGTGTAAAGTTTAAATAAATTTGCGTATCATCAGCATATTGGTGTATAAAACTAAATTTAAGATAACTGTATTGTAAAAATCAGCGGTACATATTGAAAATAATAATGGACCTAACACGCTTCCTTGTGGAACACCTATTTTATTAGATGTAAAATTTGAAAAGTCCATTTACATGTACTCTGTCGCTTATTTGATAGATAATTTCTCAAAAACAAAATGACAAAATTATTATGTCTAAAATATTTATGTTTTTTACACAAAGTCTAGTGATCGAGAGAATCAAAAGATTTGCTATAATCCAGCAAAATTGAAACAGTATTTTTATTTCTATCGTTTGCCCTAAATATATAATCCGTCACATATAACAATGCAGTTGTACTATGTCCAACACAAGAACGATTGTATTGTAATGCCACAACCAACATTTAGACAATGCATTGTACTTTAAGATACTATTGCAATTTTTTAAATGTTTTAAAAACCTTCTTGTGTAACATATAGGTATTAAATGTTTAAATCTGTTTGTATATTACGCTATTATTCAAACAGCCATAAAAAACATAATAATGGTGATAAATGGAACAATGGAAGAATCAAGGTATTTTAAAGGGAATTTAATAATATCTTCAAAATTCAGCGAGAATTTTTAAAATATAATTTGTTTAAACATGTTTGTTAATAAAAAAAAATTGTCAAATAATGATTTAAAAAAAAATGTATACACCATTTAAATGAAAATTCTAAAAAGAGTGGCAAGAAATTTTTTAATAGCATGGCACTAGGAACATGTTATTTAAGAATTCCTCTGAAATAATTTTTTAAACACCAAAATATTATTAAAACGTACACTAGCGTATTGCAAGAATAAAATGCCTCAAATTTTTTTTAGGCATTTACTAACCCCTCTACCATCCACATTACCGCCCCCATCACATTATTAAAGGGGCTAAAGAACCAAAAGGGGCGAGCGTAGAGGCGACTTCAATGTGAATATCAGTCGATATTCCGTTGAAGCAACGTCGAGCGCGGTTAGTACTTGGATGGGCTCCCATCTTGGGAAATACAGCGTTCTCGTCCCACCTTCTAGAGGCTTGTATATCAGTGTATACTCGGAAGTTACGTAATTTCAGACGAGGATTACGTAGTGGATATACCATCCTTCGGAGGGGATGTAAAGCAGGCGGTCCCTTGTCTATTAAATGTTAGGCAAGTAAAAGATCCCTACTCGGGGTTCGGCAAAATTTCCAGGTTGGGGGTAGCTCGTCTCCTGGCGTCGGTGATAGGCCCTGGTAGCGGAAATAGGCCGACGTTAAACAGTTAAAAAAAAAAGAACCAAAAGGCCCAACATTTTTTGTGACATCAGTCATTACTACCTCCACGCCATCATTAAAGCGAAAAAAAAAAATTAAAATTGTGATTTAATGTGTTCACAAGAACCAAAAAGCCTCAGCCCCCTTACCACCCCCACTACTGTGTAGGTAGTCAAATGTTATATTATTAAAGTTCTATGAAAAGGTATTTCCACAAAGTGGAGTGCAAACATATCGTCATTTTTTTTGGTTTTAAGAGAATTGGTAAATATATATGTGGAAGAGTAGTGATTCCTTAGCAGCGTCTTTTTTTAACAAAATTGACCAGTGAATAAAAAAGTTATTAATCATTCAAAATTTAAAAAAAATGTTTTCTTAATTTTACTTCCACATCCGGTGGAAGTATAGTAACGATAAAAAAAATTGAAAATTTTTATTGTTCAAATAGGCTTAGAATGTCATGAAAAAAACATTCTGTCTGTCGGTCTGTCTGTAACTTTTTTTGTGCGCACGGTTACTCTGGAACCGTTTAAGTTATTGACTTGAAATTTGGTACACATATGTATTTTAACGAGATCTGGAACTAGATTATATTTTCATATTCCGTTGAAAGATTGGGGGGTAAATTGGCGTAAATATGTAAATCAAGCAAGTAAGAGTCCATAAAATTGGTATTTAGTATATATAAGAGAAGTTAAGGTGTAAAAAAATTTTTTGGCATTAGCCACCCCTATTAACATTATCATTACTAAGGGGGTGAAAAAATAAAATTGTCATTTAGTGTGTACAAGAACCAAGAAACTTTATCCACCACCACTATCACCTCCTTCCACTACTCCCACCCCCACTACCGATGTGGCATATCGTTTTATGGGTTTTTGGGGTAGACGATTTCAAATATTATATTAAATTTAAGTTCCATAAACAATTATTCCCACAAATAAAGTTTTTTTTGTTGTGAGAGACTTGGATAGAAAATCTGGATGTGGAAGTAGTGATTCTTTGGGCAGCGGTTTCTATAGTTTTTAATTAAATAGAAAATCTTGCGAAATATTATTTTCCTGCCATTATTTGTTTATAAATTTTACTAATGTACATTTCATAATAATATTATCTAACCGTTCAAATATGAATTTTTAAATAATATATATTAGGTACACACACTAAGATTTGCAGTCGCAACGTATGGTTGTTTAGGGACTATAGTTTTGACTTGAAAACCAAGGGTCATGGGTTCGAAACACGGACAGGTTAAATGTAGTTTTTTAAATTTGACTTATACTGATGAGTGTTTCACTAAGTTGGCAGTTGGATGAATTAAAAAAATATTTTGAGGTTTTTGGTTCTTGTACACACACTAAATCACAATTTTTATTTACCCTCTTTAATAATGGGGGTGGGGGTGGTAATGGTGGCTAATACCAAAAAATTTTTGTAGACCTTATAGCTTCTCTTGTATATACCAGATACCAATTTTATGGACTCTTACCTACTTGATTTACCACCATTTATCCCCCTTCCCTTCAACGGAATGAGATGAAAATATAATCTAGTACCAGATCACGTTAAAATACCAAATTTCAAGTCAATATCTTAAACGGTTCCAGAGTAATCGTGCGTATAAAAAAAAGTTACCGACAGACAGACAGAAATTTTAGACGTTTCAGTACGTTTCATTCTAAGCCTATTGAACAATAAAAAATTTCATTTTTTGTCGTTACTATATTTCCATTGGATGTGGAAGTAAAAATTCAACAAACCGGCGAAGAATATGTTTACTCCAGTTTATTTATTATACTCTTCGCAAATACAAAAACGAAGAGTATATTGCATTCGATCGGCACATTTCTAAAACCGTAAATATCGCTCGCAGACAAAAAATTGTCATATCATTGTGTTAGTGAACGAATTTTGAACAACTTCCAAATGTCCGTCCGTCCGTCCGTCCGTCCGTCCGTCCGTCCGTCCGTCCGTCCGTTCGTCCGTCCGTCCGTCCGTTCGTCACGTTTCTTGTAAGCAAGATAACTCAAGAAAGAAAAATCCGATTGTAAGTAAGTTAGTGTTAGTTAGAGGAAGAACCCAGTTGAATAAAATTGATCGGCAAATAAAAATGTTATTAATGATTTAAATTTGAAAAAAAATTTTTTTGATTTTTATGTTTTTGTAATTGAATAGAAATCTGGTGGAATGATATTTCATTTTAATATCTAAAGATTTATATATTTTACAAATATACATTTCATAATGTAATATGCAACCGTGAAAATATGATTTTAGCTCGTGACTTATAACGTAAAAATTTATATTTTTTTTACCTATAAGGTGGTGGTGTAGTTCTTACGTCTTACGCTTTTGACTCGGAATCCAAGGGTCCCGGGTTCGAAACCCAAATGGGGTTTGGTATAGTTTTTTTAATTTTTACTTTATTTTACAGTGAGTCTTTTACCAATTAAGTTCATACTATAAAATTAAAAATGTCTAAAACTAACATTATTTACAAAAAACTGCGAAGAGTATCCTATAGAATGTGTAACAATTATATAAAAAGTTCAGTGAACAGGCGAAGAGTACGTTTTTAGCTTGTTTATTTTATTAATTAGTGGAACATCACCCAAACAGAAGACTCCAGTTACAGGTTAGGAAAGTCACATATATTAAATATACTTGACCAGATTTTTGTGTAATATCTACTCACCGCTTTTAAGTAAAATTTTAACGCGTGATAAAAATGTGAAAAACCTTCATACTTTCAATAAATTCTCATCCTACAACAGAAAACACTTTAAATATTTTTTTATAATATTTATGAATCCTTGAATATGTTTTAAAATATTTTCAAAAAACCCACTTTGGTCCATATTATTCCACTTTTGACATTTTTTTTTAAATTTTTTTATCAAAAAACGACCATACCCATGGTATAGGACAAGTCAACAAACACAATTTATAAATAAAATAAAATAAATACAATAAGAGACATAAATAACTAACAATAAATAGATAAAAATAATTTCAGTTCATATATTTTTCTATGCTATAAAAACATTTATCTATTAAGTAATTCCTTAAAATATTTTTAAAGTGATTTAAATTATCAATGGACTTAATATCTTGAGGCAGCTTATTATAAAATTACATACCCATATAAGCAGAATTTTTTTCATAAATAGATAATGCATGTATTGGTAAGCACAAATCGTTACCCTTCCGTGTATTATAACTATGATAATAATTATTTTTAGTAAACTTATCTAAATTTCCCTTAATAAACAATAACGTTTCAAAGATATAGATTGATGGCAAAGTTGACAGTCTTAATTTTTTGAAAAATTCTTTACATGGTGTTGTTCTTGAAACTCCTACAATAGTTATTTTTTTTTTGCAAACGAAAGGCTCTTATTGCGCAATGAGAGCATCCTCAAAATATAATGCCATACCTTATTCTGGAATAAATTAGTACATAATAATAAGATAACATACCTTTTTTCTGAAGTAATTTGACGTAGTCTGTACAAAGCGAAGCAAGTAGACGACATTTTTTTGCAAATCATTTCAATGTGTGTTTCCCAACTTAAGCTGTTATCTATATTTATATCTAAAAATTTTATATTGGTAACTTGTTCTATTGTTTTACCGTTGTTTTTTATAGGGTGACTTTCAAATACTGTTTTAATTCTCGGTGTAAAATTCATAAATACCGTTTTACTTGCATTTAGAAATAACTTGTTTTCGTAAAACCACATAATAAATTTATCCAACATAATTTGCGTATCCGATATAGAGTCCAAAATTGAATTCTTAGCAGAAATATAACTGTTGTCGTCTGCAAACATAACAAATTGCTTACTACTGTCAATACTTGGAAGATCATTAACAAACAGAAGAAAAAGCAGTGGGCCTAAGACCGACCCTTGTGGAACACCGCAATCAATTCCTATTTCCTCTGATCTTACTCCATCAATTTCTACTAACTGTGTCCTGTTTGAAATATATGTCCTTATTAGATTGTTAACTAGTCCCCTTAAACCATAAGCTTCTAACTTTGTCAAAAGCAAAGCATGATCCACCAGATCAAACGCTTTACTTAAATCCAGGAATAACCCGACACATTTCTTATTACTATCCATATTTTCATATACTAAATTTAGGAAGTTGTAAATTGCTGAACTTGTAGACTTGCCTTTTCTAAATCCATGCTGAGCGTCGTTTATAATATTATTTTCTGATATGAAGGTAGTAATGTTGTAATGTCAAAAATAATTTTTTCTAGTATTTTAGAAATAGTGGATAACAACGACACAGACCTATAATTTTCCACATTTACGGTCTAACCCTTTTTATCTAATGGAATAACTTTAGCAATTTTTAAAATGTCAGGAAAAATTCTATATGTAAATATGTTAAAGGGGACAAGATATAATCAATACACGACTTTAAAATATTTGCACTAATTCCATCTATACCAGAAGAGTTTGATTTTTTAATCCCTTTACTACACTAAGTACTGTTTGCTCACTGACATAATCAAGAACCATTGTAGGGTACTTTTTGTTTACATTAAATTGTATAGGATCTAAATTTCTGTTAACTATTTTATCATTTAATACCTTTGGAACATTTATAAAATAATCATTAAAAACATGTGCCATTTCTTCTTTGTTGTTTATAATTTTATTATTTGTATGTAGTTCTTTTATTTGTCTTTTGGCAGAATTTTTGGCTTTATCGTTTATAATTTTCCAGAGAAATATATACATATATATGAATTTTAGCGTTTTTTCGTCTTTTTCTCTATATTGAGGAAAAACTACGCATTTTGGTGAAAAATATTAAGAGAGCAAAGTAGTAGAGCATAAAATTTCCTACAAGTTTTGTCTCTAACTTTTTTTTTTTCGAATTCCGCTTAGTTTCGCCGCTACAAGGCGCGAAAGAAATAAATATACATATAGACTTTTGCGCCTTTTTTTAGATTTTGAGCCAAAATTATGCATTTTTATGAAAAATTACATGAGATCAAAGTTGTCGAACATAAAATTCACTATGTTTGGTTCTAGTTTTTTTTTTTTTTCATAGAAATATATATGTTCTACAACTTTGATCTCACGCAAGTTTTCATAAAAATGCATAATTTTGGCTCAAAATCTAAAAAAAGGTGCAAAAGTCCATATGTATATTTATTTCTTTCGCGTCCTCTAGCGGCAAAACTAAGCGGGATTCGAAAAAAAACTGGTAGAGGCAGAACTTACAGGAAATTTTATGCTCTACAACTTTGCTCTCTTGATATTTTTGCATAGTTTTTCCTCAAAATAGAGAAAAAGACGAAAAACGCTAAAATTCATACATATGTATATATTTCTCAAAAACCTCCCTTTTTTAGAACTGCGGGTGAGGTGAAAATCATGATTAGACAACCCAAATATTTCACTTCTTACAGGTAACTTAAGATAACTGTGGGAAGATTTTCCATAAAACAGCCATTTTATGACTAATTAGAAATTAATATTTTGTAATTAATGCCAATATTATCTAGTAGAGGAATCTATACACATTCCGAAAAGTTTTCCTCAACCTCTGGGGAGGCCGGTTCTATTGCCCCCCCCCCAGATGAATTTTCTGGCTGCGCCACTGTTAGGCACCATGCATTTTTGAAATAAGTCCGACTGTTTTATTAGTTGGTAACCCGTGGGATCAGGGTATTTCACTATTTCACTGGAGATTCTGCAATAAAACGCGCCATTTAAAACATGACTTTTATGCTCTTCATTAAAATATTTCACTATTCAGATTTAAGGGAGTTTCTACTATGACATTTATTAATGGCGAATTTCAATTTAAAAGCATATTGGAGTGTATACTTAGTCCGCCTACTATTAAATTAATCACCAAATAAGTCTTGCCCGATTTTAAATACCTACTGGTTTTTGTGAAACGTGAAAAAACATTATGGGAACATCTTATTTATCATACAGGGTGATTCGCGAGGAATGTGCCATAGCCTAATGGCAGATAGAGCATTTCAAGGCGAGTCTAGATCACCAACGAAAAAAATGTTTTTGCCACTGGTTAAGAAGATGCATTTGGTCTGAAAATTCAAAGAGCTATATCCCTGCGACGGTTGTATGTAATCGAATGAAATTTTCCAGTAAAATTCCTCAGCTGGGACTTGTCAGAATGGCCTACTTGGTTTTGAAAAATCCAGGGCCGTACTCGGAAAAAATATGCCCTATCGCATTTCTGAAAAACTATTAGCGGGTTCGGAAATTACATAAAAAATGCTATCAGAATGCGATTCAATTTTGACGGCAAAAAATCACAAAACAATTTAGCGCATCACGACTAACACTTTGATCGGGCATTATCTATGGAATGGTTCATAGAGTCTATTCAAATGCTTCAGATCCATATTCTTTTTAAGACTTCACATAATACATAGCAAAAAACCTTCCCACCTAGCAACAAAAATACAAGGTCGTACTTGTGAAATTTTTTATTGGTTCCGAACTATGGTATCTAATCTATCTATCTAAAATGATAAAATCTGAATGGATAATGGGTATAATCCGGGTATCTTCATCACATTGTATATGCAAAGACTGTAATTAATTTAAGTGTGTCAAATTAGCAAATATTTTATTTTTTTACATGCAATAAAAAGTTGCCAAAATGCGAAGTGTATATGTTATATACCGGGTGCCACAGAATATTTCCTTTATTTTTTAACTTATCCATTTGAAATTTGGGGTGCATAAACAACTACCTGTAAAAATGGATTTTTGGACATAAAAATGGTATGAAACCATTTCCGGTTTACCCGGAAATGACTTCAACTTTCGATTTTTAAATGGAACACCCTGTACATTTTTTATTTAAATTTAAGACAACATTTTGAGTATACCATGAGATTTTTGCGAATTTTTGAGTCGATGTTCAGTTTTTTAAAACATTTTAAGACATTCGTCTAGAGTGCTTTGGAATACCAAAATTTGTTCTACGGCAGGTAAAGTCCAAGGGAAAAATATAATTTTTCGTTTAATTTCATTAATAACTGTTTACGAAGCCTCCAAAATTGAACATATCACTTTTTTATCGAAAACTTTTTTTTTTCAAATGGGAAGATGGTGGCTCCTAGTGTTCAATAAATTATAGATTTTTATCTGAATTCATTGATATCCATTTCAAATCTATGCTATTTGTTTTTCTATTTTATTGAAATTATTTAAAAATAAAAAATCACTTCCAATATAATGTTTCTGGAACTTTAACGTAGTTGCCTTTGCAAAAATCATATGTCTAATAATGTAAATGTGAATAACTACCTTTTTGTGAATAATAGCCTTTTGGTTCTCTCTTTTGTTTCTTAATAAGTATAAGTACTAGTGCAAAGTATAAAGATCAATATAGTCTATTGTGCATGTACTGTAGAAAGGAACTAAAACGTTAAAGGGTTTTTATTGTTTATTATGTTCAATTGACCCCAAGATATGAAAAAACCGCGGAGTGCTACCATTTAAAGTGGTGCGTTTTTGAGATCGAAGTAAAAAGGTTCACTTTTCATATTTTTTTTTCTCGAAAACTATGAATTTTTTCTATAAAACCGTCAATAGAAAAGTGTGTAGAGAATTAAATTTCTAATTGAAATGACACCTTCAGAAGTCAAAAAAATTTTTTTTTACAAAAATACGCCCAAAAAACAAAACAAAAAAACGAAAAAATGCAATTTTTTATTTTTATTTTATTTTAGCCTGTAACTAATTTTCGGGTACATTTAGGCATAGACATTGCTGCATAACAAAAAAAGCTGGCGTTTTACCCGTTAAAATGAGATTTTGCAAACAGTTTTACGATTAATAGTGACCGAGATATAGCGTTTCAAAGTTTGCAACTTTTAACTTTTTTTGCTAATTTTTACTATTTTTTTTTCAAATTTCGTCCTGTAACTTTTTTCTGAGTGAATTTAGGTGTAGACATTATTATATTAAAGTGAAAGCTGACTTTACGCCCGTTGAGATGGTGGCTTGTAAAAGTCTGTACGACAAATAGAAACCTAGATACAGCGTTTCGAAGAGTGTTACTTTTATTAACTTTCTTCCAATTCTTACGTTCTTTTTTAAATTTCGGCCTATAACTTATTTGTCAAATACAGATATTGCTACATGGAATGTACTCGCAGCATTCTTGTTTAAATGGTATGCAATAGAAGTTTATGTGATCAATAGTAACCAAGATTCAGTCTAGATATGGTAGATTATTGTACTTAAAAAATAACTTTTTACATTTTTCCACTTCTGAACTTTATTATATCACGTGTTTTTTTGTTCAAATAACTTAGATTAATAACTTACATTATGAAATTATTCAAATGCTGTATTTAACATATTTTCAAAATCAAAGTCGATTTCTTCATCGGCATCTATGTAAACATCGTCTTCCGTTATTTGAGGTACATCAGCGTTTTCACAGTTCATTCCCATACATTCTTTGCAAAAAATGGAGCAATTCATTCCCAATTTCCTGCAACCACACTTTCCTCTGCATCCTTTGGTGCATTTACAGGCTATATTTTCCAGAAAAACTTGTGGTGCGGGAGGTTTAGTTGTCAAAATTGGTACTAGTCCATTTTCTGAACTTTTCCAACCCCAGATGAGAGGATTTACAATATTTCCTTTCCAGTGTTGCATTTGCAAGTAAGTTCTTAAACCATGATGTTTAGCAGCATCAGTTGTTGGAGGCAATCGGGACAATGAGAATTTCGCACCTGTTGAGTACTTCTGAAATAAGTTATAGCGACAGCTGCTTTGGCCATCAATTTTCATACCGTATAGTAATGTTACAATACATTCAGAAGCAGAACCGATGGCTGCTGGATTTGCATTTTCACACAAAAATTCATTTAAATACTTGTCCAAAAGCAAAATATTCTTATTAATGAAATTCAAGAATTTCTTTTTACCAATACCAAAAAAGGAAGAGGATGTATCACAGCCACTGAATGCATAGACGAAGCTAAGGTATTTTTGCAGATGATTAAATTTGAAACTATTATGGTTATATAATTTGGCAGTTACATTTCCTATACTAGGTTTAAAAAAATATACATTTTCATTTTCTTCTGGTAATAATGATAGGATAATAAGAATATCGACATCTTGACCAACTATAACAACATTTTCTGATTGGGATGCCTTATCTTTTGCAGTATTTACAATTAGTATATATTATTTTCTTCAAATTTTTGATCGATAATGTAACAAATGTTAGAGAGAGAAACATCATTTATAGGTTCAAAAAAATCATAAAGATCCGATTTTTTATTTTTTCTCATGATTCCCTGTTGAAAGATTGACGTTGGATATGGAGATAATTTAAAATCAAAATACTCTTCCAATTCTGAAGCAGTTGGTTTGAATAACAGCATCTTTCTAAATAGTGTATCCGCATCAACGACAACATTGTCTTTTGCTACTTGGATTTTGGAAAGAATAAGGATAATAAGGAGAAAAAACAATACTTTAAGATGGGTTAAACTTCTATTGCAGACCATTTAAACAAGAATGCTGCGAGGTCATTCAGTGTAGCAATATCTGTACTTAAAGCATTTGACAAATAAGTTATAGGCCGAAATTTAAAAAAGAACGTACAAATTGGAAGAAAGTTAATAAAAGTAACACTCTTCGAAACGCTGTATCTAGGTTTCTATTTGTCGTAGAGACTTTTACCAGCCACCATTTCAACGGGCGTAAAGTCAGCTTTCACTTTAATATAATAATGTGTACACCTAAATTCACTCAGAAAAAAGTTACAGGACGAAATTTGAAAAAAAAATAGTAAAAATTAGCAAAAAAAGTTAAAAGTTGCCAACTTTGAAACGCTATATCTCGGTCACTATTAATCGTAAAACTGTTTACAAAATCTCATTTTAACGGGTAAAAGGCCAGCTTTTTTTGTTATGCAGCAATGTATATGCCTAAATGTACCCGAAAAATAGTTACAGGCTAAAATAAAAATAAAATAAAAAATTGCATTTTTTCGCTTTTTTTGTTTTGTTTTTTGGACGTATTTTTGTTAAAAAAAAAATTTGACTTCTGAAGGTGCCATTTCAATTGGAAATTTAATTCTCTACACACTTCTCTATTGACGTGTTTATAGAAAAAATTCATAGTTTTCGAGCAAAAAAAATATGAAAAGTGGCCCTTTTTACTTCGATCTCAAAAACGCACCACTTTAAATGGTAGCACTCAGCGGTTTTTTCATATCTTGGGGTCAATTGAACATAATAAACAATAAAAACCCTTTAACGTTTTAGTTCCTTTCAACCCTCTTTTTTTGTACATAGACAATAGCCTAATAAAAATTATTTTGGAAGTGATTTTTTATTTTTAAATTTCAATAAAATAGAAAAACAAATAGCATAGATTTGAAATAAATTCAGAAAAAAAATCTATAATTTATTGAACACTAGGAGCCACCACCTTCCCATTTGAAAAAAAAACAGTTTTCGATAAAAAAGTGATTTGTTCAATTTTGGAGGCTTCGTAAATAGTTATTAATGAAATTAAACGAAAAATTATATTTTTCCCTTAGACTTTACCTGCCTTAGAACAAATTTTGGTACTCCAAAGCACTCTAGACGAATGTCTTAAAATGCTGAAGAAAACTGAAGATCGACTCAAAAACTCGCGAAAATCTCATGGTATACTCAGAATGTTGTCTTGAATCCAAATATGTAAAAATGTACAGGGTGTTCCATTTAAAAATCGAAAGTTGAAGTCATTTCCGGGTAAACTGGAACTGGTCTCATACCGTTTTTATTTCCAAAAATCCATTTTTACAGGTAGTTTCTGCACCTCAAATTTCAAATGTGTAAGTTAGAAAATAAAGGAAATATAGGGGGGAGCCACTATTCTGTGGCATCCGGTATATGCTTGCAAATCCCAACATAACCTTGCCCTGTCGTAAGCCTAGGATTCATTAATTTCATTTAAAGTTATGGTGGAACGACGTTTCATATTTTTTTTAACCAACTTCTATTCATAAAATTTTTAAATTCAAACTGTTAGACCCGTATGTATGTTTTTTTTTATATATATATATGTTCAATTATTGTATTGGCTTACGTGATTTCAATGAAATTTTTCTCAAACTGTACACTGAAAAAGTACTTGTGTAATTTTACGTGCTTCTTCCTGTAGTTCTATGACCAGTGATAATGACTAGAATTTCACAGACTTTATGTAAAATTACAAAATTACATGAGCAATGTAATGTGATTTTACGTATACTCTCTTCGACGTAATTGCACATAAAGGCCGTAGTTATGTGATTTTACACGAATTTCTGAGCTTTGTTGGCATAGTTACATGGAGGCCATATCTTTACAACATGATTTTACGCGAATTCCTGACAATTTTTGTTCAAATTTACAGGGTGCATGTGATTTTCAATGAACATGAATGGCTCAAATTTATTGTTTTTAAATATAATTTAATAAGTTATAAAATAGAGACACCTGTTTTTGTATTTAACCGTTTCAGAGGATATTAAATACAAAAAATGTGTTTCACATTTTTTAACATTTCAAAACTACCTAAATTGTACTTAAATACAATAAATTTGACACATATATACAATATACAATTGTAGATAATTAATTAAATGTATGTAATAAAAAATAATTAAATGTATGTAATAAAATATATACCTACACAAAACAATACACTTAACTAAACATCACAGTAAATAATTTAAAATAATAATTTAATCCCTTGTAAACTTATTTGCATAATTTTAATATTCTTAATGTTTATTGTTATATATCTAAGGTTTTGTTTATAAATACGCACAGCCCTTTGTTAATTCATTCATTTGAATCAACGTTTGAAAATGGCACGTTAATGTGCCGAAACTGCAGTAATATGTATGTTACAATAAATTAGTGATAAAAAACAAAGTAAAGCGTTCTTTCTTATATCATGTATTTGATTTGTTAGTCCTGGTATATTTTAAGATAATTTCGTTCATGACCAAGGAAAAATTTCGATCTTTTTAAACATAAATATCTATCTTTTCTTTCCAGATCCTCATATATGTTGGGAAATGTGCGAGGATTCAACAGACAGTTGAACGACACGACCAAAAAATTTACGTATTTCGTACCAAGGGACAAGGCTTGGTTGGATGCTAAACTAAAATTACCTTCTGCAATTAAGAAACTGTTTATGAGTGAATATGCCTACATTGTAAGTAATTAGAACTTTATTTTTTGGAAACATTGTAAATGAAAATCGATATATCAATCTAACGTCATTTGTAAGCAAGTGAATAAAATTACTTAGTTTTGGACTTCGAGCGAGGTCGTGAACATATTCGTCCAGATAATTAAAATCGCAAAACATCGTTTCGTTTTTTCTCGTTTTTTTTTGCAAATATCTTCGCTCGTGTTAGTCGTATTGCAAAAATTAAAAATTGAGATTGTTCGCAATAAAATTTGCAAGATCTCTATTAAATATGTGCTTAACCTCAAAGAAATTGAAAAGCCAATAAGCAGGGTGGACTGAAGTATTTAGATGCGCTGAAGCCAGTTTTATGTACACAAATATTTTCTACCTTGTCAGTTTTCCTCTACCTTTTGTCCCTAAAAAGGACAAAAATTAGATTAGATTTTCGGTAAATATAGGATAAGATAGGATGAGGCGGGAGGCAGTTTTTACCTCACTGAGAGGATAGTAGGAGATGATGGGGGTTGAATGGTTCAACCTTCGATAATGTCGACATCATATACTCGTAACCCTGTCAAAAAATCCTTATAAAAACTTATACATTTTTTTATAGGTTTTTATAATTTTTGATGTTTGTATTTGAAATTTGTTCTTAATGTAAATTCCCCGTACGAAGTCTACTAGTAATGGTAAATTTTTGTGTATGTAAATAAGAAGTTTTTATGCGTGTATTTGAAATCTATTTTTAATATAAATTCCTTGCCTGAAGTCAATCAGCATTTGCACGTATTAATAGGAATTGCGAGGTTCTTATAAGATTTGCTGCTTTTTCAATGTAAATTCCCTATATGAAGTCTATCATCAATAGTTAATACCTAGTTTTCATGGGAATTGAAATACGAATTGTTATAGGTATTTATAGAAATTTGAAAAGTATTTTAATGTAAATTCTCCCTACGAGAGTATTTGTAAGTTTTTATGGTGTTTGAAATGCGAAGATTTATAGGTTCAGATGTGTCTATTTGAAATATATCTTTAATGTAAATTCCCGGTACGAAACCTGTTAGTATTTGTAACTTTTTGAAGTATTTAAAATGTGTTATTGTCATATCTATTGTAATATATAAAAAAACTAAAGAAAATATATATATATATACACATATATACACATACATATATTTGGACGGTTGAGGTTCTAAGTAACTTTGCATATGTCTGTATTCGTTTAGCATTTCAATTTAGTATGTGCTATGATTGAAAATTCGTTTAACTAGAATACACAAATAATTTTGAATCACTGTTTTTTTTTTTTTTTGCTTAAGCAATGTAGTAAAGAGAAATGGTGCCATGTAATTGAACCCAAATGGGTTACGACACTGAAATAATGTATCATTAGATCAAAATCTGAGATTTTTTTTTTTTTTTTAAATAGAAACAAGAAAATAGGAGTCTTTTAGAATCAAGTTTTTATCACTAAAAGGGAAGTCGAGAAGACTTGATCTTTGACTTGCTGACATTTGCTTATAGCACCTATCTCTAAGAGAGTTCCTGGATGGCGTTTTTGTAATTTTTAAATTGTTATCAGAGATCTAAACTTTAGGGTCCCCTGATTGAAGAAGTTTACTATGAAATGATATTTTAATTCATTTTAAACAGCAAATGTCCACTTGGTTCTTGGTAACATTTCTCTAGTTGGTAATGAGTTTAGCTAGAGAGCCTGCATAATTCGTTACCTGGGATGTTGGAACCTTTAGTTGCGGTGATATTGCATCTTCCTCTGCCGTGTTTACTTGAATCGATCCCTGAATGTATCCGTCCCCCTCTTTCTCTATTTGAGTCTTGTTTTATATTGAGGTCGCCTGTAGTAATGGTAAAATAAAAGTATCAATTATATCAAGAGTTACGTGCAGATTACAGATTGTTTAAGAGGTCGCTTGGCCTTGAGTTAAAGCTGTATTTAATGTACACGGCACATTAACGATTTTGTAAGAATCTTTGTGAAAATAAACTAATTCGGTTTCCGAACGTCAGCAAAATACATTATTTTTATTATTTCTGTTTTTATTTATCATTTGTCAGAAAACGTCTGTTCCTTTGACGTAAAAGTCACAGGCGTAGAGGCTGTTTTCCAGTAAAATACTGGATAATTATTGTATTATTTTGTAGATTTTACGGACAATGTTTCTATAAAAAAATACATATGGCAGATAATTCCAGTAAGAAAACAAAATAATCTGCAAATTGCTATCAGATTTATATTTTGTAGAGAGATTTTATTACTTTAAGAGCATCGCATGTTGCTCAGACTATTTTATGTTGGAACGCCTGTTACGTATTTCTAGTGCGTATGCATGAAAATCAGGATAGAGAATCCTTTTTATACGGAAAAGTACCAAGGCTAGGCGGATGCAACGCATGTTGTCCAGAACTATTTGTTTGTAACGCGTGTTACATAGTTCAGGTGCCTATGAAAATAAAGAGCAACGAGTGTTGTCTTGGAACTATTTATATTATAACGCGTGTTATATAGTTCAGGTACCTATCAAAATAAAGAGCAATGCATGTTGTCTAAGCACTATTTTAAATTCTAACGAGCAACGAGTGTTGTCTTGGAACTATTTATATTATAACGCGTGTTATATAGTTCAGGTACCTATCAAAATAAAGAGCAATGCATGTTGTCTAGGTCAATATATATCTGATCCAATACTGAGAATTTTTATTTTGAAATAAAACGTATATTGAATATTTCCTACCTGAACTATTGGAATCGGGCGACTTTTTAAAACTGCGGTTATTTTATGACTAGTTTCTTTTTCAACTGTATGTATTTACGCTTTTTTCCTGAATTAGGCGATACACTTTCCTTGAATTAGACTTTTCCTTTTGGCATTATTACCTTTCACCCACTAAATATTTTACTTAAAACTATTCATTTTAAATAAGTAAAACCGAACAATAAATTAACGTTCACTCGATGAGCACGAAAAACGGAATGAAGACTGGTGCGATAAGCCCAGCCCAGTGTGATAAGTTTTTCTTTCTTTGAACGTTCGTGCTGGTGAGTGAGTCAGACGGAAACTACAGGGTGTATATGTATTTGTAATTATATCGAGGGCAAGCGAAGGAAAATTCCTCTAGATACCTATTGATCCTAATATAATTTCTATGTAGTAAAATAAATGCACCATTTTAAAGCCTATAAACCAGAAAAGAGGAGGAAAATTGACACGAAAGAAAATCTGTTGTTTTCAATATTGATTTCAGTGCGTCCAAATACTTCAGAAAAGTTAGATTACAACCTTAGGACAAGATAATTTTTTGTCCTTTTTTAGGGGATAAAGAAAAACTGATGCTACAGAAAAAATTTTGTCCAAATTGGCTTCAACGCGTAGAAATAAAAATGAGAATCATAGTTCGGTGCCCTTTAGTCTTTCCCTACTGCAAGTCTCGTTATTATGCACTACGTTTCTTTTCACAGGTCAATCCCGTTTTGGAACGTCACCTTGTTATCTCAGATGTGCCTTACACAATGGAAAGGATCAAGCAACTGACGAACGAAACTGACTATTCTCGCAAAGTAGACGAGGCCCACTTACCCGCGGTGAGAGGGTCATTGGAACTGTTCGTTATTGAGGAGCATGGCAGTAAGTTTAATTTTTTTATTTGTCTTGAGATGAATTGTTGGCATGGCCAAGAAACGTGAAAATTACATTAGTCGTATACAGAATTTTGAATAGTTTATATAGTATTTCGAGAATAGTTTTCAAATACAGGAAATTTTTAAGTCTTTTAGAATCCTATCTATTAACCGTTTAAATGCGATGATGTTATGATTTTTCAAGAATATTTCTATTTGAACGTTTGAAAAATATTATTTTTTTTTAGTGTATGATACTGTAAAAAATTTACGTTTTTTCATACATCGTAAATGGAATTTCTTCGCCATACTGTGCGGGAGTTTTTCCGGAATTAAATCAAATTAGAATCTTTATTGAAATATTGACACAGCCAGGTTAAAAACAGGATAATATATCCTTGTATACAGGGTGTTCGGTACATCGATAGAAAATTTTAGAGGGGGTCAATTAGAATCTATATGACCATATATGCTATTATGCAAAGTATTACAGATTTTAAGATATCAGCCTTTTTAGATATTTCTGTTTATTATTGGAATTTCTGTTAGTAAACAATATCATTACACCATTTAAAGGTTCTATCTATGTTAAATATTTATAAATCTTCCATGGGTATTTCCTCAAAAGAATACAAAAAAGAGTTCGAAATGGGATTATAAAAAATTGTGCATACAAATTAAAAGGCGGCTTCAGAGGGTGAGTTTCTGTGAACTTGTATTTGAAATTTGAAGGACATTTTCTCAAAAATAGCACACACGAAATGCATTCAAATAACTTTAAGTACTTCTTTGTATTACTCCCTTCCCAATTGTGTATGATATAATGCTGCTATATTCAATAAAAAAACCTATTCCCGTAGACAGTAAAATTTTATTAGATAGGAAGCTAAAGTACATGGTGAACCAAATTAAATGGAATTTGGGGTTTTCTCTAAAACTATGGCAGATAGATATAGAAACAATTAAGAACAATTTAATGCTTTTGATATTCAAAATATGAACCACCGATTCTAATGCACCCACTGTTCTTCTTCTCACTTCGGTGGTGTTCTCATTTCTTCCCCGAATCTTGCACTAGCTTCATTAATTCCCCTAAAGAGGTGGTCGCAGTCAGTTATTTTAACCTCGTAAATAAGTTCTTTTATTCGTTCCCAGATGTGAAAGTTGAGAGGTCTCAAATCTGGAGACCTAGCTGGTTGCAAAATATAAAATGGCCGATATCTCAAAATCTGTAATACTTTGTATGATGGTCATGGTATAATGTATAATGTATAACGTATAACGTATAACGTATAACGTACAACGTACAACGTGTAACGTGTAACGTATAACGTATAGCGTATAATGTATAAGGTATAAGGTGTAATTTATAATGTATAATGGTCATATAGGTTCAAAAAAACGCCTTCTATCACGCCTTTGAAATTTTCAGTCGATGACCAAACACCCTGTATAATTTGCATATACCCTTGTAGTTACCAATATAATCACTAAAGAGCGTGAAAGCACACAAATTTGTCCTCATTTTACGTTAAACAAGTATGAAGTAGGTACCCTTCCTGATGTATAGAGCTTGGTGTAACACGTAATATAGAAAAGCTTTCCAACTTCGCTCGAGATGTTTTAGACAGACTTTTAACTTTGAAAAATTCCCTCTAATAGCATTCCTAGGCTGTATCACGCCTGCATCCATCTAAATTATGTTTAACAGATGGGTAGTAGTGTTATTTTTATTTCGTAATGTGTAGTCGTTATATTTCCATTTCACCACAAGAGATATCACAATTTGCTAATTGCTTATTGCCTTCTTAACTATAATTGTATAACAGAGAGACGAAAAAAATATGTAGGCTATTTGCTTAACATAACATAAAAGAATATACAAGGTGTGAACACGGAAGAAACAAGTAATACGACGTAACTCAAGTCTAGTATTTGTATACAAAAGTAGATTTATAAATAAAAAAATTGAGGTAGTTTTTAATAAAAAAATGCTATAAATTACATTGTTTGCTTAAACGCACCTCTTTTGTTTTTTATTTGTTTTTCTTATCGTTGCACGAAGCTGAAACTTTGGAATATTCTATTCAGTTTTCTATTCCGAACATACCAATTTTCTACTTGGACTAATATTCTTTCATATTATAATGATCAGTCTTTTATTGGAGAGTCATTAGGGGTAAAAAATGAAAAATGCCGAACGAGATCACTGGTGAATAAATTTTCATGCCATTTTTGCATTTTTTGCTAAGACCCAATACTAAAATGTTTACCAGTTGGAATTTAAAGATCTTTTTTTGTTTAATAGTTTAATGAAAAATTCAGGAAATAATTGTAAATTAATGATTAATCCAAAGTAACTGCAATAATTTTTGTCCTATGGACAAAATTGTCATTAATTATGTTGGTAAATATGAATTCAAGGTCAAAAAATTCAAATTTAAATAGGAAGGAATTTTTGTGGTTTTTTTAGATTTTTCTTCACTTCGATCTCGAAAATGAAAGAGGATGTCGACTTTCCGCTTGCGCCATTCGTTTTCTTTCGTCGAAATTCTGAACCTTTGGTCATTCTTTCAAGTAATTTCGACCGAAAAAAAAAACTTTAAACCTAATCTGATCAAATAGAATTTTACATATATCCAATCAATGAACACCCAAAAGGGGATTGTAGAGAACATGGAGGACGGGAGAATTTTCCTCTTCAGGAATTTGTTGGGGGTAGTTAGGAGGTAAACATACTAAAATTCCCCGCCCCTAGCCCCACCGCTTCAGAGTGGACGGGGGTGGAAATGTTCCTTTTTTCGATTCTTCGCTTATAACTCGGAAATGATGCGTCGTACGGAAAAAGGTAATCTATGCAAAATTAAACATAATTAAATTTCCTATGTGTTATATTTTACGAGATATTGACCAGCCAAAATAGATAATTAATAAATAAGTTAATTAGGTACACTCGATTGCACGGAAATCGACTACACGTAAAAAGTGTATTGGCCGTTTTTCCAACTTTATTTTATAGTGTAAAGAATACTTTTATAAAACCAGGTTATGATAAAAAGTCACTTCACATGTTTTGGTATTTTTATGACAAATTAATTTGACAATAAACAACAGCAAAGTGTTACATGTGCCATCAAGAAAAGACGCATTTACCCAGCCAAAAATTAGGTGTATTCGATTTTTGTGCAATCGAGTGTACATTGAATATTTCTATCAAAGCGGTTTACCGTAGTCGGCTAATAAATCACAGTCACAAAACAATCTTTATTTTACAACACTCGACATATTTACTAACGTAATATTTTGTCTAAATCTATACATTTCCTTAAATATACAGTGTGACTCACTTAAAATGAAGACACTCTTATAACTATTTTATTTTGTTTCCGATTTGAATCAAATTTAATCAGTATAGAACAAATTAGGATCTACTTGACCAGAAAAACATTCGCCTGCTACAAAGGCAAAGTCACCTGCGGTACCAAAATATGCGGAAAATAAAAACATTTTGAATGCTAAGAATTCTAAAAAATGCATCGGATCGGCGCCACAAAAGTACATACACCAAAAGGGTATAGCCGGAAATGTTAGGGAAATGTGCCCCCGCACTTACTTAGTTAAAATGGCTTCCAGATGATGCAGTTTCTAGAGTATATTACACGTTAAAAAATTTAACCCGCTACTACCCTAAAAAAAATAATATGTCTTTAATTATTACATTTTTTTTTTTCGGTTTCTATGCAACCGATCAATTTGAAATTTGGCACGAGTATTGCTTGCGTGGAAATAACTTACTCCAAAAAATAAGGTCATTTTATGACCATTTTAACCATCGGAAAAAAAATAAAAAATTTTTTTTAGAGGACAAAAGGGTGGCTACCCTTCGTGGTACAATCAAGATTCTATGATATATTATGTCTTGACACTTCGTAATTATCATACTAAATTGTCAGATTGCTGTGGTGGAACAATATGGAAAAAAATTTAATTGGGTAAAATAAAATATTTACACATCCCTCTTAATTGTAACAGTTAATACTTATAGCCTTACAAGGTATTGTTGCATATCTACATCCGACCGCGGGTGCCAGTGCGATGTTGCCAAGTCTACCTTTTCCCCAGACGTACGGAAATTTGGCACAATCTGGCAATACCACTTCTGGAGGTCCCAGGGGCGAAGTATTAACTCTCTAGGACCTTGGGGAAAAGTTTAGCAACGAATTGTGTTCATTGTAATTACTGTCGCATTACGACATCTAAAAAACGACGTACTGAACCAGATGAAGAAAGTGAGGGAAAGATCGAAGAAGACCAGCCTTTTGTGCCTTCGACATCTTCTAGCACTACGACTAGTGACTCTGACGAAATAATGGAACTACCATTGCAAAGACTCGTTGCTACACATAAATACTGTTGCATATGTGGTGATGATAAAGAACTGACTGTAATATCCACTAATGTGAGACTACAGTGCTATTGAAACAAACAAATATACATCCCCGAGGCAATCGTTGCTGTAAAATACATTTGATTAAACATCGCTTTTATGAAGACGATATTACACATCTGGAACCATATGCCAATTGTAGCTCGATTCCTAGATCGGATTTATGCATTCTATTAAATTCCTTAACCCCAACGACAAATCTAAAAGGCTCCACAGACCACTGCGGTTTATCAGAGAGGCAATTATTAACGTTTACAGCAGTAGTGGGTATTACGGTCAGTTCTTTACCATCATCACAGTAGATGCCATTTACGAATTAAAGTCACTGTTGGAAAATTCCAGTACAAGAACTTCTTCTGTCCTTGTTTTTCTATTAAAACTGAAAACAGGTAGTAATAATGATAACAGAATGACCTATTACTGAATTGTTCGATATGGTGCCAGCGTGCAGCGCATTTGCTAGGAAGCTGAACAAATTGACCATCCTCAGAATGGTATCATTGGTGTATTATTAAGGTTGTAATTAATAACCATAACTCTCATAAGATAGTCTGATAAACCGCGGTGGTCTGTAGAGCCTTTTAGAGTTGTTATGTTGGGGTTAAGGAATTTAATAGAATGCATAAATCCGATCTAGGAATCGAACTACAATTGGCATATGGTTCCAGATGTGCAACGTCTCCATAAAAACGATGTTTAATCAAATGTGGACACATTTCGCAACCAGGGATCCATCAGGGCGACTTAAGTTTACACATAGACTGGACCACGGATAGTAGGTTAAACCACAAAGGTTATGAAAACAAAGGCATATTAGGAATCAATATCACAAGTCAGGATAAGTATTGACAAACGACAACTAATGTTAAACAACTGTACCATACTGAGATAAAAAATTATCCATCTGCGTAGCTGGCTGAAGGAACCCATCCAAGGCCAAAAATGAGGGGAAAAAAATCAAATGTATTTTACAGCAGCGATTGCCTCGGGGGATGTATATTTGTTTGTTTCGATAGCACTGCAGTCTCGCAGTAGTGCGTATTACGGTCAGTTCTTTACCATCAACACATATGCAACAGTATTTATGTGTAGCAACGAGTCTTTGCAATGGTAGTTCCATTATTTCGTCAGTGCTAGAAGATGTCAAAGATACAAAAGGCTGGTCTTCTTCGATTGTTCCCTCACTTTCTTCATCTGGTTCAGTACGTCGTTTTTCAGATGTCGTAATGCGACAGTAATTACAAAGAACATCATTCGTTGCTAAACATTTCTCCAATCTCCTAGAGAGTTAATACTTCGTCCATGGGGGGTGAACCCTGGAGCCTCCAGCAGTGGTATTGCCAGATTGTGCCGAATTTCCGTACGTCTGGGGAAAAAGTAGACTTGGCAACATCGCACTGGCACCCGCGGTCGGTTGTAGATATGCATCAATACCTTGTAAGGCTATAAGTAATAACTGTTACAACTAAGAGGCATGTGTAGATATTTTATTTTACTCAATTTTTTTTTCCATATTGTTCCACCACAGCAAAAAATCTGACAATTTAGTATGATAATCACGAAGTGTCAAGACATTATATCATAGAATGGTGATTGTACCATGAAGGGTAGCCACCCTTTTGTCCTCTAAAAAAAATTTATATTTTTTCCGGTGGTTAAAATGGTCATAAAATGACCTTATTTTTTGGAGTAAGTTATCTCCATGCAGGCAATACTCGTGCCAAATTTCAAATCGATCGGTTGCATAGAAACCGAAAAAAATATATAATAATTAAAGACATATTATTTTTTTTTCACCTTCGTAGAGGTAGTAGCGGGTTAAAATTTTTACCGTGTAATATACTCTATAAACTGCATCATCTGGAAGCCATTTTAACTAAGTAAGTGCGGGGGGCACATTTCCCTAACATTTCCGGCTATACCCTTTGTTTTGGTTATTGATGGGGGATTTCTCATACATAAGCTCATCTGGCAAAGGGGATCCTCAGTTTCCGCAATTTGTGGTGGATACGTGAAATTCGTCAAGACCCACTAATATGATTTTTAATTTTTTTCAGCATATTACGTAGTAAAATTTGATTCAAATCGGAAACAAAATAAAAAAGTTATAAGGTCGTCTTCATTTTAAGTGAGTCACACTGTATATTTCAGGAAATGTGTAGATTTCAAAATATTACGTTAGTAAATACGTGAGTGTTGTAAAATAAAGATTGTTTTGTGAGTGTGATTTATTAGCAGACCACGGTCAACCGGTTTGATAGAAATATTTAAGGTAGGTACCTAATTAATTTATTTAATAATTATATATTTTGGCGGGCGAATATCTCGTAAACTATAACACATAGGAAGAAAATGAATATAGGAAATTCTTGAAGGAAATTTAATTATGTTTGCATAGATTACCTTTTTCCGTACGACGCATCGTTTCCGAATTACAAGCGAAGAATCGAAAAAAGGAACCTTTCCACCCCCTCCCCCCCTGAAGCAGAGGGGCTAGGGGCGGGGACTTTTAGTATGTTTACCTTCTAACTACCCCCAACACATTCCCGAAGAGGAAAATTCTCCCCTCCTCCATGTTCTCTACAAACCTTTTAGGCATTCATTGATTGGACTACTTATATGTCGATTTTTTCTTTTGATTGATATTACAAAATTCCGGAATAGCTGCCCAAACTGACATTTTGTTATTTTTACATCTTTGTTTTTATTACTTTGTTTAGATCAAAATCCAGATGGTTCTATAAAAAATGACGGTAACAAAAGTAAGTCTCATTGTTGTATGATGCTAAGGGAATAAAGTATTGCTATACAAATATAGACCTCTTCGCCTGTAACTCAAGTTCGTCTTCCAATTTAAAGTTTTATAGAAACTGTCTAACTGTCTTATATTTGTGTTTTATCCCTTAAATGAAGGTTATTCGAAACTACAGTTTGTAAGATTGGATAGTAAATTTAGAGATTTATACTTGTCTGGTTAGAAACCATACCATACAATCTGACATAAATAAATCTGATGTCGGCTCCAATATTATACATTCTATAAATTGGCATTTTACAGAGTCTACGGGTTACTAGTACATTAGCTTTACTTTGAACTTATTTTTTTTTCAAAAACGATTTTCTCTACAAAGTAGTACATGTGATATCATTTAATACATTGATATCAATTTTTTGTCAAACACAAATATAAAATATCTACAAAAAAAATTCTTTATTCTCGAGATATTTACGAATAAGTAGAGAGGTCATGCTAATAGCATGGCATACGTTTGTGACTTTCAAATTAGAAAAAAATATATAAAATATATATAAAATATAAAAAAAAAAAATTCTTAATCGAGTGAACCAATTTGTTAGTATTTCAGATATATTGTAAATCTACTTGTGACAATTTAATAATGAACATCTTTTCATAAAGAAAACTAAAATTGATGCTTTTGAATTTTTTGAAAAACATTCGGCTGCTACAAAGGCAAAGCCACCTGCGGTACCAAAATATGCTGAAAAAAACAAAACATTTTCAATGTTAGAAATTCTAAAAAATGCGTCCAATCGACGCCACAAACGTACATACACCATTGATGGGGAATTTCTCATACATAGCTCATCTTGCAATGGGGATTCTCAGTTTCTGAAATTTGTGGTGGCTACGTGAAATTCGTCAAGACCAATCAATATGATTTTTAATCTTTTTCCTCATATTTTGGTACCGCAAGTGGCTTTGCTTTTATAGCAGGTAAATGATTTTTTGATCATAAGTAGATCCCAATTTGTTCTATACTTGAGTAAAATTTGATTCAAATCGGAAACAAAATGAAAAAGTTATAAGGGTATCTTCATTTTAAGTGAGTCACACTGCATATTTAAGGAAATGTATAAATTTCGGCAAAATATTACGTTAGTAAATACGTCCAGTGTTGTAAAATAAAGACTGTTTTGTGACTGTGATTTATTAGCAGACCACGGTAAACCGCTTTGATAGAAATATTCAAGGTATATAATTGATTTTTTTTTATTAATTATCGATTTTCGCTGGCGAATATCTCGTAAACTATAACACATAGGAAGAAAATGAATATAAACATTCTTGTGGGAAATTTAATTACGTTTAATTTTGCATAGATTACCTTTTTCCGTACGACGCATCGTTTCCGAGTTATAAGCGAAGAATCGAAAAAAGGAACCTTTCCACCCTCCTCTCCCGTTGAAGCGGCGGGGCTGAGGGCGGGGACTTTTAGTATGTTTACCTCCTAACTACCCCCAACACATTCCTGAAGTGAAAAATTCTCCCCTCCTATATGGTCTCTACAACTCTTTCATTGACTGGCCTATACAGGGTGAGTCATGAGGAACTGTACATACTTCTACGGTAAGTAGAGGCACCTAAGACAAATACCAAGCGACCATTAAAAAGTGTTTGTTCCCTTTTTTTACTATCATACAGAGTGATTTATGAATTTTGTCCAAAAATTGTTTTGGTCATAACAATTTAACGGTTAATCCGATTTGCCTCATTTTTTACAACAATGTACACTGTTGCCTAACAACCATCATACATATCCAAAATTTAAAAAATCCAGGACGGTTTCAAAAAAATTTGTTGGATTACTTCGTATACGATAGTTCACCCTGTATATGATTTATCTAACACTTGATATGAAATTTGTATAGGACACAAATAGGTAGTAAAACCTTAGTATTTGAAATTTTTGTCACACTCTCAATAAATTTTTTATTAACGATCAATTTTCAAGTCAAATGAAAAGTTTGGCAAAATGGAATATTTTAATGTATACTAATATTTGTAAATACAAACATTTAGCTAAAAAAAATGATATCTACATACCTCGGGCCTAGGTTTAATAAGTACCATCATTTTAATCAATTTCCAGGCCAGGTCTTACATATGTTTATTTACAATACGTACAGGGGCGGCTTAAGGGTTCGGAGAGGTGTCAAATTGAGGGTAAAGGAGGGGTACCAGAGAGCAAAAAATTTTAGCACCCCCTCCATGAGGCGATAAAAATTTTTTTCAGATTTTTAATAGCACAATGAGGCGATACAAAATTTTTTTCGGATTTTTATTTGCACCCCCAGTAGTGATTGATCGCGGAGTTTGAAGGGATATCCTTGTACTTTAGTATGAAGTACATCCGTGATGATCTCAGGAAAGGGCGCCAAAAAGTGCTCCGTATCTTACATTTGAATATGATGGCTTTTAAAAATATTTCGAAAAATGTACAGTTTTCGTTAAAATTGATCTTAAACTGAACATATAGGTTGGGTACTTTAAATGGAGGAAATTTAGGTAAGTACCACAAATTTGACTACTTATTTCTGTCCTTTTTGGAAGCAATTTGACTAATTGGAGAAAATATATACAGAGGCAACTTTTTAGATGGACCACATCAGCCACATTTTTAAGACCTGGCCTGGAAATTTATTAAAATGATGGTACTTACTAAACCTAGGCACGAGGCATGTAGATATTATTTTCTTTTAGCTAAATTTTTGTATTAATTAATATTAGTATGCATTAAAATATTCCATTTTGCCAAACTTTTCATTTGACTTGAAAATTGATCGTTAATAAAAAAATTGTTGAGAGTGACAAAAATTTCAAATACTCAGGTTTTACTACCTATTTGTGTCCTATACAAATTTCATATCAAGTTTTAGATAAATCATATACAGGGTGAACTATCGTATACGAAGCAATCCAACAAATTTTTTTGAAGCCGTCCCTGGATTTTTTAAATTTTGGATATGTATGATGGTTGATAGGCAACAGTGTACATTGTTGTAAAAAATGAGGCAAATCGGACTAACCGTTAAAATGTTATGACCAAAACAATTTTTGGACAAAATTCATAAATCACTTTGTATGATAGTAAAGAAAGGGAACAAACACTTTTTAATGGTCACTTGGTATTTGTCTTAGCTGCCTCTACTTACGGTAGAAGTATGTACAGTTCATCATGGCTCACCCTGTATTATTCGTGTAAAAAATGTCGGCGTCTTTTTCGGTGTAAAGATCAAAGGTGCCAACATTTTTTGAGTGCGTGGTAAATCTGAAGACAACTATACTTGTTATTTATTTTAGTTGTTTTGATTTCTTTGTGAGAACTTTTCATATAGCCTCCTTTCGTTCATTTTGTCACATTTTCCCCTTCCCCTCTGAAAGCGAACGTATTTCATGAATGGCCCCATAGTATATTATGAACTTGACGATGAAAATTAGCTGAGATGTTGCCGTTCAAAGTTGGCTATTTTCTTGTCGTGTTTTACTGCTTTTGTTTATACAGGGTGTTTCATTAATAATAACCGAATCCTTAGTCCAAAATATGAAGATTTAATCAAAAACACTTAGATAAAATGTGCCTCCTTACTGAGATACATGGTGTTCAAGTTAAAAATTAAAAAATCATTTTCACATATTACTTTAAAATTACTTAATATTTCTATACCATTTTTGGTACACAGTGTTAGTAGTCCAAGGCGGATAATATCAGTGAAAGAACTGGTTCTTCACTATTGTCACGGTCCACGGTAGGGGGAGTGAAGGAGCCCCCCCTTAATTTGTACGCCATTGGCCAAATATTTGTTTTCTTGGTTACTCTTAATAGGCTCTCGAGTGCCTATTTCTCGAGATATTTGAATTCGAAAAAGCGGCTACATGATATTTTAAATTTCAGTGTTACTCATTTCACAAATACTAATCACTTTGACATCTAACTGATACCTTATTGTCTTTGTACATAGTAGGCTGAAACAATAATGTTTTTACTTGGTTAAACACATTAGATTTCTATCTATACTTTATACACATATTTGAAATATCTATGTGAATGGTGAAATATATGACAAGTTTTTTATTGATTAATAAAATTGATACATTTTTTTCAATTATGTGCTTAATTTACCGGAAAAATTATTGATATAATCGTTTCAAGGATGCATCGCCACAGAGTAATTTTAACAAGAGTTTGAAAATCCCAGACTAATAAGTATCTAGAAAGTTTCGAAACTTATGGGTTTAATGTAAAGTTTCTAACTTATTTGTACCCTCGTCACATCATACATACTTGTGAAATATCTGAATATTTTTTTTTAGAAAATTATACGCGCGTGTAAGCTGCACAATTTGCACAAGTTATACAGGGTCTAATTAAAAGTTTTCCTGATAATAACATCAAGTTTTACAAGAGCGATTTAATTTTATGTTCACTTTTAAAAAACCACATAAACTTTAGAGTCTTCGTTTTGTACTATTACTGAAGCAATTTTAATTAAATTAAGTGTTTACTACTTGAAGGCTAGTATTTAAATAGGAAAAGGTATTTTTTATTTATGTCCGTCAGTATGATGAACGTGAGACCACGAAGAAGGCTAATAACCCAGACGACAGATAATATTTTATAATGAAACCTCCAAAAACTTGCAAAACGAATAATTTTCTTTTTAATGAGTTTGTGAAAGTGTATAGAATAATAAATATCCTGAAAATTTTACATTCCGCTCGGATGCAGAACATAAAAAAAAGTGAAAAAAAAAATCTTTTTTCTTCCACTTTTTCAAAATTTTGAAATTAAGTCAGGGTAGAAAAAAATTAAAATAGACCACGTGTTTCTGAACAAAAAATGTCCTCATAAAATTTATCGCCAAAGCCACGGTTAAATACATACTATGGAACTTTTAAAAATTCTTAGCTGTTCTAACGAGTAAAATAAGGCTGTTTTCTCTTTCTGATTACATATTTTTGACATTTTTCTTAGTGAACAGGAGAATAAATAGTGGGTATAGAGGGAAAATATATAATTATGAACGCATACACAGACACCACACATAGCCGCAGGATCAAAGCAGATCTGTCGCGCCGTAACTCACATGACTTTTTACCTGCATTTACTGTATTGTGTTTATTACCGGTACACCTATCCACATTTCAACTACATCCAATGGATTCCCTATACATTTGTTAATGTATTGGAAAAGTTGCAGAATTTATATTCAAAACTATTGAGAGTTATATTTCTGATCATTATGGGATTGATCATATTTTTCGAAAAACGAATTTGTGTTTGAACATTCGAAAAGTATACATTTTTTCCGAAATGTGATATTTTATTTTTTCCAATGGGTCAATTTCTCGACAAGTTACAGCCTCCAATGCATATATTTATCAAGAAAATCATCAAGCAAGGAAATTAAAATGATTTGAGATGTACTTTTTTTTTAATCCACGTTACTACAACTTAATAAACCATAATAATCATGAAGTATACATATTTTTTAACAGTTCTCAATGAAGACAGAATTTTTTTGAAGGGCTTTTATTTTTTTATATATTTTTTATTGCGACGATTGATTTCGGACCTGATAATATTTATAAGTATATTTTTCCCATCCAACCTTTGCTTGTATTGTTTGAAACAAAAAAGCATCGGAAAGGTACAATTCCATCTTTTAGATGAACCAACATTCATGTAGATTGAATAAATTCTGATTTAGTGACATGTAATTCAACGCGTCGGTGTCACAGTCATGCGTATTCAAACGCGCGCACGCATGGATCTTGCTCCAAGTTATAACGTTACTTGACTATTTTTTCCGGGAATACCATGGCTTTAGCGATAAAGGACATTTTCATCTGTATTTTTATTTTTTCCTAGCACGTAAAGTGCCGTGGTGGGTCAACAGTGTCCACCATTTGAGAGCAAATAATTTTTCCATACTGGCCGTGGTGGACTAACGTTGTCCGGCAGACATTTTTACAGTTCAGGCCGTGGTAGTCAGTGGAGGTCCACCGAAGCCACACTAAAGATGTAGGAAGTCAATTTAGAATGCTTTTAGCAATATTTCGCTGTACTTGGTTTCCGTTCTGGTGGTCAGTGTTGTCCACCATTGTCAAAAGATAAATACTAAATATTTTTGATGCTCTGGTGTGACGGTAACCTATTTTATTGATTAATTGTATTTTTTTTATAATCTAAGTAAATTTCGATGCATCTGGTCGTGTTTTCTATTATCCAAGATCGTTTTAAACGATTATTTGCAAAAAAAAATCCGGCTAGTAGGAACTGTCAAATTGACTTCTCATGGCGGCACACTACGTGCTAGCTTGACTTAATTTCAAAATTTTGAAAAAATTGATGAAAAACAATTTTTTTCACTGTTTTTTTATGTTCTGCATCCGAGCGAAATGTAAACTCTTGAGGATGTTATTTTATACACTTTCATGAACTCATTAAAAAAAAAATTATCCATTTTGCAAGTTTTTGGGGCGGCTCAAGGGCCGGGCAACCCGGGCGATTGCCCGGGGCGCGGGCTCAGAAGGGCGCCAGAATGAGGGCAAAAATTGTTTAATTTTTTTTTAATGTACCCTTTTTATTAGTTTTCGTTGGAAAATAATATCAAATAATATCAGTATCTATATGAATTAAAATGGTATAATGCAGAACAATCGAATAAATTTGAAACCGTCTAAATAATTCAAAAATGTAACACAAACGTTTTCATTTATAACTATGAGATACCTCACTACTCATACCTCAAGCTTCCCGCCCTATTATTAACTGACACGGAGTCGATCATTAAAGATTTTGCATAATAGACTGGCGGTACATGACCAGTCAGGTGCAACGTTTTTAAAATGCATGCCAATCATATATATGAATGAAATTACCATGAATATGCCAGATATGCAAATTTTAGGCAGTCGTCGCGTGCACAAGGGGGTGCAAATCGGTTTTTTTTGTGTCTTTTTTTTGAGTTTTATTTTTTTATTTTTTTTAATGGATTCCAATAGTGCCAAACGAAAAGCCTTCAAAAAAAATCCAAAATCAAAATCATCCAAAATCAAGAACACCAAAAAATTTTACGATTTAATGTGCACATTAACAGTTGTTTTGAGCGCGGAAACTGCATGCCAATGAATTTCCGCTGGATTTTTTTTTCACGGCTTTTCGTTTGGCACTATTGGCATCCATTAAAAAAAATAAAAAATAAAACCCAAAAAAAAGACACAAAAAAAACCGATTTGCACCCCCTTGTGCACGCGACGACTGCCTAAAATTTGCATTTCTGGCATATTCATGGTAATTTCATTCATATATATGATTGGCATGAATTTTAAAAACGTTGCACCTGACTGGTCATGTACCGCCAGTCTATAAATGAAGGCAAGCAACGTGCACTTTCATTCAAAAAAAAAATCAAAATATTCAGAAAATTGTTATACCGTGCGTGTAATTTCCCGTTAGGCATGTACATCCACGTAGCGCGATAGATATGACAACATAGTTGCCGTAAATTCCTCCGTCGAGCGCCTGCAAAAATTGAAAAATTAAAATGGCGACGCCAAGATGACGGACTATTTTTTTCATTTATGATTCGATACGACTGAAAACCGATATCTGTGCGTTTTCGGGAACGCAGATAATTATTTTTTTTAATCAAAATTGAAAAGTCAAAATGGCGACGCCAAGATGGCGGACCATTTTTTTATTAATGATCCGATACGACTGAAAACCGATATCTGTGCGTTTTCGGGAACGCAGATTATTATTTTTTTTATCAAAATTGAAAAATCAAAATGGCGACGACAAGATGGCGGATAATTTTTTCATTTATGATCCGATACGACTGAAAAGTCAAAATGGCGACGCCAAGATGGCGGACCATTTTTTCATTTATTATCTGATACGACTGAAAATCGATATCTGTGCGTTTTCGGGAACGCAGATAATTATTTTTTTATCAAAGTTGAAAAATCAAAATGGCGACGCCAAGATGGCGGAACATTGTTCATTTATGATCCGATACGACTGAAAATCGATATCTGTGCGTTTTCGGGAACGCAGATTATTTTTTTATCAAAATTGAAAAGTCAAAATGGCGACGCCAAGATGGCGGACCATTTTTTCATTTATGATCTGATACGACTGAAAATCGATATCTGTGCGTTTTCGGGAACGCAGATTATTATTTTTTTATTAAGATTGAAAAATCAAAATGGCGACGACAAGATGGCGGATAATTTTTTCATTTATGATCCGATACGACTGAAAATCGATATCTGTGCATTTTCGGGAACGCAGATAATTATTTTTTTATCAAAGTTGAAAAATCAAAATGGCGACGCCAAGATGGCGGACCATTTATTCATTTATGATCCGATACGACTGAAAATCGATATCTGTGCGTTTTCGGGAACGCAGATAATTATTTTTTTATCAAAGTTGAAAAATCAAAATGGCGACGCCAAGATGGCGGACCATTTATTCATTTATGATCCGATATGACTGAAAATCGATATCTGTGCGTTTTCGGGAACGCAGATAATTATTTTTTTATCAAAGTTGAAAAATCAAAATGGCGACGCCAAGATGGCGGACCATTTATTCATTTATGATCCGATACGACTGAAAATCGATATCTGTGCGTTTTCGGGAACGCAGATTATTTTTTTATCAAGATTGAAAAGTCAAAATGGCGACGCCAAGATGGCGCACCATTTTTTCATTAATGATCCGATACGACTGAAAATCGATATCTGTGCGTTTTCGGGAGCGCAGATTATTATTTTTTAGTCAAAATTGAAAAATCAAAATTTTTCAAAGACGCGGATTACGAATTTTTGGTCAAAAGTCATCAAGTATTGATATAAAATAAAATAATTAAGACGTAACTAAAAATTTAGAAATAAAATAAATTTAAAAAAAAACTTTTTAAAAACACGCTTTTATTATTTGGTGTACTAAAACGAAAAAAAAAATTAAATTAATTGTCTTAAAAGCTTGTAGCGTGAATATAAAAAAAATACGACAAGCTTTTAAGACAATTCATTTTATTACTTCCACATCCAGTGGACAAAAAAATGTTGAAAATATTTATTGTTCAAATAGGCTTAGAATGTCACGAAACGTCCAAATTTTAAGTTTGAGCAAAATAAATTTCTCTCCGTCGGTCTGTCTGTAACTTTTTTGTGTGCACGATTACTCTGGAACCGTTTAAGATATTGACTTGAAATTTGATACACGTGTATATTTTAACGAGATCTGGAACTAGATTATATTTTGATCTTATTCCGTTGAATGGTTGGGGGGTAAATTGGGGTAAATGGGGGTAAATAGGTAAATCAAGCAAGTAAGACTCCGTAAAATTGGTATTTGGTATGTATAAGAGAAGCTAAGGTCTCAAAAAAAATGTTGGCATTAGCCACCCTCATACCAACCCCCACCCCATTATTAAAGGGGGTGAAAAAAAATAAAATTGTCATTTAGTGTGTGTACAAGAACCAAAAGCCTTAAAAATTTTCTTTTACTTTATCCACCCCCACTATACCGATGTGGCATATCGTTTTATGGGTTTTTGGGGTAGACGATTTCAAATATTATATTACTAAAGTTCCATAAACGATTATTTCCACATACAATTATTTTTCGTTGTGAGAGACTTGGTTAGAAAATCTGGATGTGGAAGCAGTGATTCCTTGGGCAGCGATTTTTTTTTATTCTTTCGTTTTAGTACACCTAGATAATAAAAGCGTGTTTTTAAAAGGTTTTTTTACAAACATTTAGTATTATTTTTAAATTTTTTAGTTACGTCTTAATTATTTTATTTTATATTAATACTTGGTGACTGACCAAAATTTCGTAATCCGCGTCTTTGAAAACATTTTGATTTTTCAATTTTGATAAGGAAATCGGAATCCGCGTCCCCGAAAACCCACAGATCTCAATTTTCAGTCGTATCGGATCATAAATGAAAAAATAGTCCGGCATCTTAGCGCCGCGATTTTAATTTCTCCATTTTGATAAAAAAATAATCTGCGTTTCCGAAAATGCACAGATATCGATTTTCAGTCGTATTGGATCATAAGTAGAAAAACGGTCGGCCATCTTTGATTTTTCAATTTTGATAAAAAAATAATAAACTGCGATCCCGAAAACGCGCAGATATATATTTTCAGTCGTATCGGATAATAAATGAAAAAATGGTCCGCCATCTTGTCGCCATTTTGATTTTCAATTTTGATAAAAAAATAACAATCTGCGTTCCCGAAAACGCACAGATATTGATTTTCAGTCGTATCGGATCATAAATTAAAAAATGGTCCGCCAAATAAAAATATAGCTATGCGTGAAAATGTTTACGCGATGACACATCTTCTGAGGCCATCCCTGTTGTTGATAAATAAACATCCCGCCATTAACTTCGGGCCGACTCGTGCACGCTCGTGCACGATATTTGAATTTGGGGATTATATACGTCATCACGCCGGAATTCAAATTTCAAACGTAAAAATAAAATACTAAGAGACGATAAACTAAAATTTTATCGCTGTATTTATTAACTAGAACCTCTAAGCTGTTCACCACATATATTAGAACATCACGATTTAGATGTGCGGGATGACCCCATTGGCGATCTTCTGCATTGTCTCGAAGCAAATATTCATTTTTTACGTTTCAAAATATTTGAAAATTACCCGAAATTGCACCCTTTTATCAAGTGTTAGAAAATTACCTCGGAATTGAAATTACCCGCAAATCGGGTAATTACCCGCCAATTAACAACATTGACGCTTCTATACAATCTATTATACCGTGTGTGTAGTCGCGGGCTAGGCATGGGGAGTAAGAATTACAACATCGCGTGTGCCAGTTGGCTGAAATGCAATATAACAAAGCTGGGACGCTCCACCAGTCCACCGACGGACGAATTTACGGCTGCCGGTGTTGTCATATTTCTTGCGCTACGTGAATGTACATGCCTAATGGGAAATTACACGCACGGTATGTGTGGAGACCGTATCAATTTTGAGGGAAGGGGCGAGCAAGGCTGCGCGGTCCTGAAGAGCTGAAAGGCGGAATTGTGCATTGTTCAGTCAACTTTCAACAGCGCCGAGCGCGCGACTTTCCCGGGGCTGGTAGGCACTTAGAGCAACATGATCGACAAGGCAGGCACTCGAAAATGAATTTTGAATGCTTTAAACTATCTCGTGAATTTTTTTTGTGCACATTGCGATGAGCCAATTTATGCAGTTTTTGGAACCGGTTTTTTAATTGGCAGGCGGGATTTCGCAACCGATTCCGACTGGCAGGCACTTGAATTCGTATTTAGTAGTGTGTCTAGCAGCTGTATGAAAAATTTTATCCACATTGCGATGATACCATTAATACGTTTTGAAAATGTCACAATTTTTTTTTTTTAAATAAACAACCGATCCAAGCAGGCAGGCATGCGATCTCATATTATACAATGTTAGTACTACATTTTGTAATTTTTTTGTTCACAATGGAATCAGCTCGGTTTGATTGTCGCTAGCTCTTGGTCTATAAGTATAGTTCTATAAAAACATTATCAAGATACTCATTTGTGGTGTACTCATCTAGCAATAAGACCTGTGCAGTGTACATGTATAAGAAATAGTTGTATATGTTTCAACATTGTAACGTGAATTTTTGTTATACAATTGGATAATTGGAAGTCGAAATTGAGGATTTGTAAAATTAACGCACCAGTTCACGCTCGTATATAAAACACCGCAATAGCAACAATGTATTAATAACATACACATATCTAAAAATGGTACTATATAAAGCACATATTATTAATTATCTTCCATCTTTTAAATTGCTACTTATTCCTCTTTGCTCTTATTTCCTCGACTCGCAACTTACTTAGCAGAATATGTACATGATGAAAAATAGAATTTGATAATTAAATAAAACTATGTTTCAGTGCATCAAGATTTTATTTATTTCAGTAAAAAGTAAATTAATACGCCCCTGGTGAACTAAGTCGAAGAACAAAAAAGTATTTATTTATTTTTCATTTTTATGGCCGGTTTTTATAGCCTTTTTTTATTCGCACTAGAAATTTGCATGTGCCAATGGTAAAAACGACAATTCGAAAAAAACCTCTACTGTAGTTATACCATGGAGAAATTTTCAAGTCACGCTGCATTTCATGACACACCACTTTACAAGGAAGCTTAAAATCTTTCTGTATCAAAATACATATTTTTTAAAATTCGACTTCATGCAAACATGTGTTGCATATATGACTTTTTAAGTTTAAATATTTCCATGTTATGTTTACAAATATGTGAATTTAAAATTGTCCGTTAAAGAATTAACATATGACTCTATGAAAAAGTAAATAAATTATTCTTTGACACCATGACATCAGTAAATTTAATGTGACTAAAATATTGGATACAGACAACATTATGTGATTAATGTTGCAATATATATTCAGTAATATTCCCTTTATATATACCTACTTATAGGTACTCATCAATGTTCTGTCTAAGAAGTTGTAAGTCTTCAGTAGATCTGTTTGTTATATTTATGCTGAAATTTAATGAGTAAAAAAGACATAAACGCATATACCGGGTGTAACAGGATCATGGTGTACCTCCCTTTTCTCCTTTAGTTTTGAAGATAATGGATTGAAATTGGGAATATCCTATATACATAATAAGCGGCACTCTTTGACATACGTAATTGATTACCTTCAACGGAGATTCGGAGAAAATGTAATTTCGACGAATGGTCCTGTGAGATAGCCTCCAAGGTCACCTGATTTAATACCCCTCGATTTCTTTGTTTGAGGGTCATTTAAAAAATATTGTCTACGCAACCGCCGTTACAACCCGTGAAGGCCAGGAGCTACGAGTAAAACGCGCGATTAATAGCCATAACGGCCCAGCAATTGGCGAACGTTCTTGGAGAAACAGCTATGCGAGTTCAGAAGTGCATTGATGTTAATGGACATCATTTTGAACAATTGTAATGTTTTGTGTTCATTTTTTATATTCCAAAGCCACCTCATATACAGTGTGTCCCAGGATAGATGTAACAAGAGGTGTAATGGACCAAAAATTGTGGAATTTTGGAATGGTATTTGGGGATTGAGTCCTGCTTGTTGTAAAACTAAAGTATACCAAAAATGACTTGATTTGGTGTTCTACAGGGTGTTTTATAAGCAAAGTTGTAAAAATCACCACCAATAAAGTACCTTTATTTTTCAAAATATGAAAAAATTCCACTAAGAAAAGTTATTTAGAATGAAATTTTATACCTCTATACCAAAGTTCAGGAATATAAAATTATTTTTTTGAAACTTCCCATTTTTTCAATAAATTAGTATTTTATTTTGAACCATTTAATTGAAACTGCATAGAAATTATTTTTTGTAAAGTTATGTAGAAGCTAAAAGTAGGCTATGAGAAAAGCAGTGGATACACATTTATCATTTATTATTGATATATCTGTCCAATCGTAGTCAATATTATCCTTAATTTCTGTTTCAAATTAACGAACCAAGCATAAAAAATTAAGTGAAAATGGTACTCACAGTGCGTGAAAAAATTTATATTGTGCAATGCTACGGAATTGGCGGTGAAAACTCGCTAAGAGAAGTGGTAAACCAATTTAATTTGAAATTTCCAAACACTGCTTTGTCACGTACTCAGGCTATGAGAATAATTAAAAAGTTTCTGGCTACTGGTAGTGTTCTCAACATGAAAAGAAAAATAAAAACATATGATGAAGACAATGTTGGGGCTATTATAGCTCATGCCTCTGTTATAGAAAATCCTAGGATGTCACTAAGAGAGAGATCAGCTCTCATTAATATTAGCAAGTCTGAACTCCAAAGAATTTACAAGGCAAAGAAAATAAGGGCATATAAAGCAAATTATAAACATATGCTTGAAGAGGGAGATGACGGCCGTAGGTTGGATTTTTGTTTGACCATTGGAGAAAAAATCATGGAAGAGAGATTTTTTTCATCATTTCATAATTTTCTCAGATGAATCCACATTCACAACCAATGGTGTTGTTTCATCTCAGAATTGTCCATTTTGGGCTTCTGAAAATCCAAATTTTAGAATTCATTGTAGAAGACAATGTTATAAAAAAGTGAATGTGTGGTGTGCCGTTTCTTATCACGTTGGAGTTATTGGACCTTATTTCATTGAGGGAAGGTTAAACCAGCACACTTATTTACAGCTTCTTGAAAGATTTTCTGAAGAACATATTTTAAGAGATATGCCTTTAATTCATTTTCAACATGATGGTTGCCCTGGCCACTCCACAGAAATGGTTAATCGGTGGTTGAATTTAAATTTTGGAGAAAATTGGATTGCCAGGAATGGACCGATCAAGTGGCCGGCGAGATCCCCAGACCTATCATATTGGATTTCTTTTTATGGGGTCGCCTCAAGCAGTTGGTTTACGCTGAACCACTTCCTAACGATGTAGCAGTATTGAAGCAGAGAATTACAAATGCCATAAACTCCATACCATTAGATCATATTCGAAACAGTTTTAAGGACTTCAGGAAGGATCGAAATGTGTGTGGATGTGGGTGGTAGCTAATTGTAAACATTGTTTTGTATTGGTCAATAATTAATTTGTTTGTGAATCTGTTATGTTTTTGACATTCATTACTTGCTATAATTTTTAAACCTCATTAATCTTCTGTTAGTAATTGTTTCCTGTTTTACAATTAGTTCGATTAACATTATACCTTCTTACATCTCGTATTTTCAGTTTTTTATTTACCAATAGCCTACTTTTTGAGATGATTAACATTTGCTCCTACTCAACTTCTAATATGAATTCAACTCTTAATTCGCAAAAAATGGGAAGTTTCAAAAAAATAATTTTATATTCCTGAAATTTGGTATAGATGTATAAAATTGCATTCTAAATAACTTTTCTTAGTGGAATTTTTTCATATTTTGAAAAATAAAGGTACTTTATTAGTGGTGATTTTTACAACTTTGCTTATAAAACACCCTGTAGAACACCAAATCAAGTCATTTTTGGCATACTTTAGTTTTACAACAAGCAGGACTCAATCCCCAAATACTATTCCAAAATTCCAAAATTTTTAGTCCATTACACCTCTTGTTACATCTATCCTGGGACACACTGTGTAACAAGATAATTAGAACAAAATTGTATTTTCTTATTTTCTTTTAGCTGTAATTTCGTTTGTATTTATCGCACATTTTAATACGACATATGAATAAATTCCTTATTAATAGTACTAATAGATGGTACCACGGTATCAATATGGTTCCATTTGAAAAAATTGTGTTTTGCCCCAAAAACCATTTTGATGAACTTTATTTGCTCATAAATCACGTAATTTAGTAATTTTGACGGGATGTCGATTTTTCTAGCATTACATGGGTCATTTAGAATAAATCGGAACCGTCATGGCACACTTAAATGGAAAACTAAAAATTATATTATAAAAAAATATTGACCTTTGAAATGTCACTTATTTCTTATCATTGGATTCAGAAAATTATGCAGAATTCAAAAATGCAATAATATATAGGGTGTTTCGATTAAAAATCGAAAGTTAGTGTCACTTGCCGCTTATTATGTATATAGGATATCCCAAATTTCAATCATCTTCAAAACTAAAGAAGAAAAGGGGGCTGTACCATGATCCTGTTACACCCGGTATACGCAGTTGTCACAATAAATTAATAAAAAAAACACAAGTATGTGCTCTGAATTTTTCTTAATTGTTTATATTTTATTTTCAGCCTTTACCATTGTCTGGAATAGAGAAAAAATACCAGTATTCAAACCAAACGTTGAATGCACCAATGGAATTATACACGTTATCGATGCTCCATTCTTGCAAGAGGGGGACATTCGAGTCAGCAGTGCCCCCATACATGCCGTAGCACCACAAATTTTAATGATACTCATCGCTAAAATCTTACTTCTTTAATGACTTTGTCTTTTATTTTAATGTAAATTATTAATGAATTTGATGAACAAATCAATTAACAGGGTTTTTGTAAAGAGTTGTACATTTTATCATTAATTTTGTTTAATTTTTTTTAGCAGTAATTTCTGCGACTCTTTATATAAACTTTCTATTATATCATGCATTCTATCAAAACACATTTAAATCTTTCATAATCGAAATATAAGTGTAATAATGCCTAATAGATACGTTTCCACTGTAAGCTTGTGAACATTTTTGTTTGGGTTTTATATACATGTGTAAAACAATAAATTTATTCTTAAAGTATATGTTTTTCTCTGTAAGCAGCTTGTGCCCTATTGGTATGAATATTTTTTTAAACCCAAACAGAAATGACTACAGGCAAAAAATCACTAAATCTCAATTTATTTTACTAAGGGAATCAGAAGAATTACTAATAATTTTTAATACCTCTCATAATAATATTATGTAGTATTTTATATTTTGTAAATACTTCAGTGCTATGATAAGAAAATTATGGTAATTACTATTGTTAGGGAATTAAAAATTATTTGGATAAAAACGATGTGACAGTACCTATATAATAAGTAACGTTTTCATAATTTTTTTATTTATAAGCTTATAGCATATATTTAAGACTTTTATATTTATTGTGAAGCAAGAAATATATATATACTAATATAAAACACAAAATTTGAAGCATTTCAGTTGTAAATATTAACTAAAATCAACAGCTAGCTAATAGTTTAAATTGATAAAAAGATAAAGTATATTTTGGTGAAATAATCTCACAATGTCTAAATAAACTAATTCACTAATGAAAATAGTGCTATTAGTACATAGAATTATTATTACATTCCACGATGCTTCAACATATTAGTGTTATGTATTTATTATTAGTTCTTAGACACAGATATATTTTTCAGATCATTTTCCTCATTAATAAAAATCACAATATGTTCTAATCAGCACCATCTAGCCAAAGGTGCGAGCAGTTTTTATTGATCGTAGTTCAAAAAAAAATAAAGTATAATTTTTTTAATGTACAGGGTCATCGAAAATAATTGACCATCTAACGCTAATTTCCAATGAGTAGTGACAATTCACTTAGTGAGGACATGTGTCAAAGTTTGACAAATGAAAGTGATGAATGAGGATGCTTATTATGGTTTAAGAGATATAATGTTATTTTTGAAAATTTAAATTAGAAACTCACTCATACTTTTGTACCGAAACAACTGAACTAGAATTTGGCTTAAACGTTTCATTTAAATATTCAAAAAAAGACTATGACTTTGTCAAATTCGTTGGGAATCCAGAAAATTATTTTGGAAAAGATGCAAAAACTCACAAAATAGTGGATTGTTTGGTTGCAGCTCCTATAGTCCAATCAATGAATGCCCAAAAGGGGATGTAGAGAACATGGTGGAGGGGAGAATTTTCCTCTTCAGGAATATGTTGGGAGTAGTTAGGAGATAAACATACTAAAAGTCCCCACCCCCTAGCCTCGTCGCTTCAGGGGGATGGAGAGGTGGAAAGGTTCCTCTTTTCGATTCTTCTTCTCGGAAACGAGGCGTCGTACGGAAAAAGGTAATCTATGCAAAATTAAACATAATTAAATTTTCTACAAGAATGTTTATATTCATTTTCTTCCTATGTGTTATAGGTTACGAGATATTTGCCAACCAAAATTGATACATAATTAGGTACATTGAATATTTCTATCAAAGCGGTTTACTGTGGTCGGCTAATAAATCACAGTCACAAAACAAGCATTATTTTACAACACTCGACATATTTACTAACGTAATATTTTGTCTAAATCTATACATTTCCTTAAATATACAGTGTGACTCACTTAAAATGAAGACTCCCTTATAACTTTTTTATTTTGTTGCCGATTTGAATCAAATTTTACTCAAGTGTAGAACAAATTAGGATCTACTTATGACCAGAAAAACATTCGCCTGCTACAAAGGAAAAGCCACCTGTGGTACCAAAATATTATTCAAATTGGAAACAAAAGAAAAAAGTTATAAGGGTGTCCTTATTTTAAGTGAGTCACACTGTATATTTAATGAAATGTATAGATTTCGACAAAATATTATATGTCAGTGAATACGTCGAGTGTTGTAAGATAAAAATTGTTTTGTGACTGTGATTTATTAGCAGACCACTGTAAACCGCTTTGACAGAAATATTCAAGTTCAATATTCAAAATATTCAACAATATTCAGATATTCAGAATATTCAATATTCAAATAATTAATTTATTTATTAATTATCTATTTTGGCTGGCGAATATCTCATCGTAAACTATAACACATAGGAAGGAAATGAATATAGACATTCTTGTAGTAAATTTAATTATGCTTAATTTTGCATAGCTTAACTTTTTCCGTATGACGCATTGTTTCCGAGTTACAAGCGAAGAATCGGAAAAAGGAACCTTTCCACCCCCCTCCCCCCTGAAGTGCCAGGGCTATGGGCGAGGACTTTTAGTATGTTTACTTTCTAACTACCCCCAACACATTTCTGAAGAGGAAAATTTTCCCCTCCTCCATGTTCTCTACAACTCTTTCGTTGGCTGGACTACCATGTTAAAAGCTGATAAAGTTCTGTACAGAGGTAAAAAAAAGTTCCAAAAATCCGCTGTTTTTTACCAATTTTGACCTAAGCGTCGTACGTTCAGATTAAAATCCGTCATGGCTGATGGTCATTGTAAAAGTCGAAATTGAATATTTCAGGGTCTTAACTTTAAAGAAGAACAAAAAAACCAGTTAAAAGTAAATGGTAGTTTTCAAGTAATAATTATTTAAACAAATTTTTACAAATACATTTGTATTCACTTAAAAATCAATAAATATTTAAATCACTTATTACAATGACTCAAAGTAATTTACTTGCATAAAAATATAGGAATTTTGTCATTGGAACAGGAAGAACAATTACAAAAAAAGGAAAACTTTTATTTCATGAAATATTAGGCCTAAGTAAACTTGAAGAACAAAGAAGCCAGAATGAAAAACGAAAACTTTACAAAACCGTTCATGCGAGAAAAAAAAGAGTTTTAGTCACAAACAAATATGTGCTAAAACAAAGATGGAAAGACTCTCAATAATAAACAGTGTGTGAGCACATTAGAGAGATACTTGGTGAAGACTCGTCAGAAATCCACAGCATGCACTGAGAAGAAAATTGGAGCTTTGTACGAAGTTGGCACATGGCAAAGAAGACACAATTTTGAGCTCTGTGAAAGGGTAGCTAGATGATGTCAATCACATTAAACTTGGATGTTTGAAATGGACGAGATATACATCCAGGGCAGATGAGAAGTACCACCCAAAAGTGAATCCTAGTAATTGTGCTAGGTGGAGCGACAAGTAGAGGAAGATCAAGGCTGTGGTGCAAGGATGGTGTCATTGAGGACACTTGGAAAAACGAACCAGCTACTGGGGGCGGTGGGGCCGATCTAGGGCTGTTGAACTAAGAATGATGATGATTAGGCCTAGAAGGTTGTTCTTTGCTACATTCGAGTAAGATGCACTTAAAAGGAGCTATTTTTGAAATACTGCAACCCTACAAGATTTGCTTTACTTTGAAACCATAGCTTGTATTCTGTATAGGTCACAGGATTGCTTTTTTACTCATTTTCTTTTTTAATTTGAGTGGCGGTGAGTTGATGCCTGTCAACTAACTAGAAGAAGTGGTCCTCAGAAGTTCAGTGTGCCAATGTTGTTTGAGATTTCTCTCCTTTTTCCTACTTTTTTCAATATCCCTACATCTGCCTTCCACTCTTTCGAGCAATTAGGGATTCAGGTCTCATTCCTTCATCAGATTACCTCATCCTCATTATATTTGTTGGCACCTTTTTAATGATCCTCCATTTTCATTGGATTTTCAACATTTGTCCTCTAACGTTTTCCTATAGCTTTTCCTATGGTTCCCATCTCGGATCTTTCCATCTCTGGCAAATGAAGATGGTGTGGAGAGGGCCATCCATCTTCCGACAGAATGGGTATCCTTGACCCTCTACCTTTCTGACAGAGCAGATAATTTCCGAAGCTGTCGTGCCCTGTCAGTGCGTAAGGTAGTTAGAGGGATAGATGTCAATCACATTAAAATTGGATGTTTGACATACATCCAGGGCAGATGAGTGGTACCAAAGTGAATCCTAGTAATCAAGCCAGGTGGAACCAGAAGTAGGGAAGACCAAGGCTGTGGTTGGTGGAAGGATGGTATCATTGAGGATGCTTGGAAGATCGAAGCAGCTAACTGGCAAGGAATAGGCACAAAAGTAGTGAAGGATACGGGGGGCACTCGGGGCCGATCTAGGGCTGTCGAAACAAGAATGATGATGACGCTTCTGCTACATTCCAGTAAGATGCACTTAAAAGGGGCTATTTTTGAAATACCGCAACCCTACAAGATTTGTTCTACTTTGAAACCATAGCTTATGTATTCTGTATTGGTCACATTGCTTTTTTACTGTTTTTCTTTTGAATGTGGGTGAGCTGACACCTGTCAGCTAACCAGGAAGTGACTCTTGGAACTTCAATGTGTCAATGTTGTTTGAGATTTCTCTACTGTTCTCTCCGTTTTCTTTCTTTTTCCAGTATCCCTACATCTGCCTTCCACTTTTAGGGCGATTAGGGATTCAGGTCTCATTCTTTCACCAGATTTCTTCATCCTCATTATATTTGTTGGTACGTTTTCAATGATCCTCCGATTTCCTTGGGTTTCCAACACATGCCCTATAACTTTACCTTTCCTTCCCATCTCAGATCTTTCCATCTTTGGCAAATGAAGATGGTGTGGAAAGGGCCATCCATCTTCCGACAGAATGGGCATGCTTGAACCCTTTTCTAACACAGCAGATAATTCCCGAAGCTGCTATGCCTTCTCAGTGCTTCTGTGAGTTTGTAGGAGTGGCTATCTTACTGGAAATCCACTCTTTAGAGACAACCGCATTTGAAAAAATCTGGAAAGCAAGATTTAGGAATAAAAATATAAGAAATTATGGTTCTTTGAAAGACATATTTTGAGAGCTATTGGAACTAGAATATTATTTTACAGTATTACGCAGAATCTTCTTTCAATTTAATTCAACTCATTTTTACATCAGATGTTAAAGAATTTTCAAATTACTGCCATCCTAAGAGGCTCGGCAAATGATCGAAAATAGTCTATTTTGAGAGTTTATAGCTCGTGACCTATTTTCGGAAAACTACACACTTCTGAGCTAACTATACACAGAGGCTAGTGGTCTTCTAATTTTCTTTATAAAACCACTAATGAGTGGAAATATGTTCATCGTTTACAGTTTCCAATTTTTTGCTATTGTACCCCACTGTGTCTAATTTGCAATCGTGATGTCTACAGAATTTTTGCTTTTTAGATTTAAACTTCATAAGTTGTACATACATGTGTGGAAGTGTATAAATGTTTATATTTTTGACAACAAATATTTATATTTGTTAGAGTAATTTTACTATATTTAAAGTACATAGGGATTTTCAGTACCTACTCTAAAGAAATGCTTTTATATTTATAGTTTTAGAATTGGATTTTTGGGCACTGAAATGCTTCATATTGATATTGAATATACAAAGTACCTACCTGAAGTTATCTAAGTAAGTATATAAGTATCTAATCATAAGTTTTCTCATTTAGATATACTGCTTCAAGCACGAGTATGATCGTACGATAAGTTCAAATCAATTATTCCCTAAGGAGACCGTTTAATGTCTAAAAATAGTCAAGTAACCCTAATAGCACACGATGTCCGCCGGACGACCGTTTTATGTCCATTTAATGTACTGACATGGACATAAATTGGACTACCACCAGACGACTATCATCGGATTTACTTTGAAATTGTATGGAATGGACGTCCTCTGAATGTCCATTTTATGTAAAGGGAAGTATGTACATTTTATGTCCATATAGGGACAGGAGATGGACGTCCATTTCGTGTCCGTTGATTTAAGATGTCATAATTACGATGTCAATGTTAGTATTACCCAACAAAAACAAAAAAAAAACGTTAACAAAACTGTTTTACGGCCGTATGCACCGTTTTTACGTTTAAACGAGTTTAACTAATCGCTTTGTTTCTTATGCACCGTTGATACAGATTTGTGGATTACTTAATCCGGTCAGTAATTTGACGACGTCGAAATATCTAGGGATATTTCTAGTTTCAACTAACAAAACGTAATTGTCAAATGACTAATTTTGAACTTTTTAGTACAGCATTAATTCTCCCGCTATTACTGAGTTTTTACACTTTTTGCGTGAAATGGACAATTTTCAAGTTGTAAAAGATGAGGCTGGCGATGGGGGACTTAAAAGAACCCCAACTTTTACACCGCAAGAAAGAAATCATTTAATAAGTTTGATTTTCCATAAATATAAAAATATTATTGAAGACAAAAAGACTAATAGGACATCCACAGAAGAAAAAAACAAAATGTGGAAACAAATTGAAAAAGATTTCAATGTCATGTCTCCAGGCATATACCGTCGAAATGTGGAATTATGAATATTTCGTCTTCAATTTCCGTGTTTATATAGGTAGTCGATGTCTAGTAATGAACCAACATTTATAATTATATGTGTGAAAATTCAAAGTATTCACAACTCTTAAATCAAAATCTTCTCATCGACATTTTTTTTTTTTTACAAAAAGCCCCTTCATGGGCTCTTACTGACCAAAGCCCCTCCTCCCGGGCTCGCCTGTATACTACTCTGGGGGTACTGCAGCCTCCTGGGCTTATTGTGCTCACCCTGTATAGCCCTAGCAACTGTTGTTTCGCTACGCGGTGCCCCTTAGATGGTCCGATCAGGAGTCAGGAGCGTTCACCCAAGTCCTCACCACGCGCTACGTTGCTGCACTCGGTGATCTCGTATAGGTCCGGTCCCATACTCACCTAATGTCTCACTGACATTAGAAATACGGCTAAAAATTTTAATCTTGAGCTTAAACCAACTTCGCCGACCGATTAACAATAATCTTGCTTAACGCGCGGTGACGGTGCATACAGAAATGAGGAAACAATCTCGATCAGTTCTTAAATCGGGATTAAGACATAACGGTGCATACGGCCGTTATCAATTTCACAATGTTTTTGTTTAGTTTTAACCTTTTTTGTAAATTACATAGCCCCACAAAAAAAAAAGTTCAAAGCAGTGAACCAGACCCATGTATTCCTAGGTTTTTTGAGTCGCTGAATCCGAATTCGGAGTAAAAAAAATCGTGCACCCCCAAAATCATTAGCTAGAGCCAAAAAACACCCCTGAAATGGGGTAAAAAGAATAATAAGGCTACGAGAATAGTTGTTACATCTTAATCAATCGAATTATACAAATTAAGGTTAAACAGCAGCGTACACACAATAGATATGAAACACTCCCCCAGGGAGGGGCGAAAACTAGCTCCCATATATAAAAAAATCAATCCAAAACAGCAATGATGCTGAAGAAGCTCAAAATGTCTAAGTTTTGTTAAAGTGATAAGAAACTGCATCAGATCCGACGTAATCTTCATAAACTGCCCCTATAGAGTTGAGAACAACCACCTCCAAATTTAAAGAACACGAGAAAAACAAGAAAAAACGTAAAATGCAACAGGATTTCTATTTTCATGGATGCTATGATTGGCTGAAATTGCGTAGTACTCTAAAATGGAACTAGAAACTTACGTACCATCAACATTCTACAGTGTCAACCCTCAGAGGGTGTGAAAACTACCCCCTATGTAAGGTTTGACTATAAAAAGTTACAGTGACTTCTATAAAAATTCGAAACACCTGCGTTGTGTCGACGCTGTGCTTCAAAAACCCCCCCAAGGTGTTGAGAGGCGCCACCCCTATAAAAAAAAACTATGGAAATTAAATAAATAAGCAACAGTATAGCTTTTTCGTTTCATCTTGAATTACGGTAGTTTACATCCTTTCTGGGGGTGTTACTTAATAACATTTATAGGACATGAGTTTCAAACTCTAAGTGTGCAACACGATCCTACAGATATCGCAACCCCGCGGGGGTGGTTTTCAAGCATATCGTCGAACACAGTCTAGTTTCTTCTCTCTTCCACACAATGCAGGTGTTTCGAATTTTTATAGAAGTCACTGTAACTTTTTAGTTAAATCTTACATAGGAGGTAGTTTTCACACCCTCTAAGTGTTGACAGTATAGGATGTTGATGGTACGTGAGTTTCTGGTTCTATTTTAGAGTACTACGCAATTTCAGCCAATCATAGCATCCATGAAAATAGTAATCCTGTTGGATTTTACATTTTTTCTTGTTTTTCTCGTGTCCTTTGAACTTGAGGGTTGTTCTCAACCCTATAGTTTAAGAAGATTACGTAGGACCTGATGTAGTTTCTTAACACTTTAACAAAACTTAGACATTTCAAGCTTTTTCAGCAGTGATTGCTGTTTTGGATTGATTTTTTTATATATGGGGGCTAGTTTTCGCCCCTCCCTGGAGTGTGTTTCATATCTATTGTATGTACGCTGCTGTTTAACCTTAATTTGTATAATTCGATTGATTAAGAAGTAACAACTATTCTCGTAGCTTAATCTTCTTTTTATCCAATTTCAGGGGTATTTTTTGGCTCTAGCTAATGATTTTGGGGGCGTACGATTTGTTTTGACCCCGGATTCGGATTCAGTGACTGAAAATACATAAGGATACATGGGGTCTGGTTCGCTACTTTGAATTTTTTTTTTTTGTGGGGCTGTTATTAATGAAATTATTTGATACTAAACATTTATCAAACATCCAAATACTTTCTACATTTTGAAATAAATAGCTATAGCAGCTTATTTGTGCAGGTATCGAGTTCTTTTAATAAAATTTGATTAAAATGAAAGATCAATGATAACATAATAAAACTATACAGTCTTTAAGTAAGTAATAGCATAAAAGTTCAGTGGCCGAGTGAGTTAAAGCATTGACTTACAAATCAGGAGGTCGGCGGTTCAATCCCTACTCATTCCGTTTCTCTTTTATGATATCTCTCAGGGATGTACAAATATTGTTCAAGGTTGTGACATTTGGGCGTCCCTCGGCTGTCCGTAGGATGTACTTTGAACCAAAAACGAACGTTCGTCTGATGTCCTGTATGTCCGTCCTTTAGACATCCATAGAACAATGTTGTGCTATTAGGGAAACAACAAGAGTTCAACCCTGCTTTTTAGTTCTTTAGATATATATCCTATCCTATCCTATTTTGGTTTATGTTAAGAAGTGCAATTTGGACTTTGTATATTTATATATGTGGTAACCAAAGGTCTAATGTCATATAACCGAAAATGTTAAAAAGTTAGGGAAATTAAAAATGGAGATTTATTCTAAAACACGTTATAGTAGGATAGGCTATAGAAGTTTAATTGATGTTTAAATTGACTGACTGAACATCTGAATTTATCTTATATATGTGTCGATATCAAATCAAAATGTTTTTGTTGAAATTAAATGGATATAGATTAACTAAATAATAATGAATGTTGCAATAAGATTAAGAATATATGTATAAAACAGACCGTACCATTAACATAATATGACAGAACTATAATAGATGTTTTTAAGCTTTGAGATTAGACAAGAACATAGCCCTTTATTGTGTGTAAATTATAATATGCACTGCCAATGTTAATCTATAAAAGTCTCTGATTCATGACGAATACACAATTCATCTTTTACTTTTTTAATGATTAAATTTTATTAAGTAAGAGCATCTGTTTGTCATATTTTTTAACACTATGAAATAATTCTAGCTTTAAAAGCATTTTAGTTGAAATCAACTATAAAAATATGGCAATCAAATAAATAGAAAACTACCTACCTATATCTACCTTTTTTTTTTCTATTTTTATAGGTTTATTTACTTGTAATGGTTTATGTTGTATATATTTCATATTTCTACTATTTTCAATAAAGCGTTCAGTGCTCTTGAATATAAATGTGTGTTTTTCCAATTCCCTCTTATGACACATATACCTAAACACCGAACACTGAACAATGTCAGTGGTCAGATGAGTACATAATGCAGGGAAATTAGCCAAAAAAAGGAGGAGACCTGGACAAAATTAGTAAAAATCTGAATTTTTGCAGTCGTTCTTTGAGTTGTCCCAAACCCAAATCCACAAAACTCCTAACATGGCTACCCAAGATATTGAACGTCAAAGTTTTTTGCAAATATCTTGCGTCCTGTGCATCGGATGCCCATGAGGTCAACGTAAAAGTTGTAGAGAATTAAGTTATCTACAAGTTGTCTCTTTGATATTTTTTCAAACCCCCCATTTCGAGATATTCAAGGTCAAAGTTTCAAAAACATGGTTTTTCGCGAATATCTTGCGGCAAAAAAATTGAACAGCAATAAAATTAACATGAAAGTTGTAGAGAATTCAGTTATCTACAAGATTGGTATTTTACATTTTTTCCCAAAACCTTTTCGAGATATTCAAGGTCGAAGTTTAAAAAAACGGTTTTCCATGAATATCTAGCTTCCTATGCATCGGACGTACATGAGGCATTATTATTATTATCGACAATATTCTCTGAAGTGAGGTGGCGGTGAAACGAATAACAGACAATTAGGGGCGACTTAAGGGCCGGGTAACCCGGGCGACTTAAGGGCCGGGTAACCCGGGCGACTGCCGGGGCGCCAAACTGAGGGCAAAAATTGGTTAATATTTTTTTAGTGTACCATTTTCATTACTTTTCGTTGGAAAATAATATTAAATAATATCAGTTATCTACATCAGCTAAAATGGTAATAATGCCGATTAGTTGAATAACATTAAAACCTCCTAAATAATTCAAAAATATAACACAAACGTTTTTGTTTAGCTATGAGATACCTCGCTACTTATACCTCATGCTTCTCGTCCTTTTATTGACTGACATGGAGTCGATCATTAAAGATTTTGCATAAATGAAGGCCGGCATTCATTCACAAAAAATTCAGAATATTCAGAAAATTTTTATATCAACAAAAAATAAGAAAGACAACTTGTACATAATTTAATTCTCTACAACTTTCACATTGACCTCGTGGGCACCGATGCATAGGACGCGAGATATTTGCAAAAAACTTTGACCTTCAATATCTTAGCCGTGTTGGGATTTTTGGGCATTAGGGTTTGGGACACCTCAAAGAACGACTGTGCAAAAATTCAGATTTTGTTTCTTGAGTTGATAAAAATAAGACAGTTTTTCAATTTGTCAACAAGGATTTCAACATACATCTATGAATTAACAATCTAAAGCCTTTCGAAGATTATTTATCGGCAAAATAATCGGCATTTTGGCATTTTTCACTCATCTTCATCATTAAAAGATCTTTCGTCTGTTTGGAAAAGCGGTAATAATCGCTGGATACTAGATCTTGGCTATACTTTGTGAAATACACTTTTAAAGCTTGTTGTGAGGTGTCTCATCAAATATGTTGTACCAGGGGCGGACTGACAACAGTTTAGCGGCGCTGGATCTTATCACCGTTCCAGTGTAGCCACCAGCAGGCGCCGGCTATCTTGCCAAGCAGCCGGCGCCAGCGGCGCACTATTGGAGTGGCCCACCGGAATTCGTCCCGGTGGGCCACTCCGCCCCTGTGTTGTACTCTTTTTGATGTATACCGATGTAGAATAAAAGTCAATTATCCGTATCTATTTTTTGCGTAATCAAGTATTAGATTCTTTTATAATCTACCTTACTTACAATTATTGTGTAGTGACCACGGACACGGGGAAATTTCCTATATCAAATCTCGCCGCGTCACCATTGTAGCGAACAGGGGTGTGCGGGGTAAGGGGAAAACTTTAGATCCCACCCTACGCCACCATTGTGATAAATAAAATGAAGGATAAAATTTACCTCCCTCGATTGGGGTTGGTAGATTCTCTGTATTAATAGGGAAAATCTTGAAAGGTAACGCTCTTCAAAAACGGGGTGTCTTGAGCCCTGAAAGTTATATGAAGTGGGAGAGAACTGTCGTTGAGAATAATACTACGGTTTGTTTAATTTAAATTGACTTTAATGAAATGATTCTAATAAACACAAAATACACAAAATTTAGGGAAACATCAATAGCTAACAAAACCCTTACTAGACCGAAAATATGAATGCGAGGGTAACATTTACAAACAACATTCATCTTTAGAATAATAAAAATAAATTGCAGAGAGCATTCAACCCTCCTACTGTGTGTCTTAGTGATTGCAGGGGACATTAAATAATACCTATAAAACAGCAAAATACTTAAAATCTTTTCTTACCTCTCCCTGCGGCACACTATAGGGTCATTTAGTGATATGGCAGTTTCCTACTTTTTCTTCCTCATTTTAAAGTATAACAAACCAATAGCCTCGGAAAAAAATTTCAGCTCAATTGAATCAATAGCCACAGAGATATTCGCATTTGAATAGAAACACGCTCGTCCTGCCAACAGTCCGTAGAGAGACGTCACTTGGCGTGCGCCGATACCTATATTAATCTGGAAGTAAAGTCGCTGTTTTCGAGAAAAAAAACCGGCGTAGAACCAAACCAGACTTAGTGGGATTCTTTAGTAAGATAATCGTGTACACGAAATCATTTTTTACGACATTTTTTGGTGGTCGAGAACTTTTTTATTTCGGAAAAACTCAAGAAAATAGATTTGTAATGTAATATGTTTTTTAACGTCTCCACCGCTATATCTCTGAAAATATTTGTGCTATCAAGCTATTTTTTTTTTAGATTAAAGTAGACACAATAGCGCTTCGAACAACGTCCCACGTGAACCCGATTAATTTTTTTTTTTTTTAAGTTGGAAAAATAATAGAAAACTCAAACTTGTTATTTTCAGTAGCATAATTTTAGACAATCGAGAAAAAAATGTATTTATGAAAATTTGTATATACATGCTGCGTACAAATTGAAGCCAATAGTTGAAAAAAGTTTTTAGGATAAAGATTTTTCATGTCCCGTTTATAGTATTGAGTCAGCGATTTTTTTTAACGGGCCAAAGTCATATTCTTGCGCGCTCGGCTGTAGCAAGCCTGCCGACTGCAACGATCTGACGGTCCCGGTCGGGGTGTATGTAGTAGTTTAACTTATATCAATAGATACAAAACCAGTAGTGATCAAAAGCATCTAGGGGATCAATATTATTGTTCAATATTTCATATATTGTACAGTAGTCTTGATCATATGTTGTTAATATTAAGAAATTGTACAATAAATATAAAATAGTCTGCTTTTAATAATAAAAAGACAGGCAGGTAGATATAAATACCTAATCTATAAATATCAATCAGTGTTACTAACTACCCACCTAATTAGTAAGTTTATTAGACATTTTTAAATGAATGAAAGTAAAAACGTACGCACAAAATGATTTTTATTGTTGAAATTAATTTTCTATTTGGATAAATACGTAGTATGTAGTTTATGTAGGCCCTACATTAATAGCATTCTAATTCGTTCGTATCTGCCTCGAAATCTTTAATCATGTTGTTACAGGAACGACATTTGCACTAGTTTTAACATTTTAGGCCTTCCTTAAAACAAGCGCATTTTCGATTATCACATTTTTTATCCGAACAATGAATACTTAATGATTTTCGACAACCGCCACTTCTACGCGACTAATCTGACCAACCCTGCATGCGAGGTGTATTAATTGTGTCCCAATGTCGCATTTAGCGCTGATAAAAAAAATCGCTGTTGCCAAACGGTACACTTTAGGAAAAAATATATTGTTTCAAAAACTTTTGTGATTATTAGGCTTTATTTTCTTCGCTGCATGTATGTAAATATTTTCAAAAATAAAAAAGTTTATCGATTGGTGAAGATTTCAATACATAAAATATATATTTTTAGTTTATCTGATTTTTAGAGAAATGAAAGTGCGAATTGTGCCCAAACCGTTTATATTGGTAAAAGCGCCTCAGTGTGTGCTTTAATTTGACACAAAACAAATTTTGATACTTTTAATAGTTTTAAAGATGGCGGTGGAAACAAAAAAAAACAATTTTCTTTAAAAATACATTTTTTTCACAAAAAAATGTCGTTAAATATGATTTCATATGCCCGGTGACATACTCAAAGGAACCTAACATGTTTGACCTGGTTCTACGGCAAAAAAAAAAACGACACGATAGACTTACAAAAGCGCTGCTCTACAGAACGAGTTAGCCACTTGCATTCACAGCCGTGTTCACTGAGCGGTTGAGCCATCTGACGTCACAACTTGACTACATGGTTATCCCGAGCGTTTTTAAGCGCGCCGACTTTAATAAGTATTTTATGCATGAAGGCGGCGTCAGTAAATTTTAATTTTTGGCATACTTACTATACTCAACAAGCTCTTTCAGAATATGTAATAATAAAAAATTGTTAAATGAGCCTATTATATTATGTCCGTTTTTTGCAGACGCGCCATAATCTTCCATTATCTAATTAATTATAAAAATTTCCAAAGTGAAAGTTAATATTATGACAGTTACAATTTAACACATGGCCCAGGGCACTTAGATTGCTATATCGCCAATCTCCATTATTAATAAAGTTTAAAAGTTTCACTTGGTTAAAAATTATGACATATTTAAGAACTTCTTTACGCGGGCTTGTCGACGACCATGCGCATTGGAAGTCACGGGACAAGTCTCTCTTTCCCTTTCTCGCAGGGTTTCAGCTATGACAGCATATTTTCCAATCGGCAACCATATGACACACATTATATATATATAAAGTGACGGTGAGAGGTAAACTCTCATATGGTCAGATGCTACTATACAGACAAATGTCACTGGCGTATAGCGACTTGCTTTTTTGCAAGTACCAAGAGCGGTAACCTCTAGCCTTAGTGGGCTATACTCACTGTTTATGGAATACAATTTGAAGGAAACAACTACTCAGCTCAATGCAGGTCGGGGGTACTTGCCCGCTGAGACAAAATTCTATTAATGAATAAAAAAGATTTAGCTGCAACTATTTAGTGTTTAACTGTACAGCTGTCTAGTTGTTTCTCTTTGATGTGTTCAATTTTCTATGTGAAAGAAAGTGAATTTATAAAATTAATTTGCACCAAACTGTAGCTGGTTGAAAACTCATAATAGTCAATGTGTTAGTTTTGTGTTTTATGTGACTATTAAGTAACTATTTTTAATTGACTTAAAACTAATTAGTACACAATAAACCTCACCCACAAGAAAAACTTATCAGTTTACCTTAAAAACTTGTGAATATAAATATAATTAAAACAAAAACTCTTATCTGCAAAAAAAGCCTGGACTTACTCATTTTAATACATCCAGCACCATGAACTGTGCCAATAAGAAATGTGGAATACTGGAAAATGATAAAGAACCTTTTACTGTTTGTGATAAATGCAATAAACATATATGCTGCCAATGCTCTAAACTGTCCACTACTGAATACAGAGCCGTGACTCTGAAAAAAAGAAGCATTATCTATTTGTGCAGCGATTGCACAATGCCTTTTCCTGTAAAAGAGGCTTTGGAAGTGGAAGCACGCAAAGCTGTGTCTGAAATTGTAAAGGAGGAAATAGTAGCTCTTAAAACCTCCTCTGAAATCAAAAATTTAGAAATGATGTCAAAACTTGAAAGTATCTCAGTTTATATGGAAAACTTAAAAGAGACAAATGTCGAATTAATTAAATTACTTACTGAGGGACGCTTGCAACTTCCAGTTAAATCAACAATTGAAAACTATTCATACCAGAGAACTGGCAGTTTTGCCTATCAGGATCTCGAGCAGAAGATTGAAAATCTGCAGAAAGAAATTTCAACCCTAAAGAATGCCTTACCCCCAATGCCAACTCTTACTCAGGACATTAACTCAACTCTGCGAAAACATAATACGACAAATGCTCCGACCGCAATTATCTCTGCAAAGAATGATGTCTCTTCCAACTATAAAAGTAAAAGATCTGCTACGCAAGTGGATAAAGCCTTACCTGAACCAGCTCAAAAGGTACAAAGATCATATCAGTCTCAATCAAGAAATGGCAAACAGCATTCTTCGCCCATTATAGGCACCAGACAGATTGAAAACACTAAAATTTACCGCAGCTAAAATTATACCGAAAGAATCTATTTTTGTTAGTAAACTATCTCTTGATGTCTCCGAGGCTGATCTACTACAATATCTAAAGAGTACCTTCGGCAGGGAGGAGGACTTCAAACTGGAACAGCAAAGAGTTAGATCAGGCGATTACAATGGATTTCGTGTTACGGTTCGTGCTGAGCTACTAAACGAGATGTTGGATGCCTCTATGTGGCCAGAAGATATTTTAATAAAAAAATTTGAAAAACCAAAAAATTTTTTTCCATCCAGACCCAACTTTACAGCAAGAAAACATACCCACTACAATCGAAGAAACTAATGTGACCTTTACGCATCCCTGGAATGCTCTTCATTTGAATGCTCAGTGTCTATCCAATAAGATAGCGCAACTAGAAGTGACCCTAAAAAATAACAAATTAGATTACATCTTCATCACGGAACACTGGATGACCTCCGAGCAAATAGACGTTACCCCTATCCCTGGATACCATCTCTTAACGAAATATTGTAGAAGTAGACATATTCATGGAGGCGTAGCCATATATGGACTCAAGAAAGATGGAAAGACAATTAATTTATCGGGATATACCTCTGAACTGTCATGGGAATGTGCTGGTTTTAGTATTAGGCTATTTGGAAAGAAGGTAGCTCTATTAGTTATTTATAGATCATGTGTCCAAAATGTAAATAATCAATTTAAAGTTTTTATTAACTCACTTAATGCAATATTAGACCAGGTAACTCGTAATCAAGAATTTATTCTACTCTGTGGTGACTTAAATGTAAATAATCTCGAAAACTCTTCTGAAAAAAATCAACTATATGATATTCTTGATAGTTTTAATTTGAAATGTATCTTGCCATTTGAATCTATCAGGGAAGTCTTTAATAATAAGCCATCAGCTCTCGACTATGTAGTCACTAATGCCGCATGTTTTTCCGCTTTTAATTTAGATTTAGGAATCGCTGATCACAAAGCCCAATTTATTAGTGCATCGATGCCCACAGCACAAACGCTAGATGAACCTAAAGTTTGTTTTAAAAAAAGATACTTTTCTGATGATAACTTATCCAATTTAAAAAATCTCCTTTCCAAAACAGATTTTAATGGGTTATATAACTTAACTGATACCAATGAAGCTTGGCTATATTTTTGGTCAAACTTTAAATACGTCTTGGATTTAACTTGTCCCATTAAAAACGTTACGGTTCCCCATGTATCTTGTGACAACTGGATAAATCTGCATATTGTAAAAGAAAGTGAGGAACTAAAAAACCTATTTTGGCTCAGTAAGAATAGTAACATCGAAGAATATAAAAAGAAGTATCAGGTTGCCAAAAAACTGTTTTCTGAAAAAATTCACACAGCTAAAAATAATTTCTTTAAGGACAAAATTATAAATTCAGCTAATTGCACTAAAACCATCTGGCAAGTGGTAAATTCTAACCTTGGTAGGGTAAAGCAAAAGACTGCTCCCTCTAAAATCACCTCAGAAACAATAAACATTAAGGAGCCATTAGAAATTTGCAATGCCTTCTGTGAATATTATACCACCAGTGTTGAACAATTACTTGCACAAAATCTAGACCCAAATCACATAGGCTGCACTCTTCTTGATTCAATCGGTAACTCTATTTTCGTTGATGAATTAACAGTAGACGAGCTTTATCTGGCTATGTCACAACTTAAAAATAAATATGCCTGTAGTGGTCTAGATGATATACCGGTTTTCGCTCTGGAATTTATCTGGGACATAATCCAATTTCCCTTATGCTTTCTCTTTAATATGTCCCTGAAAACAGGAATTTTTCCAACTAATCTGAAAGATGGTGTGGTCACGCCAGTCTATAAAAAAGGAGACCCCGAACTAATTGAAAACTATAGATCTATAACTGGACTAATGAATTTTTCTAAAATTCTTGAAAAAATTGTTGCTAAACACAAACTATTGTCAGTAAACCAACATGAGTTCAGGAAAAATCACTCAACATGTACTGCAGCATTCCAACTTGTAGAGTTCATCTATAAATCACTAGACGGAAACAACTATACATTAGCTTTGTTTTTTGATCTCACACGTGCATTTGATTGTGATTTTCTGATAAACAAATTGTTCACGATGGGCATAAGGGGTTGCATGAATGATTTGATAAAGTCATTTCTGACCGACCGAAAAATTAGAGTTAAAATTGGCCAAGAGTTATCGGACTTCGGATATCTGAAACACGGCGTACCCCAAGGCAGTGTTCTATCACCACTTTTATTTACGCTTTTCATTAACGACGAGGGAAAATACATCGGGAACAGCATTGATATACAATTAGTTTTGTACGCAGATGATACCACAATCGGCCTATCTGCTTCCTCAGAATATGAGCTATACTGCAAGGCACAAACATTGCTCTCTGAATTTTATAGGTGGTGTAGTAGAAATAAACTTGTTCTTAATCCCTCTAAAACCCACTACATAATTTTCTCTAAAAGACGTAAAACTCCAGAATTTCAATTAAAACTTAATGACACCATGTTGGAAAGGTTAGATAATTGCAAGTTTCTAGGTCTCCATATTGACCACCAGCTAACGTGGGATGCACATGCAGTGATGCAAAATTTCAAATTTCATTTTGAATGTTTCAGTTTCAATTTGAAATTTCCGAAAGTTTCAACGTGCTCTCATAAATTTCTGAAATATCTGAATTTTATGAAAGTTTTAGATTAATCTGAAAATTACAACGTTTTTGAAACTTTCATGAAAGTTTCAGCCGCAAAATCTGTATTTCCGTTACATCAAATAAAATTTGAATTTCGCGAACATTTTTAGCTTTTTTTCAACTAATACAGATTAAAGTCTGGTTTTGACATTTATTATAGAGGTTAGGTTAGCTAAAAGTCGCGGGAAAGTGAAGAAACGACGGTAAAAGTGTTAAAAGTTAAAACCCATAATAATCAACAAAATGAAGCCAAAAAGTGCTACTTGGAAATATTTTTCGTGTTCCCAAAATAATAACAATGTGACTTGTCGATTTTGTAATAAAACGTTTTGAAAAATTTATTATTATTTTTACTTTTCACAAATATATTATTTGTAAGCTCTAATCCTATTATAAAGAAAACAAAATGTTATTTATGTTAAAAAAAAATTTTAAAGTAAAAATGTGTGAGAATAGTTGCAAAAGTGGGATTTATTAGTCATTATCTCTTGGAAGTTTAAAACATCACGAATGTCACACAGAACTTAAGTTTCATCATTTCATGAAATGTTTCAATGAAATTTCACTTAACTTTCATAATATTCGGGAATTATTCATTTAAATTTCATAAAATGAAAGTTTCAGTGAAATTTCACGAAAGTTTCATGATACTTAAGTATAATATAATATTTCAAAAATTTCATAAATTTCAGATGAATTTCGAAACTTTTTCATTGAAATTTCACAAATTTTAAGTTTCACGAAATTTTGTATCACTGGTTACGAATGCTACACAGAACTTTAAGTTTCATCATTTCATGAAATATTTCAACGAAATTTCACTTAACTTTCACAATATTAGGAAACTATTCATTTAAATTTCATAAAATGAAAGTTTCATTGAAATTTCACGAAAGTTTCATTATACTTATGTTTAATTTTATATTTCAGAAATTTCATAACTTTCAGATGAATTTCAAAACTTTCACACAAATCTCATTGAAATTTCACAAATTTTAAGTTTCATGAAATTTTGCATCACTGTGCACATGTTGTGACCAGTAGGCTAAATTCAACATATTTTGCAATCGTTAATCTGAAAAATATTCTTGATACCAAGAACTTAATGAATGTCTATTATGCTTTGGCCTACTCTCATTTAAGCTATATGTCGATTTACTGGGGTCAAACAACTGAACTCAGCCGTTATACAAAAAAGAATAATACGAAAAAAATTTTCTGTTAACTCAATGGAGTCCTGTAGGCCCATCTTTAAAAAGCATCATATTCTACCGCTTCCCTGTATAGTTATTTATGTGGCACTGATTTTCGTTAAAACAAATCAAGGAAAATTCCCACAAAATAATTCAGTGCATGCACATGATACCAGGTCTAATACCAATATTCACATTTCGAACTTCAACTTGTCAATGTATAGAAAGAGTCCTTACTGTTTTTGCAGTCATATTTTTAATCATTTGCCCAACTCTCTCAAAGATATTAATCCAATAAGCAAGTTCAAAAACCACATTAAGCGCTACCGTCTAGAAAATTGCTTCTACTCTTTCCAGGAATATTACTGCAGTAATTAATTTTAATATTTGATGTTGTGTACTTTGTCCAGTGGCGGCTCGTCAGGGGAGGCAGGGGAGGCTGAGCCTCCCTTTGGAAGAAGCAACATATCTTGCAATCTTCCAAATCAATATCTTTTACTTGTAGAAATTTCTACTTAGGTATATCTCAATTTTCAATATTGTTTATTGTTTATAGTTCATTAATTAATTTTCAGTGTATAAAAAAGTTCTGCATTTCCTTTCCACAAACATACCTATAACGTCACAGTCCGGATTGTCTTTGTATGCATATTTCCCGGGCGACCCGGTCTTTCATTGAATGAACAGAGCGCTTCGCTTGAGGCTTATACGAAATAGCTTCCAACTTCAAGGCATTTAGTTTTAACATAAATGACCTTGCATTACTTCTGCGTTGTCTAGCAACACTTCAAATAAGACAAGCTAGGCCGCTAGCCTCAGTCCTCAGTTCTTTATAGCGCATGTGCAGTTCAGGAGTTCAGGCACAGTATAGAGAAGACAAGTACTTTCACTCGCAGCGGTCCCTTTGATATTTGTTGTACTCGATTTTATTTGGTTCAGGTGATTCACAGGAAAACGAACTGTCAGTGGTAATTTGTCGTTTAGCCGGTTAAGATCAACTTGACATTAAAATACATAAAACATTTGATAGGCGGGCTAGAAATGAGTGCTCTAGGTGAAAATATTCCCAACAACATCTCTTGTCCAGACGTGGTGGATTATTTGTTATTAAATGGATTTTCTACTCTTACTTACGACGAAAAGGTAAGAATTAAAAGAATTGCTAGGCCTACACCAGCAATGCCTTCGTTAGTTTTTAAAAGTGGAAAACAAAACAGAGGGTTTTGTGATAACAATTATAAAAAAATCGAGTGGTTAACGGCATCAACAGTTAGAAACAAATTATATTGTTGGAGATGTTTATTATTCACTAATGATCAATCCTCAATTTGGGGCAGGACCGGGTTTAATAATTTGAAAAATTTGTCGCGAGGTTTACAAAAGCACGAAAAATCCCAGGAGCACATTTCATCTTGCGTTAAATTCGAAATATTTGGTAAACAAAATATTGTAAATTATTTGGAATCTGCACATAAGAGAGAAATAGAAAATTTTAATGAAAAGGTCCGTGAAAATAGGGAAATATTAAAGAGATTAATTGATGCCGTTATATATTTATCTTCGCAAGAAAATTCTTTCCGAGGGCATGACGAAAAACGCGATTCGTGCAATAAAGGAAATTTCAAAGAGCTAATAGATTTTTTAAAAATGTATGATCCAAAATTAGAGAACTTTTTGAATAACGCCACTATTTTTTCCGGAACATCTAAATCAATTCAAAATGATCTAATTGAGAGTGTTAGCTCGATTATTAAAGGCAAAATTTATGAAGAACTATATAATTGCGAATTTTTCTCGTGGCAAATTGACGAAACGACGGACATTACCTGTAAATCTCAACTTTCCGTAATTTTTAGATATGTAATGCACGGCGAAGTTATTGAAAGGTTTGTTGGTTTTCTTGATGTGAGTAGTGGAAGAAACGCGGAGAGTTTATTTAAATTATTAATCGACGAATTTGGTAAATTTGATTTGAAAAATAAATTAATAGCACAAACCTATGACGGCGCTGCAGTTATGTCAGGGCATCTTAATGGACTCCAAACAAAAATAAAAGATATTGCTCCTCAAGCTTACTTCATTCACTGTTATGCACACCAATTAAATTTAGTTCTGAGTAAAGCATGTAACGGAATTAAAGAAGTTAGAATATTTTTTTCAAATATTACTGGTTTTTCGTCATTTTTTTCAAAATCTACCAAAAGAACTGATGTTTTAAATACAATTAATATGAAACATAGAATTCCGACAAACGCTCCCACTCGTTGGAATTTTTCATCTAGAGTTGTTTTCACTGTTGACAAATACAGGAAAGAACTTATTGACGTTTTTAATTTTATTTCGGAAAGTGAAGATTTTTTAAATGACGCTCAGACTTTAAGAGCAGCTTACGGATTAAAATCGTTATTGTTGGATAAAAATTTCATATTTTTTCTAAAAGCTTTTAACATGATTTTTGAGCAAACTGATGTTGTTTTCCAAATTTTACAGAATAAACTAACTGATATAACATATTCTAAAAATAGACTTAAGTCACTTATATCCAAATTAAAAGAATTTCGCAATAACGAAATACATTTCAATACTTTATACAATATTTTTTTAGAAAATACTGAAAACGTAGATGATGAGCCAGGGCCACAATTTAAAAAAAGAAAGACAACATATAACTTTGACAGGGCAGATATACATTACAAACAAATTTTTATAGAAATTTTAGACACCATTATAATCCAAATTGAAATTAGATTTTCTGATTTAAATACTTTGCAATGTTACGATTTAGTAAATCCTAATAATTTTACAGCGTTTTCTAAATCATTCCCTACCAGTCTAATGGAGAAATTAATGGACCATTATCCTTTTTTACCGTATTTCGTTAAAAAATGAACTATGCGTGTTGTATTCTGACCAGCAACTTTTAGCAAATCCAAAATCATCTCAAGAAATGCTTACTTATATATATAATAATAATTTAAAAAGCTGTCTACCCGAACTGTACAAACTTTTATCATTAGTGTCAACAATTCCAGTAACCTCAGCTTCTGTAGAACGATCATTTTCAGCACTTAAACGCATAAAAACATTTACTAGAAACAAAATAAGTCAAGACCGCCTCTCAAATGTATCGCTTATTTCAATAGAAAAACATTTTTTGTCAGAATTGAAGAAACACGATTCATTTTATGATGAAGTAATCAACCATTTTGCTAGTTCCGAAAATCGCAGGTTACCACTCATTTATAAAAATATTTAGGCTTTACACCAAAGATTAATATAGTTGTTATTTTAGAAAAAATATTTATTTGCGTTATTTATTTTTTAGGAAATATTTTTTAATTCTTCCGCGGTTATATTTTTTTATATAACTTCTTTCTCAAAGCTATTTTAATTTTTATTAAAAGTTATAATTTTACACTCTGGCAGTGATAATGAATACAATTTTTGTTTGTCGGAAAATACTTTAATTTTTTTTCCAAAACTATTTTGATTTTTATTAAAAGTTATAACTTAATTATAAGTGGGATAGTAGGGCTCCTTTGGATACCGATACTCGAGGCGTAGGAACGGAAATTTCATGAGAATGATTTTTTCGTCTCATTATATTTTCTATTTCCTTTTCTTTTTATTCTTTTATTCTCTCAAGTCGTGAATCGGTATCCTGGCGAACAACCCACGACAAAAAAATGTAACGCGCCGTTGTACTACCTCGAGGGTGGTGGGGAAATGTACAAATTGTAATCATATTGCAAGTTAATTGTCTTTCAAAATATCAAGCCTCCTCTGCAGAAAATATCACGAGCCGCCACTGACTTTGTCTTCAAATTCTTTGTGTGACTAACTACTGTTTTTTATTGTTTTTTTATTTATATTCTCCTGTGTGTATAACTGCAATTAATCAATTGACGTTGTCAATATCTTTTATAAGATCTTACGACAATAAAGTAATTATTATTTATTTTGTATATTTGCTCTATCATGAAACCAAGACAATTCAATATTATAATTGAATTTCCTTTAAATAAATCTAATTAAATACATCAAGTAAAATATAAAACAAAGCGACGCCACTGTGCATTCGAAAACACCAACGAGCCTACGGCATCTTAGTTCAGACGTTCATGACGCCACACCGGGACTCCATCAGCGAACAGACTTTAATATATAATATGGCCTGGCTCACATGAGTCGTGCGCACTGTGCTAAGACCAGAACCGACTCTCATGAGTCATGCACAGCGAACGTGTTAAACGGAACACGTATATATTTCGAGGTTTTCGAAAACAGAAAAAAATTCCGAGTCGAAAACATGTAGCATACTCTGTCCCTTAACTCAGCCGTTTCAAAAATATTCGACATTTTATAAAAAATTTGACAAACGTAACGGTTTGCAATAACTTTTTTCATGTAAAAAATCCTCATTTTCTTTTTGGCATGCAGAAAGATCATAGGGGCTACGCTTTACAGTTTAAATAAATTCAATAATAATATACGAAGTTTTCAGTTTTTTACTTTACATTTTGTCAACTTCAAACCCCTAAACTTGTTCAAGTCAAATGGAACACTCTGTATTTTTTTGCATTAAGTTATGTAAACTTAAATTCCCCTTTTTCTCATGTAGATATTGTAGTGGTTTAAGTTACGCCTTTTTGAATTATTTGCGATTTAAAACTAAATTTTAAAATTCAAAATTGCAGTTCCTATGTGGCCAATGTTTTGTATAAGATAATGACTTTCATGTTCCATAAGGTTTTCTGTACACACTGCAAATCGAAAGAGAGGATCAAAAGATGCAACATCATGTCGTGTCCTATATATGGGTGGAAGAATTGCTAATATGTTGTCCGAACATCACTACTTCCCAGTAATGTGGACAACATTGTATGCCACCTCAAATTAAGTGCTTCTACTGACTGGTAATTGGACCTTCCTACCAAGCGATTACCACGTACGGGAAGACTTTCGAAATATGTATACTTTCATTACCTGTTCCTACAAAATGATATTCTAAGAAGCGTGTGAAAAATAAAAGTATGGAAACTGAAGAAATATTAAGAAATGAATATATTAATAGGGCAAAATATGAATTATGGTTTTATACAAATGTGTAATTTAGTGTGAAAAAAAAAAAAATGAGTTTAGGAACAATTGAAATGAAAGGTGCATATTAGGGTGGCCCATCTTTTTCGAAATCGAAATTTTTTATTTCTCACCCCTGCAAATGGTTCCATTTGAAGAAAAAACAGTCCCCTCAAAATATTATTGAGGCAAATTGAAGGCAAGGGGTGCCGCAGAATGCATTATTATGCAATAATAAAAGTAAATGGAATTATTTACATTCTTTGGTTGATGCATTGTTTTTTTTTAATCAGCAACATTTATCTTTAGAATGACTAATCAAGTCATACAAATATCAAAGACATTATCTGTTGTGACTATGACATGTGTCATACTACTGTAAATTCATAGTCTAAGAAAACTAGACTAGAAGTTTTTGAAATAAAACTCTCGTTTTATCTTTGTGTATTTTATTATGAAACGTTTTTTTCATACATAGTACCAAATATTATCCTAAATCTACAAGACATATAGTAATAAAAACAATATTTTTTGCACTAGGCCAAAGCATGCGACAGGGTTTCTTTTTTTACATTTGGAAACTGTGATTTATAATCATTTACAACTTGGAGTAAAAACTGTTTTTGGTCTTCATTTTTTGTTAAAATGTCATTATAGTCAGTACTTAATAAGTTTGATTCCTCTCTCAGCGGCATCATTTACAACTTTAATTTTGTTTACAATATTGAAACATCGGGTATAACTTTCATTTTCCCTCCATGTTGTTGGATCATTTTCCAAAAATTCCATAGACAAACCTAGTTTTTGAAAAAACTGTTTAGTGTTCTCGCATATGAAGTCCTGAATTTCCTTGTTTTCAACGTCAGTAATGTTACTAATCATAAGTCATTTAATACCCTCTTGATTTGGTGCTTTCCTATTCAAAGCTTTAACCATTTCTCTTTTAGTGGTAACTGAAATATCGTCATCAAAGAAAGATAAGCCAACATTTACTGAATTAAGGTACCACAAATGGTTCACTATTTTCCTACTTGCTTGAGATATTTCTTTGTCAATATTTTGATAATTAATGAGTTCTTTACAAAAGTCTAAGTCATGAAGCGGTGCTTTACTAGCAAATGACGCTGTAAACCAGGCCTTTACATAAACCTTTACAATAAAGAGACATATATCTTCAATACCTATTTTTTCTTTTTTAGTTAGTTGGAACTGATATTGGAAAAAAAATATTTTTAGACAGTAAATGGCTTTGGCCATCCAACGTGTATGATGAAATGCCCCTGGTTGATAGAATGTCGTGTGAGTGGGCTCTTCTTCAACAAAAAGTTTAGAAAGCATTAAAAATTCTTTATAATCATCACGAGGCTGTTGCAAAGTTAAAGCTGCATTTAGAAACTTTACAATTTCGGCTTTAACTGGTTGTAAAATGTGTTTAATTTTTGATACCTGAAATCCAGTTTTTAGTTTATTTTGATCTATTTTAGGCCAAAATTCCCTAAAACGTTTAAATAGTGGCACATTTGGACCAGATGAGGAAGGCATTTTTGTGTCAAACACACTTCTCAAAACCACTTCAAAAATATGATGTCTACAAGGAAAATATAGAATATCTCTTTCTAATTTTTGTTGCAATAGTGTGGCTGCCCCATTTATATAACCCATACTTGATGCTGTTGTATTACAACACAAAGCTATTACCTTTTCGTCCAAATTCCATTTACAAAGCACATCATAAACTGCTTCAGTCTGTTCTCTTCCAGTTGAATTGGGCAAAGCTGGTACTCCAAGTAGTTGTTCAATATCTCCACTAGTAACTAAGATAGCAAGTCTATCGATATTTCCCATTCCAGTGAGAGAAGGTAAAAGTTTTCCATCCCAATGGATGACTGGGGCCGGCAATTCAGAATTACCGAAGGCAGTTTTTAATATTTCAGCTCTTTCTTCGCGGATGCGTTGTCTAGAGCGCTGAAGTGTGGTTCTGCTGATGGACAAAGATGTGGTGCCATGTCCTAGTGCTTCTGCTACTGCCGTCAAAATATGGACTCCATACCTGTCGCTTATTTTGCAAGCATCAAATGCAACGGCTATTTTTGGTGTGATGATGTTACATGTTCCATACAATTCCTCTTTTTTGGCTGTGACGGGCCAGGCTGGTCTTGTAACAACTCTTCTTGGGCTTCGATTATTTCATCTTCATTTTCGTTGGAGTCGGCTGAATTACTACTTGATGATGGACAGGTGACTGTTTCCTCTAATCTAGCTTTTTCTTGTTGACTTCGTTGCATTCGTTCGGATAATTTCTGTAATTTCTCCTCAGCTGATTTTTCTTGAGAAGCAAGTTGGTAATCAATACCATGCATAAATCAAGGACGCCCCTTTTTTCTTTGGTTAATTAAAAACTGCTTATCTTCATCTATTTTCATCAACTCCAATGCATTTGCATGAGAAATGTCAAAGACATCGTCCAATTTTTCAACGAAATTTTTTTCTTTACTCCCGCACTGGCCCTTTTAGCCGATTTTTGTAAGTTCCTCCACTCTGCATAAAGTTTATCTAGTTGTTTAACACAATGAAAATCCTGACGTGTCCGAATGCGAGCTTTATCCCAAAAAACTGACACCTCTTTTATTGTCAATTTAGCACTTTCATGTACACTTAGCTTCACTTCACGAATGTTATAAAAGAGCACTTGTAATACTTGTCTATTAGACGGCAATTTATTGCCAATGATTTGTGACGAATAGTGTTCAACTAAGTAAATGAAAGTATCCTTTCATAAGGATCTAACATCAGCCATCGTTAAATGTTTTTTCAAAAAGGAACGTATGCTAGAACTTATAATGTCACCACTGTAAAACACAATTGCAAACTGACATAAAAACCTACCGTAGGTGCATTATATTTCCAAACTTCCAAAACAAATAATTTCTAGGAAATAATTACACCAATAAAACATTATGAGAAAAGAGGTAGATATTTGTGTTTTAAGTAAAATTTAAGTGTATTACCGTAATAAAATCTTATCTACAAATTTCTACCTGAATGCGGCACAGGTTACCGTTCACCGAATTATCTGAAACTTTGACATAAATTATTCCTAGTATAATAGTATATTTTCGTGGGGTGAGACTTAAAAAATACGCAAAAAAATTTCACCCCCTATAGAGATGGGCCACCCTAGTGCATATTTTCCTTTGGAACCTCCATGTTCCCTAATTAAAACATAATTTTTAAATACAAAAGAAATTTATTGTGGTGAAAATATAATACTTTGTAATAAATAAATAATTGAGAAATGTAATAATCACTGTAGGTACACAATTAAAATTCCAACAAGTGGCTATTGCCGCCTCCACAACCTAAAGAGGGCATATTTTCTTTCTTACCACTTGCATCTTCTTGACTGTCTACAAATGTAAAGAAAATGGTAGTAGTGAATGATTTTGCATTAGAAAAAAAATAAAATAAAAACATGGTTGTAATAAAAACATGTAACATTTGCATGCTGTTTATGTTAAAATCAGAGATGGGACGAGGAAACTTTCCATATTATGTTATCTATATGTTACCTTATATAGATTTAAAACAGAGTTTAAACGAATTTTAATTAGAAAATGCTATTATGCAGTGAACGACTATTTTTCCAATCTAGAATTTTAATGTGTTTTTTATATTTTACTATTTTTTCCTTCTTTTGACATGTTTTATGCCCGTAAGGTTTTATTACATAAAACTTATTATTATTATTATATTTGATAAAAGACTGTAAAAGTCATGTAAATAATATAATTGTATGCACTTATTTGGTATCAAAATGAAGCTTGCACAAATAGGGACAGTTTTTAAGGAATGACTAGGCGGGCGGATGAACAAGACCGATAAATTCCCGGAACCCGCTTCATACAAATGTAGAGAAATACACTTGTTAATCCTTCCAAGAATTCAACTGCGAAAACATGTGGCGTGTGGCCCAAGTAAAATAAAATATTAGAAATATGGTAACAGTAACGAATGCTGACTGTTTCCCAGCATTCGAATTTTAAAGTGAATGTGAATAAGACATTTATCGTATGTAATATCACTAGTGCTTAAAATTTTATCGAAAATTTTTTCGAAAGCGTGTTGCCTGGTAATATAAAGAGTGCAAATTGGCAGTTTATTATCTGATTAAATCCCGACCGCTTTAGCGGGAGGGATTTAATCTTTGATAATAAACTGCCAATTTGCACGAGTTATATTAACTAGGGGCGACTTAGCTTGAGAAAAAATTTTTAGATAAAATTTAAAGCACGAGTGGTATTTGAGGAGAATATTTCACGAATAAATAATTCATTAAGTACATCTTCAATATTATGTTTTCTCATTAACTGCCTTCAGACGTTTTCTTGTCACTTTTCGGAGTTTACTGACCTTTATTTTCAATTTCATCATTAATTTGATATACAGAAATATTTCCAAACCGACTCATATTGTCAAAACAACAAATCTCAAACAAACGCAGTAGAAACAACGGAGATTCGCTATATTTTAAAATAATCTAGTGACGTTTCCATGGCAACTAGTAAATAAAACGAGTTGAAACCTTAGATATTAAAATATATAGACTGGCGTAACACTTTTCAGGCGTTTCTGAGGTGCAGTACGACGAGGAACGATAGAGAGAGCACTACTTTAGTACCGATGTCTCGCCCAAATAAAATATACATCCATGGTTCCGAGATTGACATAGAGAGCGCCATCTAGCGCTACAAGTTATATTCCATAATAAATAAATGTTCATCGACTCATATTTACGTATTTAATCATTACTTTTAACTTACGAAGTTTATGAATTATGTTGAGGTTTGCTTTGTTAAGCAAAGAGAATTTTAAATACAACAAATTATAATGTTTGATGCACAGCTTTGATTCAACGAGTTACTTTTTGGTAGATTACCATATGTAAGTATTATACATTTTTAGTTTGTTCCAGAGCGAATGTGTATTTGACATTTATAATAAATGATTTGCTTACCTTTGTAACTACGTTATTGAGCTATTGAAAGCTGTGCTTGACTTGTTCCTGTATTATGAGCTATATTAAGTACAATCTTTGTGTGTAATTGTTACCTGATTGAACACTAGGAAAACTGAAATAGTTACAGATAGGCAAAAGTTACAGCCTATATATTTCAGACAAGATTCGCTTTGGAATTGAGGTGTGTTTTTGTTTGCTACTACATAATACAATATTACAATTTACAAGGTAAGTACGTTAACAATTAATAATAAGCTAGAGAAGATATTTATAGATAAAACTTAAAAGCTCGAGTTGCCCTATTTGCCAAAAATATTTCACGACAAAAACGTCAAAAAATTTTCGCATATTTGCCGCTGCAGCGACCTAAAAAATTAGAGCGATAAATTTTGCATGTTGGTCCTGCCAAAAGCCGATCTAGCTTGAATTACCACTAATAATGACGTTTGATTGGTGCAATCTTTTGAAAAAACGGGCTCTCATTGGCTATAGCGTTAATGAGTGAAATAATCGAGTATATTTGCTCTATCTCATTAATTAAATAATTTTTGCGAACTACGTTCTGTCCGGTTCCAGAAAATGAATACGAAAATGTCTAATAAAAGGAAACGTGTAGTGCTGGATTTAGCAAAAAAATTTGAAATTGTTGGACGTTTAAGAAAAGGAGAGAGTGCTACAAGCTTGTCAAAAATTTACAATGTGCCACGAACGACGATTAATGACTTAAAACGGTGTGGGGACAATATAGAGGATCACATAAGTAAAATGGAATCAACTGATGGTGATGTTATTCGACGAAAAACAATGAAGTTGGCCAAGCATGATGAATTAGATCAGGTAGTTTTTTATTGGTTTGCCCAACAGCGAAGTCAGGGCATTCCATTATCAGCAGAAGGTATTAGAGTTTAACAAAAAAAATACAAAAATGTGATCCCTCATTCAAAGCGAGTACAGGAAGGCTGGATAAATTAAAAAATCGCAATGGAATTAGGCAGCTGTCTATCGAAGGTGAAAAGTTAAGCGCTAATAGCTCTGTTGTATCAGAATATGTTAGTAAACTTGAGGCAGAAATTAAAAATCGTAACTTAACACGCAGTCAAGTATACAACTGCGATGAAACAGGAATAAATTGGAAGGCTCTTCCACAAAGAACACTGGCTTCTTCCTCAGAGACGACAGCACCAGGTTACAAAGTTCAGAAGGAACGAATAACTGTTATGGTTTGCGCGAATGCTAGCGGTGAACATAGGCTTCCACTTTTGGTCGTTGAAAAAGCAGAAAAACTTCAAGCGTTCAAGAATATAAACATAGATTTGTTACCAGTGAAGTACCATGCCCAAAAAAATGCCTGGATGAGTCAGGAAATTTTCATTGACATGTTTCCTTCCCGAAATCAGCAAATATCTTCGCAGAAATAAATTACCTGAAGAAGCTATGCTTTTAATGGATAATGCGCCAACTCATCCAATTGAAGAGCTGAAATCTGAAGATGGTAAAATAACGTGTCACTTTTTACCAGCAAATACCACGTCTTTGATTCAACCTACGGATCAAGGTGTTATTGAAAGTTTTAAGAGACGCTACAGGAAGACTTTTTTCGAAGGCCTTATTTCTGAGACAGATGCAGATTTAAAAACTTATTGAAAAATGTTTACAATCAAGGATGCAATATACAATTCCGCTGAAGCTTGGAATAATATTCGAGAGAGAACTAACTCTTAAAAAATCTTGGAATAAATTGTGGCCTGAGGAAAATGCAGTCAAACAAAATGAAGAACAAGAAATTACAATCACTTCTATGCAGCAAACAATTCCAGTTCTTCCTGGATATGAGAAAATCTCTGAAAATGATATTAGTAGCTGGCTGGAAATTGATAAAGATGATTTGGGTTATGAGATCTTGCCTGATGATGAGCTGATTACTCATGTGTTAAACTCTGATAAAATGAATGAAACTGAAGCTTGGGAAGATATTTCTGAAGATGTGTCCACCATCAGTCACATGGAGGCTCAAGGTATGATGACGAAAGTTATAGATTGGTATGAAAATCAAGAGGAGGCAGACTCTCTGCAACTAATATTATTGCATAAAATTCGCAATCTTGCAAGTCAGAAATGTAGGCAAACAATTAGACAAAAGAAAATCACCGACTATTTTAAAAAGTAATATATATTTATCTATATAATCTTCATAATTTGAAGCATTTTTATATGCTGTAGTATTAACATAATAAAGAATTAATGATTATCTGGTGACTTTCTATTATCCGTCTATTTCTCATATTCATCACCTCCTGGTCCCAACCCCTGACGGATAATGGAGGTTCTACTGTTTTTACATGACTTACAGACTTTTATCAAATGTGGAAAGTTTCCTCTCTGGTTAAAATATTTCTAGTATTTATATAAATTTACCTGGAGGCAGATGTAACATCTCTATTGTAAATTTTTTCCTCCTTAACTTGAAAGCATACTCGACCGAACCAGGGTGCTTTGATGCTAACGAATTCATTGCCGCTAATTTCGTCAAATAAAAAAACCCGTGATAATCTGATAAGCTTTGGTTATTTTCTAATTCCGTCCCACTAAATGCCTGAAGCCTCATAGCTATATCACTCGAGTGGATGCATCTGTCTAGAGAGATCTAAAAAAATTCACAATAATGTAATGAAAACGATGTAAGAGTGGCTATAATCAATACATAGACATATAAGAATAAAGCGAGGACTTCATAATACGGAGTCTGTATTATCGCCATATGTAAAAGTGGACAAGTTGAGAAGCAGACTCACTTTCTACTACTTGCAAAGTGGGGAGGTTATGCGAAGTTTTCCGCTGAGACTATGTCTCTACCGTGAACCTCCTATTTGGTCAGAAGATGTAAAACCAGCCCAGCCATTCTTCTGTATGATCCTAAACAATCAGCGCCACCTGTAAGGGAGGCAACTCACTGTGTAACCAGCATTGATGAGCACCAGTCGTGTTTGGGTTTGTAAAAGTTTATGCGATACATATGATAAGTCAAAGCTAATTTTTTATTTGTCAATTTATTGATTTGCAACGGCTAGATCAATTGCCCATTATGAGAAATAGTACAGTATCTAGAGGTAAAAAATATGCAAAACTTCGGAATAATGTCATATTGAACGGATTTCGTTCATTTTTGGCAGTATAATAGTAAATACTTCATAGAAAAGTTTCTATATTGTGCGGGGGCTTGCTAATTTATAGGGGGTGGATGCCACCCCCTCTCAGGGGGTGGATGCCACCCCCTCTCAGGGGGTGGCACTAAAAAAATATATATATATATATTTATTGGAGCTGAAGTAGAATCAAATTTTAAGAAGAAAAGGTTCCATGATATTTTTCACATAAATCAATAGTTTTTAAGTTATAATGACTTCAAAATTGCGATTTTAGCTTAAAAAAACTTCCAAACGGCTTTCGTCAAGTATCTCGAAAAGTATTACTTTATCGAAAAAATAGTACAGACCAATTACAGAAAGTACAAACTGGGAATTAATTATATTTTTTGTTTATTGATGTAGGATTAACAATTTCGGAGATATTTAAATTTACATTTGGCATCCAAGTGTTCATAAGATAATTATTTAGAGTGAGAGTTAAATATCTCAGAAACTGTGACACCTACGTCAAGGATGCTAATAGGTAGAATAATAGGTTATTAATTAAGCTTTCAACTGTTTTTTTATTTGTTTCTGTAGCATAAAAAACAAAGAAGTTATGACCGAAGCAATGTACGTCTACATATTTTTTTAATAACAACGTCGCCATTTTGTTACTGTAATTAGCCAGTAATTAAAAAAAAAGGAATTTCAAACACTGTTTCTCATTAACCCCTTCAGACCCGATTTATTTTTGTTAAGGGAAGAAATTATTTTCTTCAATAAATCTCTTACAAATGATGTTATGTGTAATATGCTTCACTTGATTATGCAAAATTTTGTATTCTTTTGAGAAAAAAAAATGTGCATAATTATGCACAATTCTATTCGATTAACAATAAACGTTATGATAAGCAAAAGAGAAATAAAACAAAGTTAAAGTTTATTTTCATCTGATTAAACAATATTTAGTTTATAACAATATAATTGTTGCTAAAAATACAATAAAAGTAAGAGAAAAATTCAAAAATAATTAGTTATGTACTGAAGTACCAGTATTATATTATTTGTTGGTGTGAAAATTAACGAAAGAGTTTCTGTCTTTTTTATGCACTAGTGCACCTGGCACTTTTTACAAAAAAAAATGCGTCTTTTTATTGCATTTATTATATTTACACCGCTTACCTTCTAGATTTCCATCAAGAAATGGCAAGTGAACTACAGAATTACGTCGCAACTCTTCAGCACTTCATTTAGAGGGTTGTTGCGTTTAAAAAATTTAAAATTTAAAAATAATAATAATAATAATGATAATAATAATAATAATAATAATAATAATAATGATAATAATATTTGTTTTAAATAACCTCTAAATTTCAAATAATTGATTGAAGTGACTTGATACCAATTGTGCATTATTATGAACATCAAAGAATCAGCTGACATGGAATCACAATAATATTATAAAAGAATCATTTATCTATACTAAGTAGCTCCTTATACATTTGTCTTGCAATTGCAGCATAAATTTGTCATACTGGTATACAGTAAAGTATTCAATTACCAATAAATTTAGTGTACTTCACCTAGCTTCCATTTACTTGTTGACGACATGTTTTTTGAACTAATAGTTTTGTTTGGTTTTAATCAGAACTACCCCTGCTAGATATGTAACCAGTAATACTTTATGTGCACAATTGTGTATAAATCGTCAAAAGTGCTAAATTTATATTTTGAAAGCATATATTGCGCGTGTAAATTAAGTGTGCATAATTATGACCACAGGGTCTGAAGGGGTTAATATATGGCATGACGTAGATGCTCAATTTTTTTGTTTTGTATACAGCACTTTAGAAAAAAATACAGCTTAAACTATAAAGGTATTTTAGGTAAATCGTAATTTTTTTTTTCCTTTTCCAAATATCTCAATAAATATTAGTTTTATTGAAAAATGGGTAAAGACCAAAAATAAAGCTCATAAACTGATAATGAATTTCGCTTTTTATTTATTTACATAGATTTAATAGTTTCGGACATACGAAAGTTTACAAATGGCGTCCGAACGTTTATAACACGAAAAATGCAGTTTAAATGTTAAATATCTCAGAAATTGTGACACCTACGTCACGCATGTTAAGAAATGAAATTAAAGACAATTAATTGCGCTTTCAAATTATTTTTTGCTCGTTCCTGTAGCATAAGAAATAAAGAAGTTATGACGGAAAAATATGCGTATTTATATTTTTTTATATAAAAAGGTCGCCATTTTGTTACTCTAATTAGCCAGTAATTTAAAAAAATTATCTCAAATACGGTTTTTCATTAAGATATAGCATTACCTAGATGCTCAAATTTTTTTGCTCATTTAAAGCACTTGCTTTAGAAAAAAATGCATTTTAAACTTTAAAGGTAATTTCGAAACACTTTTGGATACCAAATATAAACTTAAATATCTCCGAAATTATTAATCCTACATCAATAAACAAAAAATATAATTAATTCCCAGTTTGTACTTTCTGTAATTGGACTGTAACATTTTTTCGATAAAGTAATACTTTTCGAGATACTTGACGAAAGCCGTTTGGAAATATCTTTTTTTTTTAAGCTAAAATCGCAATTTTGAAGTCGTTATAACTTAAAAACTACCAATTTATGTGGAAAATTGCATAGAACCTTTTCTTCTTAAAATCCGATTCTATTTCAGCTCCAATAAATATATATATTTTCTAATTGCCACCCCCTGCGAGGGGGTGGCATCCACCCCCGAAAAATTAGCAAGCCCCCACACAATATAGAAACTTTTCTGTGAAGCATTTACACACATATGAATTTCTGTGGTATTGGAGGATGCAACCCTAGCCACTCAACAGACAGTCTTTTGAGTCTCGCCTTCGGCAGGTCACAGATGCCGTCGAGCGGACATAAGCGAATATACATAACACCTCCCATTTTATCCCTGGTAGAGATAACAGAAATCGAGTCTTCTAACCGTTTTTCTTTTGGAAGGGAATGACTTCCATTGGCAGTCTATTCTTATATGTCTAAGAATAGAATTTTTAATATTTGTTATTGAAGAGAGTAAGTGTAAGAATGACTTTTTTCGAAATAAAATTCGTTTCCAAGTTATTAATTATTTAATATTTGAAAAATGTAATTTTAAGGCCACCATAATTCGAAAACCATAAATCATACTGTTGTTAAATTTTGGGTAAGGGATTCTAAAGCATGCTGATCAATAATATTGCATTCGTTCTTCAGTAAAAAAATGTACAACAATGACTGAAACAAGTTTAGTCTTATTAAAAAAAACTATGGTAAAGGTTTTTGACACCGATCCAAATTTGATTGAAATTGGATTACTAATAACTGAGTTACGAAGATGTTATCATGAAAAGTGGGGCAGACTGTATATATATTTTGAAAAAGCGACAATTCAATTCGTGGTGGTACAATGTGTTTTATATTTCATAACATTCAGGCGCAGCGACGGATTTCCAACTTGCTTTTCCTCTATGTCTAAATGAGGCTATATGAATTTGAAAAGGCTACAGGTATAAGGCTAAGGCTAAAAGTCAATCATTTGCATTACTATATGTCCTTCTTTAATGCATGTATAGCGTTATTCAGTTCAGACTCAGAGAAAGAATAAGTCGCAAATTCGGCATTGCGCAGGCATAAGCAGTTTGGCAAGTGACATAGTAATTTTTTTTTGCAAATATAACTTAGTCTAGGGGGTGCCGTACAAAAAGCTTCTTAAAAGGAAGTGTCCTTGGGCTTTAGCACCTGTAACCTGATAAGCAATCCATCACTAGTTTTAAAAAATAATATCACAAAAATTGAATATTTGAATCTTGAACATTATTGTGCCACCCTTTATAGAACACACCCTCTAATGAAGATTTAGTCCATCAAAATAAAGGGTTAGAGAGTAAATTCAACGATCATACGCCAAGCCATTTAAAAGTTTTATGGAGAAAACTGGTTGTCTGGCACCTTCTTTGAGGAGCTCAGTTAGGCATCTCGTTATTATACCTTAGAAGGGAAAGTTGAAAGTATTCAAGTTTAAATTTGGAGGATTTAAAATAACTTTTACAAAGCCTTTTCAAATCTACGTCGCTCAATAACATGTGCCGCTTGTCACTATTGACAGTTCAATTCATCATTATCCTCCTTTCCCCTGCTAAGGTATATTAAAATTTTCAACTCTCAGACCCCTCCAATCTTCGGTAGAATTTAAACATTTTGTTTTAAAATACCCTGTACGTTCAAAGAAGAAAGTAAATTTAATATACAAAAAATGTACACAATTCTCTTCTTTCAAACATTCTATTTAATGTGTTAGTCAATGTTTAAACAAACATCAAAATACTACTTTTTTTTAATTGTAATTAACGTCCTGGCAAAGTTTAGCTACTCCATCATTTAACCAGGACGGCGGGACGGAATACGGCCACCCAACCAAGTGCCGGACACAAATGGCATGCCTTAACTTCGCCAATCTATGTCTAGCCACTGAAACCGGTACCATACCTCACCCTCACTTGACAAAACATAGATTAAAAAATCACATCTGAAAGAAATAAAGCTTTTACTTACTTCATGATATAAATGCGTTGGTATAGTAATTACTGCAACCGCATACGCAGATCTAACTAAAGCTCGTAAGCAAAATATAAACATATCTAAATCTCTACTACTGTCTATAGAATGTATCGACTTCCTATGAGGCAACCACATTGGAGACCCAAGAGAATGTATTCCTATACGTAATATCGACCTCTTCTCAGGATTATCTTTAAGAAAGAATTTTCCTTCTTTGATTTTATTTTTTATCGATTTTAATAGTTCATTATATGCTGGATTTGAAAATGTTTTGGAACCTAAAACGAAAAAAGAACATTTAGTGCAATGATTGCCAAAAGATCTTGACACAATTACCATTTTCCAATCTTTGTCCAGTCCAATAACAAATATCAGAATTTTCAATATCACTAAATGAAATGTTTTTTGAAAGGTCATAAAAATGTCCTATATGCTTTATATTACTTGTTGAACTATCTGTGGTAGGTACATTTTGATATCTGAAAGCTATTTTCATTTTATCACTACTGCCAGAGATTTTTGATATCTTAGACTCTGGTTCAGTATCACTTTCAATCACAGCAGGTAACTCTTTTATCTGAAACAGGAAAGATAGATAGATTTTTATATTTAATAAAAGAAGGGGGTCTGGTTAGTATCGCCCATTTACTATTTTTCGCTTCACATTGAGTTACTTGTTACTTTCATCATTTATAATACACACAATTTTGAACGATTCTGCTGCAACTCCATATCATTTTCTCAATTAGCCGCAGCTCAGAGTAAAAAGTTTTATATTCAGTATACCTCATATTGGTTCCACCAATGCTGGTAATGCTGTTATAACTAAGTTTTTTTGGTATCAAATATATTTTTTGTTATTTTAGTCAAATTAGGACTAAAAAATTCGCAATGTGAATTGTCTGGTCAGGCCAGTTTTAACATGTTCAGGGGATCAACTTAAGTTCACAGTTCAGTTTTGCAGTTTCTGCGAGGTCGGCGTATTGTTTATTTAAACAATTAAATTTTTCAGACCGTGTTTTCCATTGGTTTTCTTTGAAGATCTCGAAATCTATAAGACCTTGGAAAGCAACAAAAGGAAGAAAAATGTTCGTTATATAAACTATTCCAATTGTTATTATTATTTAAAAAAAAAAATGAATATTCCAAAATTATGCATTTCGAAACAAATCATTGTTGTTTCAAACATAATGGAAAATATTCAATGAAATTTTGGAGAAATATAGCCCTTATAAAGTACAATCACCACTTAAAATTTCAAGTCAAAATGATTATTAAAACGGCTCAAATATATAATTGTTGCTAAAATTTTGCACCGTTTTGAAATCCTTCCATCAAAACCAAGAAATGTGTACGACGGCTCAAATTGTAGTTTTTTATAAGTATTTTAAGATCACAGAGAGAATATTTTTTTCAAAATTTAAACCCTTTTTATTGCAGTTGTTATAATTTTCGAAATTGTAGTTATAAACAAATTTAAATCACTTTCTGGTTTTTTTTATGAAATTAAAAATGGTAAAGGGGTAATGAAAGCACATTAAAAAATCCAACTTAAAAAAAAAAATTAATGTTCTACTGGCATTTGGAGCTGAGATACGTTAGTTTTTACGTTTAGGTCACTTATAAATAAACAAATCGATATTTCTTATTGAAATCTGGACTGGTAATTCTCCAATGTCTACTATTTTGTCTCTGCTACTTGAAAATAATCCAAAGCTGTTAAAAGATACTGTATAGAAGCCCGAAAGTGGGGTGTTTGGCGATTTTGTTAGAGATTTGAAAATCACCAAATATGTCTAAATGTTGCATTATGTTTTTACAAATCGGATTTTAGTCGCTAGATAGCTCAGTGGGTAAGGCGATTAGCACTTTTTATTCAGTGTGCGGACGTCTCGGGTTCAAATCTTGCTCGCGAAATATTTTTTTTTTTATTGTATCAGTAATATTAAAAGTTTTACAAAGCTGTATATATGAATGTAAGGGTAGCTGTTCAAGTTAGGTTGGTTTACTTACCATTGTCGTGACAAAAATTAAAAAAGTTAAAAAACTGAAAAAAAGCCGTTTTATTCGATGTTATTTTAACAATTGTAGCTTTGGATTATCTTCCAGTAGCAGAAACAAAGTAATTAGCATTGGAGAATAACCAGCCCAAATTTCAAAAAGAAATATCGATTTGTTTATTTATAAGTGACCTAAACGTAAAAACTAACGTATCTCAGCTCCAGCTCTCCAGCTTTTTTAATCGACTTTCATTCGTTCACCGTTTTTGATGTCACAAAAATGAATTTGTTTATAACTAAAATTTAGAAAACTATAAACAACTGCAATAAAACGGGTTTAAATTTTGAAAAAAAAAAATTTTTTCTCCTTGGTTTTAAAGTACTTATAGAATCCTACAATTTGAGCCACCGTACATATTTGAGCCGTTTTAGTAATCATTTTAATTTGAAATTTTAAGTGGTGATTGTTCTTTACAAGAGCTATATTTTTCCAAAGTTTAATTGAATATTATCTCCGATTAAAGAACTTATATCTAGATACATAATGGCATTGATTTATTTGTCGCTGAAAGACTCACAATCTAAGGCACTTCTTCCCATAAGTTGCTGATTGGCCCATCGGCGTATTCGCGGCCGCTCGTGCACGATCGGCTTCAGTTCGATTATCATAATGTCAGTTGACAGTTCGGCCATTAATGTCAATAAATGTTTTTCGTGTTCTCCAACCAAAAACTGGTGAAAAAGTAATTTTATTTTAAGTTGTGATTTGCTTAATACCTAAATAATATTCTCTATTCATATTTACACAGTTTAGTGACAATATATTTTGTGCAAATAAATAGTGAACAGCTGTGCCGTTTGCAGAAAGCAGTTTAGAAAAGAAGAAAATCAATCGTTCCATAGTCGTAACATTATGAAGTTCAGTTTACAGTTATAAAGTAAATAGCAATTAAATTTTAATATCCTTTCAATACATATTTATCTTACTGTAATATCGTATGCCTACATCACGTTATATAAAGAGCCGGTAATGCAGGAATTGCAATAATTCATTTTAATGAAAATATTTACCATTCTACACATTTTCTACACACACAACGCCACTGTTGCCTATGGGATGTGATGTTCATCTATCCATTTTAATGGACATATAATGTGACTATGTTAGGAGCAAATAAGGTATATAGTGAAAAGATAGCCTGTTATGTATCTAGATATAAGTTCTTTAATCGGAGAATATTATCTATTATTTTTGAAGGAACAGTGATTTGTTTAAAAACTTGCAATATTCGATTTTTCAATTTTTTTAAAATAATAATAACAATTGGAATGAATTATAGTTTATGTACTTGTATTGTACAGCTCAAAACGAACATTTTCCGTCTTTTTATTGTTTTCCATGACTTATAGATTTATTTATTTATATATAATCACTTGGGCTGTTACAATACAGATGTGAACGTCAATAAGAAAAAAAAAATTAGTTTACAAGGTGAGACAATAAGTAGTAAATATAAAACACAATAAACAAAAAATATGACAAATACAGATTAAAATTCTTTGTGTGAATATAAACATTTCTCAAGTAAAAATTGTTTGAGACCAGTTTTGTATTTATTAAAATTATTGACATCTTTAATCTCACTAGGTAATTTGTTGTAAAAACTAATACCAGAGTAATAAGGTGATTTTTCAAAATGAGATGTATTATGATGAGGAAGCGCTAACAGGTCATCATGACGAGTATTATAATTATGGTAGCTAGCAGTAGTTTTAAATTGGTTAATATTACTTTTAATGTACTTTAACAAAGAAAAAAGATATATGGATGGTACCGTTAATATTCTGTGACTTAAGAGTTTTTACATAATGTGGTGAAATCAAGATTAAAAATTAATCTAATTATGCACTTTTGGCAGATAAAATCTCGCTGCAAATTATTCGCACGTTCCCACATTATAATATTGTAGGATATATGGCAATAAGCCATTGAATAGTACAGTTGCAATAAAGCCTCAGTATCTAGGAAGTTCTTGAGCTTGCGTATGCAATAATATGCTTTGTTAAGTTTTTTGCATACTTCTTTTTTTAATTCTTATTTTGATTTCGAGATATTCAAAGAAAACCAATGGAAAACATGGTTTAACAATATAAATTGTTTAAATAAACAATATGCCGACTTCGCAAAAACTGCAAAACTGAGCTGTGAGCAGAAAAACTGCCCTGACCAGACAATTCACATTAAAATCCTAATTTGACTCCACCATTTATTTTGCTCAATTTTTTGTTGTTTTTCAAACGAAATAATATAAGTTGTCTAGATTCTAAACCCGCCAAGTGTAAATGGTTTAGTTTCGAAGAAAACTGTTTCTACGAATACAAGCAAAAATATGATATTTTATCTGTCTTAATGCTAATTCAATGTTTGTTCTGAATAACGAACAGGAATGGTGGCTTCCTATTGGTTTAATGGTACTTGGTGAGTTTTGCCTCTGAACTGCATTGCACTTGGCGATGTTTTGAAAATGAACGGAAATTTTAGATTAGATTTTAAATGTTAAATAGCGTGAATTGCACGAAGACCATTTGCCAGGTTATAAAAGAGTAGTTTCTTTATTAAATGCGCAGGTTATCTCAATTTTGCCAATTTTTGCACTTGGCGGGGTTTGCATCTACACGACTCATATATTGTTCTAGAAATATTTTAATAAAATTGTACTTTTCATCAATTGCTCATCATTGCAGAAAAAATATACAATGATAACAGGGCCGGATTATTCAATAGGCTAACGAGGCTGTACCCTAGGGGCGCTAATGCGTGAAAGGGCACGCTTTTTTTCCAATCTTGCCCCCCTGCTCTTCAAAAAATGTTTTTCCATTTTTCTTTTGTTTAATATTGGTAAAATTAGATTATCTCTTTGTTATAACAGTTTTGATTATTAATCTCATTAAAATATGTTGCATTGGGCATAAAATCGAATTTGAAATAGTACGATTTTAAGTATGCGGTAAAATGAGTTCGACATCTCGATATTCACAGTTAACATGTAATGAAGTCAAACAATTTATTTACTCCTGTCAGCACCGTGGATAAAATTAGTGTTTTCAATGTGCAGTCATTTGTCCTAACTTTTGATTTAATAAGGATAAATCTATATTTAAATATTCTAAATTTGCTCAGTGTTGAAATGTGGATTAACATTTCATTTCATCATGCCGTTGACAGGAGTAAATAAATAGTCTGACATCTCTACATATTGTGACATTGGACTCGTTTTACTGCGTTTATAAAACTGTACTGTTCCAAATTCAATTTTACGTCAAATTCATTTTTCAATAAAAATAATAATCAAAACTGTTATTATAATAAAGGGAGAATCAAATAATATTAAAATTTGTACATGTTCCCTATTGTAAAATGTAAATAATTTAAGCAAGCCGAATCTAGTAGATAAGAAAAAGTGATTAAAAATAGCGAGAATCACAAATTATGATCCGTTATTTACGAAATTGTTTATTTCATAAATTTAAGTGGACAAAGTCTAGGAATTAACGGAGCTCACAAATAAATCAACTTCATACAATAAGCAACAACTTAAAAACAGCATTAAGAAACTCAGCATTGCTTATAAACATAATCAGCATTGTCTTGAATCATTTAAAAGCTTCATAAACAAAATATTTTCTATATCATATCTCATGCGATATGATGTGGCAATAATTCATACAATTATCAGTATAATAATAGGTAGGTGAGTAATATAAAAATAAATTATAATATATTATTATCTTTACCTACTATACTTAAATTTCATCCCATATTTACCACAAAGCAATAAACAAAAAAAAATGATAGCATTGACAAATAAATTATATTATTAATAAAATAACAATATTTATTCATTATACATCTCACTTCCTACTTTCTTATTAAAAAACACGTTCCTCATTAATGTATCTGATGTTTCCAACATTCACTTGAACGAATTTCATATGAAAAGAAAAAATTAATCGATTTAGGCGTGCCATTTTCCTGGTAACATTTGCTGGCAATGATAGTATTGTTGCCAGCAAATATTACCAGAAAAATGGTATGCCTAAGTCAATTAGTAGTTTTTATTCATTTTTCCTTTTCATATGAAATTCGTTCAAGTGAACGTTCGAAACTTCAGGCACATCGTCATTAAAAAAAAATAACATTGTTGAACAAAAAGGCCATGGCAGGTTAAGTTAAGTGTCCGTGCCTTGGCAACCTTTTTGCGTGTAGTTCCTTCCAGTGATGTATCTTTGCGTGAGATACTACCACAAAAAGTTTTGGCCTCAAAAACTTCATATCTGGAAAAAAATTTTTCTTTTAAACAAGTGAACCAATTTGTTTGTATTTCAAATCTTAAGGACGTATTTAAATTTTTCAAAAAATTCAAAAGCATCAATTTTTTTTCTTTATGAAAAGATTTCCTGAAAATATCATTAATAAATTGTCTCGAGTAGATTTACAATACATGTGAAATACAAACAAATTGGTTCACTTTATTAAGAGAAAAATTTTTTTTTCGATTTTCGAAAAAAAAAAAATAGATATGAAGTTTTTGAGGCCAAAACTTTTTGTGGTAGTATCTTACGCAAAGATACATCACTGCAAGGAAATACACGCAAAAAGGTTGCCAAGGCACGGACACTTATCTTAACCTGCCATGGCCTTTTGTCACAAAATGATTTTGATGTTAGGTATATTACAAATTTTTGAAGTTTAGAATTCAGAAATGCATGCGGTGCACTACTTAAATAGTGGATACGCCATAAAAATATGTCAGTAATGTAACAGTTTGAAAAAAACATTTTTTTAAATATAAAACTGATTCACTTTGGACGATAAAAAAAAATCTGAATGCATATTTGAATTCAGTACTATATAAACCACCTAATTTATCATCACAGAAATGATCTATTTATTCTTTATCGCTGTTGTGACCGGTTACATTTTAATCTTACTAATTCTTGTTTCTCAGCAAATTAAATTAGCACTTCACTCTTAGCTCATAATTAACTACTTACGATATTGGAAGGATTTACATCTTGACTAGCTATTAAAGTAGAATGTTTGGAAACGATGCCTTCGGCAAGAAAATATTTAAGTATGATTTTTGAGTAAGATCCATGGAAATCTTCCTCTAGAAAATGCCAAAATAAACATTGTGAAATTTAAATACTTTGAATTACTTACCTATTAAAGCCACCGTTCCGACAGGTAATCCACCTCCTAAAATGATGAAATCGTTAGAAAACGAACAAAGAAATATAACCTAAAATGTAACGTACCTAGGAGTGAATCTAGGGATGGTACACCAGAAGAAATTAATAATTGACCATTTTGGGTACTTATTGTAGTCCCAGGGATATTCCTTTGTAGTTTCTTTTCCATTAAATGAAAGTTAAACTTAATTAAATTAGTAAATTTCTAAAATTCTACCTATCTTTGGTCTTCTTTCTACACGAAATGTAGATTTTACGAATGCGCATGTGTCAGAGCGGTCATTATTGGTGACTCACACATCATTAGAAAGTTAAAAGTCCCTATGACAAGTCATTTTTAATGAAACCCAAGGTTGGTTTCCGGCAAGATTTGTCCAAGTTAACCGAGTTTTGTAGGCTATTTCTGTTACTTGACCAACATTTAAATTCTAGATTAAAAAATATTAACTGTCATTTCAATATTCCACAAATTATTATTAAATTAGTGAGAACAAGAAGAAAAATCAAGTGAGAACTACTAACAATTCTGAACATCAGCCATTATCAGAAAAAGGTGTTCATCTTCTAAAAGTATTAATGCAATAGGAAGAAGTAGAATTCAGCGCAAACTACTACAACCATGCCAAATTCAGATAGAAGAAGAACCAAGTGAGAACTACTAACCATTCAAAAGTGTTAGAGAAACAGGAAGAAGCAGAATTCTGCGCGATCTACTGTAACGGTGTCAAATTCTAATAGAAGAAGAAGAGGAATCAGGTGAGAACTACTAACCATTCCAAAGTGTTAGAGAGGTAAGAAGAAGTAGAATTCAGTGCGAACTATTATAACTGAGCCAAATTCACATAGAAGAAGAATCGAGTGAAACAACTAACTATTCCAAGCAGCAATTTGTAGTAGCCGTTCATCATCTCCTAACAGCCACTTGGCCACTTGCATAAAACTTGTTCAACTGCTGACTAATGCGTAACTTCGGATCAAATAATCCTAATGACTTGTGCATAGAGATGCGAAGATGTAAAATACAATTGTATAATACCTACCATATAGGTATTTTATGTATGGTATAAAATTACCACTTATATAAAATTATCTGTTACACAGAGCACCAACTCTTTTATTTGAGGTTATGATTTTTTAAAAAGGCCACAAAACAGGGCAAGATAATTAATGAAAATAAATCTACTAAGTTTTGTATTTAAAAACTGTCAACTTTCTTTTCTAAATGGTATTAGATGAGATTTTATATACAGTTTTATACACCAAAAACTAAATTAAAATACAAAGTATGTTGTAATAACCGTATGGTTTATTGACCGTGATCGAATAGGCCTAATGATAGTTAGTTCTAATTGTCACCTTTATGTCGATGTCAGATGTCACTGAAGAACTCCGATTCTGTAAACTAGCGGTGAAAACGTTTTGGTCATTTTCTGATAACTACATTCACATAAAGTTAAAAAATGTCTGAGTATGACAAGGTTCGAGTAGGCAAATTAGTTCTAAAAGGTGAAAAGCATAAGTAAGTATTTTAAGTAAAATGTAACTTTTTTAAAGTAAGCATAACCTAATTAGGTTATGAAATTTCAGGAGCAAAAAGCGTAAACATAAAAGCAAAAAACAAGAAGAGATTGCACCTAAAATTGATTCCGATAGTATAAAACACGGTAATTGGTGGAAAGTAGTAAAAATTGACGAAATATCTGGACCTGTTGCTATAGAATTTGGGAATCAAATGTATGTTAAAGCTTTAGACAATGGTCTTTTTACACTTGGAGCACCGCATAATGAAGGTGAGGGGCCTTCACCTGAAGAAATTCTTACGGCAGTGTCAATTAATGAACGAAAGGTTGCTTTCAAGTCGGGATATAATAAGTATTTAAGAGTGGAAAAAGATGGAGTCGTAACGGGTCGTTCTGATGCTATTGGTGCCATGGAGCAGTGGGAACCCGTATTTCAGGTAAGTAGGTATCCATGTAACAGAAAACACAAGAGGTAAACTCAAACCATATGAGTTGACAAAAGTTATTTTATTTATGGAAGTTTCGGTGAATCTTAGTTACAAAATGGGGATGTAAGTCCTGTGCATACTACTGAACTATATACTACATAATGGAACGATAAATGCGAGATCATTAGACGATAAGACCCTTAGCTAGCATTATCTGTGACAGCATAACAAGGGTCTTATTGTTTCCCTCTCCTTCGCCGGGTAGGTGTATCCAGTGAGAGTTCCATTATGTAGTATAGTTCAATGGTACATACAATATGAGTTGAATTTTATATTCTCGGCATCACACTAGGTATCTGGTCAAGCACTATGCTGTTTTGGTTATTATAATAACATTGCTTTTATTAATATTTTAATGTGATTAGATCTATAAGAACCAGGCGTGGTCTGGACAGGGTGGTTAAATTAGCTTATAAAACACACTGTATAACACCGATTCAACTCATTTTTGATACACTTTAATTATGCATGCCAAATGTTATTCCAAAATTCGAAAAAAAAAATTGTCCGTTACACATTATACCTCTTGTTACATCTGTCCTGAGTCAAACTGGATGCTACTATCAATATAGGGCTCGAAACTTTACCATTTTGCTTTAATAATGTGCCACCTTGTATATCGCTTACTTATACTAAATTTATCTTTATCTTGTAGACAAGTCTCGTTTGAGCGATTATTTTCCCTACTTAAGTTAATAAAATATTAAGATTTTCTCTTGGGCAAGAGATATTAGTCTTTAATAATGTTAAACGTGGAGAGAGATTTCGTTTTTGATGATGTTGCTTCTGAATCAAAGTTTCTGTCATCACTTACAACTTTTCACTTAAAAATTTGTTTATTTGTATTTTTCCTGCTTTTTAATTAAAAATCAAAAAACTTCGACTTGTATCTGTGACCGGGGCTTAAATCTCCTAAACATACTGTGCCATAAAACCAGACACGCCCACTACTATTTTTATTAGTCTTTCAAATACCGTGTGTGTAATCGCGGGATAGGCATGGGGAGAAGAATTACATCGCGCGTGCCAGCTGGCTGCAATGAAATAACAGAGCTGGAATGCTCTACCAACGGACGAATTTACGGCTGCCGGTGTTGTCAAATCTCTCGCGCTACGTGAATGTACATGCCTAATGGGAAATTACACGCACGGTATAAGATTGAATGTAAAAATACACTAGGTTACAGATCATATTTCCAAATTATACTCCCTTATTTGGTTTTTTTATTTTTTCCGCTTATTTCCATACCACAGGTGGTTTTGCATTTATAGGAAGCAAATCTGTTTTTGGCCATAAGTAGATCCTAATTTGTTCTATACTTGAGTAAAATTTGGTTTAAATCGGAAAATAAAAAAGTTATAAGGATGCTCACACTGTATATTATGTCCCTGCCTACTTTTTTTAATTTTGTTTTTTATTTTAGGATGGTAAAATGGCTTTACAAGGCTATAATGATTGTTTTCTTAGTATTGACCCAGAAGATGATGCAGTAGTAGCTAATGTAAAAAAAGCTGGTCCAGATCAGTTTGTTAAAATAAGGTCTCAAACTGTTAAAGAAGATAACCCTCTTAAAGATGTACCTACTGAAGAGCAGGGTAACATAGGACAAATCGAGATTAATTACGTGTAAGTTAATCTTCAAAAACTTAACTTTTTGATTTATGAGGCTGAAGAAGAGGTCATTCTGCTATTTTTTTGATTGTATAGCAGTCGAAGTCGCATTAGTAGATCGACGGGTGAGAGGCAAGACACAAAACCCTTTATATCTTATATCTATTGCGCCAACTATAAATTATGAAATTTCGTAAAAAAAAAATACTACATTACTTCTAAGTCTACTTTAAATATAATAAAAAGTATAAAAGTATAAAATAATAATATAACACATTCTTATGAAAAATAATCATTGCGGAATATCTTGGTTATATATTTTTAATGTTGGCGACTTGATTTTTTTTTTTTTTTTCATAAGGCAGTGAACATTTTTTAACTTGATAAGCCACAAGGCTGAAATTTTGCACACTGATAGAGGATTGTATGTAAAACAAAATGAGTGCCTACTGGCGTGGTTGCCGTGGCGGTTCAACATTGTCAAAAAAAGCAATACCTTTACGTAATGTGTACAAAGCCGATTTTTTAAACTAATAATTTAGCTGATAGAAAACAAAAAAATTGCCTGCCAGTCAGCTTTGTACACATTACGTAAAGGTATTGCATTTTTGACAATTTTGAACTGCCGCCCATGCTTTTTGCAACCATGCTGGGCCAGCAGGCAAAGCTTGTCTTGTTCTATATACAATCCTCTATCAGTGTGCAAAATATCACCCTTGCGGCATAGCACATTAAGTAAGTAAGTAAATTTATTGTTCATGTAAAAAGGATTTACATTATACCCATTGGGTGTTGAACAGAGTGGGTTAATAACTAAAACTTAACGTAAACTAAAAGCTTAAACTAATTCTAAGTCTACCAGTTAAAACGTTACAATAAAAATTTTTTCAAAACATAAAGTCAGTAGTGACAGGAAATCAGTGTAAGGTTAAATAAGTGTTTGTTATAGTCATCGAACATCCACTGGAGATGATCTATACTCCTGCAAAGAGTAGTGTGCCTGCTTTATGAGATATTTTTTTATTTTTTGTTCAAATTTTGTAGCGGTCAACTGTCTTATATTCGTAGGTATTTTGTTATATAGTGATTTGCCCAAATGATATATTGTATTTCTAGTTAGGTTTGAGTAAGGTTGAGGCAGACATAAGTGATCAGAGCACCTAGTTTCATAGTTGTGCACAGTTTCTCTTTTTTCCACACTACGTATATTTTTGTGAATGTGTACGACGGTTTCATATATGATTAGATCAAAAAGAGTTAGAAATTTGTTATTTTTTAAATAGTGGTTTACAATGATCCCGGTAACCAGCACCTGCTAAGATCCGAACAGCTCTTTTTTGGAGTAAAAATATTATTTCGAGATTTGTGGAGTTTGAGTAACCCCAGAATGTAACACAATATCTCAGATTTGACTCGAATAGAGCATAATATATCTGTACAGCGACGTCTCTATTTAGTTCTTGTGTTTTTTTTATTGCAAATAGAGCCGATGATAGTTTTTTACTTAGGTAAGATATGTGTTTATCCCATTTTAGATTTTCTTCAATATTTAAGCCTAAAAATTTATATTCTGGAACCTGATTTAATACAAATTCATTGATTTGGATTTTTGGCGAGTAATGTTTATTAAACGAGATGAATTTAGTTTTTTGAATATTTAGAGATAGTTTATTGGAACAGAACCATGCATTTATCAGTGCCAGGTCCTCACCCACTCTCTGCTGCAGTGTCAATGAGTCGTTGCCACTCCAACAAATGGAGGTGTCGTCAGCGAATAATGTAAATTTAGCAGCAACTGGAAGGCTTGTAAGATCATTGACATACAACAAGAATAAAAGGAGACCCAGCACCGAGCCCCGTGGGACTCCAGTCTGTATTGTTTTCGTCATTGATCTGATAATGTTACCACTTTTATCATGCACTTGCACTAATTGCTTGTGGTTTTTTAGGTATGTTTCTATCCAGAGTCTTATTTTACCTCTAAGTCCATAGTGTTCAATTTTATCAAGCAGAATATCATGGTCTACACAGTCGAATGCTTTCTGTAGATCGCAGAAAACTGCTAAAGTTAAGTCTTTGTTGTTTACTTTTGATAGGACATATTCGAGAAAATTGTAGACTGTATCTTTAGTGCTTTTGCCTGTTTGAAAACCATACTGGTCTGATGTTATTAAGTTATGTGTCAGTAAGAATGATGTAACGCGTTTTTTAATTAGCTTTTCCATTATTTTAGAAAGTATAGATAAAAGGGCAATGGGACGATAGTTTGAGGAACTACTGTTGTCACCTCCCTTATGTACAGGTATAACTGTGGCTGTTTTCAAACAATCTGGAAAAATCCCAGTCTCAAATGAGTCATTTATTAAGTACGTTATTATTTCAATTAATTCAAAAGGCATTTTTTTAATTACTTTTAGGGTTAAGTTGTCAATCCCTGAGGACGCCTTATTTTCTAATGAGTTTATTATTTCAAGAACCTCGACAGTAGTCGTGGGTGTTATGTAGAAATTTTGTGACGTTGAGGTGGTCTTATTTTTGAGAAATTCAGAATATTCCATATTTGTCGAGTTTAAGTTTTTATTTTGTTCAGTTGTTGTGCGACCTATGTTGATGAAATGGTTATTTAGGAGCTCAACCACTTCTTCTGGTACGGTTATAATTTTTTCATCTAAATTTAATTCAATTTGTTGAGTGTTTTGTTTAGCTCTCCTTGATATTTCATTTACAATTTTCCACGTTTTCCCAGCAGAATTTTTTGATTTAGAAATTTTTGTTTTATAAAATGTATTTTTGGCTTCAATACATACTTTTTTGAATAATATTTTATACATTTTGTAGTAATTTTGAAAGTTCATATTTGTGATATATTTGTTTATGTACGACAATGAGCGTTTGTTTTTGGCGGATATTTATTAGTACAGCCGTTCCTCCATTTATATTATATTTATCTATGCAGATTTTTTCAAATGGAGATAGCCAATGTTCGGTAATGCAAATCATATCTGGGAAATTTAGTTCTTCTAAAAAGGTAAAGAATTCAGTTTGCTTATTTCGTATGGATTGGATGTTTATTGATAAGATTTTGAGGCATTCATCTCGGTATATAGTTTTTTCCTTGTGATAATTTTGGTTATCGTTTATTTGCGTGGTAGTTGCGTCCTTCTCCATATAGGTGCTTGCTAAGTGAGAGGTAGATTGGTTTGTCGCGTGAAAAAAAAATTTTCCTTTGAATCTGCGCAACTATTTATTTTGTGGGAATTATCTAAGAAGCGTTGTCCCTTTTTAAAACGACCATATCTAACCTTTTTAGGCCAGAAACTTGGGTCATAGACTATATTTAGGAGATCAGGGTTAACTCCTACCATGAAGGATTGTCTCGTCCAGCGTTGAGTGTTAGCAATTTTTTTATATGTATGTCATTTGAACTGGTTTGTTTTCCGATATATTGCTTTATGTTATCATCCGATATAGAATCAGGAATTCTTGAAATAAATAACCATATTTTTCTGCTGGTCTTTTCTCCTCTTCCATAAAAAGTGTTATCCCCCGCCCCGTTTCCAATTTTCAGTTGTCTTTGCCGTCTCCCGATTTCCCGAAAAACTCCTTCATTTTCAGATTGATTTTGATTTTTGGTATTTTTATCAGTAGCAGGTGCTGAGCGAGATGGGGTGCTATCTCTTCGATTTGTAGGTTGCCGCAGGTTTTTGTAAGTAGTGGAGCTGGTGTGTGCAGTTTTTTGTTGGAGAGTATTTGGGGGCTTTGTTTTCTCTGAACTAGTTGTGCGTACTATATCCAAATTTTGATTTGGCATGTTCCTATGTATCGTATCTTTAGCTTCAGTATTTGTCTGCGTTAGGAGTCTTATCATATCTATGTTACTGTCTCTTAATGTTTTCAGTTCATTTCTTAAAAGTTGAAATTCTTTGCGGTGGTTTTCTTGTTGTAATGCTATTGTCTTATTTTTTTCATTAATTTCTTGTATGTATGTAGTTTACATTCTTCTGTACCTTTTCCTCATTTGAAATACATTCTGGTCACCAATAAAGTATAAGCCTTTTTTTTAGGAGCACTGCTCTCAGTTCGGTGGAAGTTAATTGTGTACAGGTTTGACACAGTTTTGATGAACACTTATCACAGTTTACTAGGTCAGCCGCTAGATTATCACACTTTATGCATTTACTCATTTTGTGGAGAATATTGTAAGTCCGGTCCTGTGATATTTCCTTTTTATTGAATGTGTTTATGTTGCTTTTTTGTATTTGTTTTTTATTTGAGATCAGTAGTTTATCTAGGGATTTTTTGTTGCTGTTAGATATTTGCTATAGAACAATATTCAAAATAAACTGTTTATAACAATTGTCTATGGAATATTTATTACTATGGTCTGCTGCAATGGAGCATTAGCTTCTTGTGGTATATTTTTTTATAATTTTTGATACTGTAGAACCTGGTTATCTACTGTTTTATTCGAGGACACAGGATGACACTGTTCACTGTTCAAAACAATGATACTCCATCCATTAAAAAATGTTCACTGCCTCCCGGACTACATGAAGACTGTTTGCACTCTACCAACACGATAAACTAAAACTATGTCTTATTTATTAATTACAATCTCTAAATTGTTCACCATGCTTTAGAATATCACAATTTAGATGTGCGGGATGAGCCTATTGTCAGTGTTTATATACAGAAAGCTAAAGGACCCCGCACACCACAAGATGGAAATCCGGCTTGGGTTAAATTCACCCGAATTTTGATATGTTGCTCTACCGGCAGAATAGATCTAAAGTCTCCATAGTCCAAGTCACTGAAACACACCCTTCCACCCATTTTCACCCTCTAAAGGGGTAAAAAGCGTTGGATAAAGGATATCCCTACAGTAATATTTTACACTTTCTATAGTTATGAAAAAAAAGTAAATAAAAAAATAGAAAGACTAAAAATCTGAATAAATGACCGAAAGAGTTTGAATTAATTATTTTTTGACAAAGAATTTTTCGGAAAAAATATAGAAATGCGATCCGCAGAGGTATTTACACTCTCCGTAAGGGTTGGAAAAGCATAGGAAGGTGGAAGTGCGTTTCTGGGACTCGGACCATAGAGACTTTTGACCTACTCTGCCAGTAGAGCAATATATCAAAATTTGGGCGAATTTAACTGATGCTGGATTTCCCTCTAGTGGTGTGCGGGGTTCTTTTCCTTTTAAGTTTATTTTTCCACTTATCTTTATTCTTGTTTTCAGTAAAAAATTCCAGAAATTTCAAGACAAACGGCTGAGGCTGTGCCAGGAAGGAACGAAAGATTTAAAAAAGGCAAAACAAGAGGGCACTTTACATGAAGCCATGTTAGATCGTAGAAGTAAAATGAAGGCAGATAGATATTGTAAATAAAACTATATACACTTTTTATTTTATTTTATTTACTAAGTATAATGTAAAAGTAGTTTTACACAAAAAACATACAAAATAAATTTTAAAACTTATTTCACATAAAGTTGAAATATATGATAGTGGTAAATTTTTTCATTATAGTTGAACTTAATTTAAAAATAAATTAACTACATCAGTTCTGTGTGTTACATTGTGACAGAAAATTTCTAGTTTTTTTTAAGTTTATATTTTATATTGGTATATTTTAGAACCTCACAAAAGAAAATAATTTTAATGAAAGTAAAAATAAATTAAAGCTAACTTTGTAACTAATGTGTCGGGTCAAAATTTCTATAAATAAATTAGTACAGATTATTGTTATACTTTCTTTAAAATTACCCCAAGGTTCTTAGTAAAACAAAAATTATAGTATAGATCCAGCAAAGTAAAAATTTACAGTGTAGAATGTACTCTGCATCGCTAAATTTCAACTTATGTCACTTTTAGCTCTCGCCGCTTTCAACCATTCTACAAATTCATCTAACATTACAGGCCCTGCAACAAAAAATTTGTTTGAAAAATCACAGTCTACTAGACAACCCAAGAAACAATTTTAGTTTCTTAAATGTATACAAGGGTGCTATAAACTATTTATAAAATGCCTTGAAAAATCTATTTTGCTGTAACAATATCCTTAATACCATCATAAAGCGACTTGTAGACTAAAAGGGCCCACCCTTATGAAGGTTGTTAAGGCCTTTTTAAATTCCATCATAAAACTTAGTGAGGCATAGTGCTGCTCTTGAAAACCTTGTTCGGGCCGTTTTAAAACCTTTCTTAAAACCTATTTTAAAGCTGTCAGAAGCTTTTCTATTAGCTTCCTGCATTTCTAGAAAACACCTAGAAGGCTAAAACTGGTTTTTAAAACTCTTATAAGTCCATATTAGAACTGAGAAGCTATAAGAATGTCCACGAAGGAATCAAAATAATTTTATTATTGCATTTATTTTTTCTAAACTGATTTAAGCAAACACACCATCAGACTTATTGAAGATAAAATGGAATTTTAAATATATAAAGCGTAGAGTGGCACTATAACCTCTCTAAGGCCTATCTAAAAGGTAATAAAAAGACATCAGGTATGACAAAAAATTAAAACCAACGGCAGTTTATCATTACAATTACATAAGAAAAGCCCAAAAAACAAGAGCCCCTCAGAAATAATAATGATTTTAATATCCATACCAAATTTGCATAGACACGTAATCAGCAAATTTAAAAAAGTGGGCTGCTTCTCGGTTCCCACAGTCATTTTCAGTTGTTTCTTGTAATTCTACCTTAATTTTCTAACGAAAAGTGATAATTATTGATAATTATGATTGTGAGATTGACCTTGAATATTTTTATATAACAAGAAAAACATGGCCGGCCAACTGAAAACCTAATTGACGATTTGCACGAAAGAAAGTTTGGTAAAAAGTGTCTAGATTGGTATCACTGTAATTCACTGTACATGTTGACCAACTCGTCTAATTTCCAAACTTTGCAACACTTAAATACCTAATAATCATAACATTGTTTTCATTATCTTTAATGTTAAACCTACTTCCATCGAATATATATCATATTTGTTAGCTTGTTTCGTAGTCTACAATATTTAAAAAACGTCGAATTATCCAATTTGTCAAACACTGTTTCCAACTCTCAGTTTAGAAGAGTTGGCAGCAGTGATTGACAAAATGCATAATTCGACATTTTTTAAATATTGTAGGCTATGAAATAACCTAATAAAGATGATTTATATTCACTGGAAGTAGGTTTAACATTAAAGATAATGAAAATAATGTTATGATTATTATATTATAGGTATTTAATTGTTGCAACGTTTGGAAATTAGACGAGTTGGTCAACATGTGCAGTGAATTACAGTGATACCAATCTAGACACTTTTTACCAAACTTTCTTTCGTGCAAATCGTCAATTGTCATTTTACAGTCCTCTCCAGTGTTACCAGGTCTAGTGAAATTTCACTAGATCTGGTGATTTTTTTTAAATCTAGTGATTTAGTGAAAACTTTTATTAAAATGCCCATTTTTAATGATTTTTGAATCATCCAATTTATTTCCCTCTACTGGTAGGTAGACAAACATTAAATTCGAGTTGCGATCCATTTAATTACAAAACTGTTCACGTTAATCGCTACCACGGTCAGTAAACTCTACGGTTACCTCGATCAACAGCTCTTAGACGAGAGAGACGTGCGGAGCGGGGAATCGAATAAAAGAGACAGACATATCTGATTTCCATGCAAAAGACACAGACAAAGATGCCTGTAGTGTCAAAAGCTGACGTAGGCTGTAGACCCTAACAGAATCTCTTTCATTCGATTCCCCGCTCCGCGCGTCTCTCTCGTCTAAAAGTTGCTAACTGAGGTAATCGTATAGTTTATTGACCGTGAATCGCTACAATCAAATAGCCTGGGCTCGTTGCCCTCTAGCGTCTCGTAGACAAACAGTACTTTCTAGTTACAAACCATTTAATACAATACAGAGTACGAAGTCTGGCAACGAAATAATCAGATAGAGGACGCCCACAGCTATGCTGTGTTCAGAGAGCTCAAGAAAACTACGTGTTCTACAGACACTGCAACTTTTGAAAATTAAAGATGAGAGCTTTAATTTCAAATCTAGTGAAATTTTAGTAAGATTTAGTAACTTTTCGTCATCTGATAACTTTTAAAATTTTAATCTGGCGACACTGGTCCTCTCATTAAACTATATATTCTAATAATGGTAATGACCTAGAACATTTACTCTAAATGAAGCCCTTTTAGTCTTTTTGTATACTATCACAAATAATCCCTTCCTTACAAAAATGCAAATGCACTTGGCGAAGATCACATGGACTTGATAAAAGCTGTAATAAAACGTTTGGGACGTTGACATTTAATACAAAAAACTTAAAACTTAACCTCAAAATAATTTGTATGTGTGTGTGTTTTAACAGTCTTTTTAAAATGGCCACTCTTTTTTATTTTCTTCCACCTTTCCAAAAAAAACTTAATTACACATCAGTAAGTCGAGAAATGCTTTTAATTAACACACACACACACACATGCATCAACGACACTTCAGGCAGACATATTGTTTATTATTTTTATAATAAATGTTTTATTGAGGTTTTGGAAAGTGTTTTATGGAATTAAAATTTGCCTTTTAGATTTATAGAGGCCTTTTTCTCTTCATAACGGTTTCATCACAACATTTATCAAGGATGTTTTAAGAGGCTAGTTTTGTAATGGCCTTTAATAAGTACTAATAGGCATTGAAAATGTCTAGTTTTAAAAAGGATTTAAAATGCATTTATTGCAAATATGTTAAAACCATAAAGAATAATTTAAAGCCTGTTTAAATCTAAATGGAATTTAAGACGTTCATAAACCTAATTAGCTTTATGGAGAGTTTTATGTAGGTTATGATAAACCCATTACAAATACATATTATCCTAGAAGCAAATTAGCTTTATAATTAGGTCTTACAGAATGCTTTAAAACTTATTAAAGAAGCTGATAGATGGCTAGGTTTAGTTCTAAATTTCATTTAAAATTCAAAGGCAGTAGTAACTTGTGGGTGTAATACTCCAGTCATTTTAGACAAAAATATGGCTTCTGATCTAACAAAATATATCCTTAATTTTTTTTTTTAAATTGATTTATTTTGGTGTTTTAAAGAAAATATTAAAAATCGGCAACGAGATCACTACGGCATAAAAAATTATTCAAGGTCAAAGTTCACAAAAAACGGTTTTTGATGATCTCTTCCATTTTTTATGTACAACGAACGGTTTAGGCAAAAATGTGCTTCGAAGTTTCCGCGCAAGGCATATTTTTTTATTTTGATTAAATTTTGGACTTAAGGTTTTTGGACAATTCTGAACAAGTTTCATTAACAAAATTTTTCAACAAAAAAATGCCTAATACGATTTATTGATTTTCTCCGCATATTTTGGTATACCGCAGGTGGTTTTGGAGGCGAATGTTTTTCTGGCCATAAGTGGATCCTAAGTTATTCTATACTTAAGTAAAATTTGATTCAAATTGAAAAAAAAAAAAGTTGGTGTTACCATTTCAAGTGAAACACACTGTAAATGATTAGAGAATTTATTTAGGTATTATGCAAATCACAACTTACACACCTTTTTTATTTATTATGAAAATACCTACTTTCTATATATTGTTGCCCTAATCTGGGCACGCTAATATACTAGTTAGGTAAATACTTTAAAACACTCATTATTGGAGAACCAATCAAAACAACTACTCTTCTAGGTAATACTGATGAAGTATTGAATGATATGAGACGATTGTTAGCATTTTAAATATATAACCAATAAATTTTAATGTGAAGATTTAGCAAATATTAATGTATATGACGGTAAATATATATCGATCAGCTAATAATATACATAAAACAAGCACGTATTCTATGCATGGACTATATGAAATGGAGCATATTATATGCCCTGCGCGGAAACTTCGAAGCACATTTTTGCCTAAACCGTTCGTTGTACATAAAAAATGGAAGAGATCATTTTTGTGCGCAATTTCATTATCTCTCATTTTCATAATAACTTCAATTGGCCTCCGAGCCATAGAAAGCGCGATATTCGCAGAGATTACCCTTGTCACACACAAGCTGTAGAAAGGGCAGTGAAACTTGTCACGCAAGCCTCCAATACAGTATGTGATAAGGATTGTAGATTGTTTCAGGGGTCGCTTGGCCCTGAGTTGGCATTTTTCACCTTGACCTAAAAGGTCTTTTGTGAATTACCGAGCAACTAGTTGTCCAGGCTTCCAAGACTTTTTGCAAAGCTTGTGATTTTCCTGTGAGCTAATTTCCTTATATCTTCAGGCGTTAATTCCGCCTGTTCTAGGTACTTTACCCTAATGCGGATTAGTATCTTGCATTCACAAAGTATATGTTCTGCAGTCTCAGTTGCAGCGTCACAGTATTTGCATTTGTCATCTTCTGCCATGCCCATGTTCTTGAGATGATATCTCAAGGGGCAATGGCCAGTTAGAACATAAATACACCACAGATAGTAGACAACCCCTAAATCCATAGCCAAGGCTGTGCGGAAGGGGGTTACACATTTGGAAAAACACAGACATATATCCACACCCACTGGTGTTGTCAATACCGGGGCTGGAGGTCGAGCCCAGAGCGCGGTAGGCAGTCGATCAGCATATTCGCCACTCAATACGCCTTAACCGATTAAGCTACCGCGCCAGAAGGTCTGTAATCAGCCTTAGGTCGGACTTTTCAAGTTCGAGAAGCCTTGTGGCATTCTTTGTTGAATAGGTTATAAACCTTTTCGCTTGTATTTGGCCTGGAGTATTCTTCCAGTAGGATTTCTTTTGTTCTTTTTCCCATTTTAGGACCTCCTCCGTTATGTGTCCCTTAGATAAGACACAGAACGGTTCGGGTCTAAAAAATGGGGCTTCAGCCCCTTTTCTTGCGAGGCTATCAGCCAATCCGTTGCCTTCTATTCCCTCATGCCCTGGCAGCCTCATCAATGTAACCTTGTTGTCTTTTGCCAGTTGCTTCAGGGATTGTCTGCATTCCCAGGCAATTTTTGACTCGAAAGTATAGGACTTGAGGGCCTTTAATGCCACCTGGCTATGTGAAAGTATATAGATCTTTGCCCTTTGAGTGCCTCTGTTTAGGCATTTTTGGGCACAGGGGCGGACTGGCAAGGGAAAGGCCCGGTGGGACTTAAGCCCGGCAGAGAAAATACGGATCTGAGAAGGAAAATTTTTTTGAAAATTGATGAGCGGGGGAGAAATCCGAAGGCTTTAAAGTGCCCGAGATCGGCTAAGGCCCGATGGGACTTTGCCTCCCTGCCCCCAAGCCAGTCCGCCCCTGCCTGGGCACATTGATCTATAGCATAGATTTCTGCCTGAAAGATGGTTGGGGTGTTACCAAGGGCTTTGAATAGGCCCTGCTACGCCCACACCAACCCCTTCGTCCATCTTGGATGTGATGAGGATAGAAGGGATGGGGTCATCAGGAATACATTAGATTCCAGAACAACGATGCCAACATTTGAAACCAAGAAAGATTTCAATAATTAACCATGTTGTCATGTAACATGTATTTCTTCTCTACATTTGATTTCTTAATCCTTATTAAAATGTTTTTTGTAATGAAATAAAAAAGATTTAATCCTTATTGTTATATTTCTAATGAATTTAGTGGTGGGATAAAAAAGATCCAAGCGAAAAATCATCAAAAAAACGTATCGCACGTAAAATTTATTATTTTAAAAATTTTCCAAATGATGAATTTTTGAATATGTTGGTGGGGTGGAAGAGGTCAATCAAAAATTCCAGAAAAAATATAGCTATCTTTTCTTATTAAGACACAACTTTTTTGCATACAGGCGTTTTAATTTTTGCAAAAAAAAATTCCTCACCTATAGCGACGCACTGCCCTATATACAGCCACACAAAAAAAAGTGGTCTGGCCTGCAGAAATAACTTTTCTTTTTTCTTACTTATTTAGTGACATCAACATCAGATACTAAGTGAGAAAGAAAAAAGAAGAGCTATTTCGTCCAATCCATTTGTTTGAAAAATTTTCATTAAGGCACCTACGTAGATCAGCAACTGAATAGTGTATAGAAACACTATTTATTTAAATAATAACTTCTTTTTTCTTCCTCATTTGGTGTCTAATGTTCCTTAAGTCGAATGACTACTTTGCCTTTTTATTAAACCTAACCAACTTTTATACAGGGCCAGCTGAAAAGTGAGAAATTTTAAATTTGGCTATTGAATAGCAAACACCCTATATGAGGTATAAAGCTAAAATTTTGTATAGAGGTATTTGAGACAACTGCGAATCGAATAGTGAGAAATTTTAAATTTGGCTATTGAATAGCAAACACCCTATATGAGGTATAAAGCTAAAATTTTGTATAGAGATATTTGAGACAACTGCGAATCGAATAAGCTATCCAATTTGCCAATAAAAAATTGCCTAATAGTCGATCTTGAAATTTCGACCCATTCAAAGCACTATATCTAAAAAAAAAAAAATTTAAATCGGCCAACGCGTTGCGTTCCAAGATAACAGGGTGTTGCGGTATTAAATAGTGCACACCGTATATAATATACCTATATATATTTTTAATTCGATTTTAGTCACACCGAAAACATACAATTTTGGCATAATATATCGTAGAATCATGTAACAAGAAAAGACAACTCACATGCTCCATCTACATCATAATTGGACAAATCATTATAAATCGTCCTGGAAAATTCCAAAATGTTACACCACTGATCTTTATTAATAACTTTGTACTTTGACTGATCAAGGAACTGACTGAACTGGGAATAAAGAGGCCAATGTTTGCCAAGTAACAGCTGAAGCATTGCCTTTGCCGTATCCATATCCATACTCCTTTGGTCCTTATCCTAAAAAATAATATCCAATTAGATTTTCAAGGCAGGTGGCAAGTAAAGAAGTAGGGTTGAGAAACTCTTAAAGGTTAAAACTCTTATGGTAAAAAAAACATTTAAAAAGTGTATTTTATTTAAAAAAAAATAGAGATGATTTTCCCAAAAATGGGTTTTTTCCTGGGAGGGTTGAAATTTGCCGCCAATTCTAACCAAACTAACAACAATTCCTTTCAGTATTTTTTAATTATAGTGCAAGGATTCACAATAGTGATCGACGTATCGCCTATCTAGGCGTTGCCTTTGAGACACATTGGCTGCAGAATGCAGAGTCTATGCCTTTCTACACGCCACTTCATATGACCAGTATCTTCTCACTCACTTAATGTAAAAGCTATGGTAAGTGGAGTAAAGACGAGAGATCTATTTGCAGGCCTATTCATTCGTCTCGCCCCGCATAACATCATAACGTCATGTTTATATGTTTTATGTTTATGCTTATAAAGATTTTTATATGTTTTAAAGTGAATTATTTTTAAATTATTTTTTATTTTTTGACAGACGTATGTTTGTGTTATCATATACGTGTATATAACAATAAGAGCAGCTGCTACTGCCGTGCGCCGAGCGGCCGGCTGGAAACCGGTTTTTTGTGTTGTACTTATAATATGTAAATATATGTATAACTTTTTAAGGAAGACGAATTTCGTTAAAATATTTTAGGAGCGTAATCTACGTAATCTATCTAAGTGTTAAGAAGGAAAAGAAAAATAGACTTTTTGAAACCAAAAATAAGACAGGATATGTCTAACTTTAACTTACCCTTGCGAAGTCATATGCATATCTATAGATGGCCTTGAAAGCATTTTGATCATTCAGTAGACAACGTAAATAATCTAATCTATACTGTAATTTCTGTATTGAATCACATTGCATTTCTCCCAACCCTTTCAACCATTCCTCCTTAGTAAAAAAGCCCATTTGACGGGCTTGCATTTTATAAGCTAAAACTAACATGACCACATTCTCAGGTTCCACACCAATATCTTCACAGAACTTTTCCATGCCTTCGGGCCCCAGCGTATCAGGATCGTCTGGTGTAGTGTACTCTCTGAACCATGCTAAGCATCTTTTTTGACTAAATGATTGGGCTTCTTCGACCCTAGAAACCCTACGTGAACTAAAACAAGTTTAGTAGTAGAAATATAAGATTATTTTTAAACCAAATGCAACAAAACAGTGGTGCGTAAACTTTTAACTGCCACTTCCTCTTTTAAATACAAATCTACACTCGAAATGAATTTTTCGGATATAAGTAAAAATATTAAAAACAATTTAGTTATGTTGAAGTGAGGTACATTTTTACATCAGGCTGTAGACGACATTCCAGAACACGTCACAGTACGATGGACTGACGTAACATTATATTGTGTCATCGCATATATTAACTATGATGTATCCTTAAGTAATAGTACAAGATCCGGCATAAGAAGTTAATACCCTCATCTGTTATTCATATAAGAAATAGTTTTTATGAAAGATAACATGTAGGGTAATACAATGTGTCCCCGGATTGTGTTTGCGATAGGTGTAATATACCAAAAAAAAAAAAAATTAGTATGCTTTCATTTTCTGCAGTCTCGGTCTGCTTGATGTAAAATGATTTTTACCAAATTTCAGTCAAAATGGGATCTAACTCGTCGAGTTAATCTAAGAAGAAAATAAAAGAAAATAAATTATTGTAGGTAAACTGGTCTTTCTGTTAATTTTACGGAAAAATTCTATTTGGATAAAATATTTTGCATTGAAAGTCAGAGCAACATGCCAGCTTTCATTGCATTTGAACAAAAAATAATATTAATAATAATAATAAGAATACCTCTTGAAGAAATTAGAAGTTACAAAGAATTAGAAGAAGGGTGGAATTATGTAGTAATTTAGGTGAATAGGTTTTTAGTTGAATTCCTTGAAATTGTTAATTGTGTTAAAAAATAAAAAGCTTTTTACTTTAAATAGTATTTTTTTTTGTTCAAATGCAATGAAAGTTGGCATATGGCTTTAACTTTCAATGCCAAATAATTTATCCAAATAGAATTTTTCCATAAAATTAACAGAAAGACCAGTCATCTTTAAAGGCCCGCCGGGCCCAAACCAAGAGTCACAGTAAAATTTGGAACGCGGCAAAACGTTCCTCACATTATGTAGTTTTCCTTTGGGAGTTTTTATTTTTGAGCTATCTCTCACGGATTCCGAGTTACGGGCGAAAAACCGTTTTCAGAGATGCGGAATCCGAAGGGAAATTTTCGTCGAACACCTGACATCTACATATACTCATATTTTCAAAAATACGATACCGCGACGCCCCCACCATGTTGATACGGAAATAGGAAGACTTGTAGTTGATCTGCATCGTAAATCGCATGCCAAAATTTAAAAATTCGGCCTGACACGAACGAATCAAAATTGACATTTTTGGTATTTTTCGTTTGACGTTTCTCAATCCCGATTTTGTGTTAGAAGAGTGTCTTTCGCCCATCTCTTTCTGTCGCAAAAAAAGAGATAGTCGACCTTCCCCTGTTAATAACTAACCAACCATAAATAATACAACAACGAAAGATAACCTGACAGACGTAGAATTTAATTCTAAATCGACCTGTACCTGTCCCGATCCCATCAGATATGTTTAAAAAAAGCCTTTGTTAATGCAAATTCGCAAAGAGCAAGACATATAGAATTTTACTTCAAAAACCCATTACAACAGTCGAGCTATCTTTTATTTTTTGCCCTATGACAAAAAATAAGGAGGTAGGAGCGATACAACTGGAAATTTACATTTTCCAAGGAAACGTGTTTTTTTCTCATCTCTTGCGAATATCTAGATAAACGTTGGTTCTAGGAAAAAATCTGGTAGGGATCTATTAGAAAGATTATAAAATGATGATGAACTTGCTTCCTTGAAAATTCCTGCAGGATTAATGGTTTCGCTGCTATATACGTTTAAAGACAAAATTTCGATTTCGCCTGACAACAATTTTCAATAAATGTCATGGGGTCAAGATATGGCTAGGCAACCTAGTCGCGATCTATTAGCCTACATGTTATCTTTTATATAAACTGTTTCTTATCTGAATAACAGATGAGAGTATTAATTTCTTACGCCGGATCTTAGACTATAAGTGACTCTACGAGGCAAAAACAGCGAGATAAAATTTCACTTTCCTTTTAATACTTGGGAGACAATTTTGAGGAGTTGCATGATCTGCTAAAAAATTCTTGCACATTGTTGCTTTTATAATCAGTTAATCATTATATACTATATTATTAATTTGGAGAGAAAAGAACTGAAAAATCCCTTGGAATAATCTTAACAGGAAGATGAAACGAAAGCATTTGTAGGATAAGTTCACCTTCTCATAATTATCCATTTTAATATTCTCTTCGTTCTAAGTGAAAAATTAGTCATTGTTGATCTTTAGGAATTCCAGAAGATGCAAGACGAGAGTTCAGTGAGACATGAAGAGAGTAAATAGTGTGATGATAATTGGTAATGAAAAATGTAATAACCATTTCAAAAAAACTAATTAGCTAAAAGGCTATAGTCATATATCACTTTTAAGGGAATTACGAAGAGAAGATTCTGATGATTAATAATTATTTTCGCAGAAATAAAGCAACATTTTATAAATAATAATACATAGTCGAGTCAATGAAGTCTAAAAATCGTCAAAACCTCTTAATTCTCAGATAGATAATTTTGCAGGTTCTGTGCATACGTGCATACAGTGTTGCATATATTCCCGGCCTTTTGTTTTTGTTTAGTGAAACAGTGACATCTAACATTAAGTAGCTAAATTAAAACATTGAAAGAATATATGCAACACTACATGCAGCATTGCACGTGTCGCCACAGCTAACCTCAAAAATATATATTTCTTAAGATTTACAAGTAGTACGTAGCTATTATTAAAATTTTCACCTGGTTCCTGTACTTTCAACCAAGTTTTAAATAGTTTGTCACAATAAAATAAGACACTTTTTGCAGGTTAGGAATCTAACCTATAATTAGCAATCTATTTTTATTAATCAACAATATTGAAAAATTATTTGCGTGAATTTTTAAATATTTGCTTGGAGCCAGTATGGTTCCAAGCTGAAAATGCCAATTCAAACATTAAAAATGAGAATAAACGAAAAAACCTTAAAATTTGAGGTTATGTTAGTTATACGATGCACATACCCCGGTAATTGTAGGACCTTATTGCTCGCGCCATCTACTAAAGTAAATAGTAACCATGCACTTATGAAGCCATTATTATAATAGGAAAGTGCCGTACGTCGGACCACCTATTTAATACACCCTGGTTCAAAGTAACTGCAGAAATCGATAGAGGAATTAATGTTCTGTGAAATTTTTTCAATGAGTCAATACTTTCTGAGTTATTCTTGATTGAAAATGTTGGTTTTTCATCTAAAAAATGCATGTTTTAGAAAGATTTTTCACTAGTAAAAAGATTTCTCTTCACACTTTGTAATAAACAAATTTTAGCTAAAAACGTTCTTCAATAGAAGTGTAGTATTCATTTACTTACAAGAATATCTTCTTTTTTTTTTTTTCAGTTTAATAACGCCAGCTGTTTGGCTAAAAACTGCTTTTTCCCAGTCAAGACTTTTAGTACAGTGCTTTTTAATAGATGGCGCCACTTACAGCAGCATCTGCATCATGTAACCAACATAACCTTAAATTTTAAGTTTTTCAAGTTTATTTTCATTTTTAATGTTTGTATATGGATTCGTACTGGCTCCAAGCAAATATTGAAAAACTCACATAAATAATTTTTCAATATTGTTGATTAATAAAAATAGACTGCTAATTACAGGTTAGATTTTTAACCTACAAAAAGAGTCCTATTTTATAGATCATTTTTGGTCACGTGACTTTGACGCCGCTGTCTGGAGGGCACATGAAACCTCATCCAATAACAGGCTATGCAAATGAAAACAATTAGAGATGAGTTGCTATTTAACAAAACCTATTATTTCATAACTGTTATTTGTAAACAGCATTAACAGACTGTTATTTCTGTCGATACCGTCAATTATTGCCACTTTTTCGTCGTAATGACACTTGACATCAGCTTGTAACGTTGAATAATACTCACTACGAGACATTATTGCCAAAATAAACACTTTACTTGAAACACTAAAGTAAACCCGAAACACACTGAAAATTTTGTGCACTCAATGATAAACAAACAGTAAATGAGGTTTTGTATGTGAATGCCAGTACTTCTCAGTGATCTGTTATTTTTAAACTGATATTTGAAAACAGCAGAAGCTGTTATTAAAAAGTAACAGCTTGTACCCATCTCTAGAAAACAAAATAATTATTTATGTGCCCTCCACGCCAGCAGCGTGACACGTCAACTGAAAATGATCTATTATGACAAAGTATTTAGAACTCCATAAACATTACACTGAACTAAATTTTAGTTGAAAATACGGGAACCAGGCAAAAATTTTAATAACAGCTGCGACGTCATGTGCCCTATAATAGCCACACTGCCTACCCTTCGCCCCACTTCAGCTTTAGCTTTGCCGATGAAACTTTGTGATTGGTGTTGTCTTCTCTTAATAACTGAATACTACATGATAGCCAAAGAAACTTTTTGGCTGAAACTTTGTGAGAAGGTAGTTTAGGGGATGCTGATCAAAAGTTCTCATGGGTCAAACCCTCTAAAGTTTTGTCTACGACCTCCATGGGGCAGGGAAGGTCAACAGATACGTCCATCTTTTGACCTTCCCTGTTCCATGGAGGTCACAGTCTAGATTTAAGAGGGTTTGGCCCACGAGAACTTTTGATCAACTCAACTACCTTTCCACAAAGTTTTAGCCAAATTCGCTAAAACCATTTCCATAAGAATTTAGCGAAGTCTTTTGTTTGTTAGGAAAATTTCCCCTTATTTGGCGCATTGCTTCGTTTTAATGGAAATTTGAATGTCATTGTTGGTTTAATCGATGCAATATATTGTGTTGGATATTGTTTTGTTGTTTTGTATTGGTCAATGAAAAACAGCATAGTTCAACAATTGTTTGGAGAGGGAGGAGGGCAATTTTTTTGCATGCAATCCGGATTGTATCAGCAAGTTACAGTAATATTTTGTCAAATCTGGGAGGTAAGCGATTTTTTTTATTATTTTTTTTTAAGCTTATATTCCAGCTTCTAATTAATGTAGAAAGGTCTATTTTTTAAATCTTTCTAATTTTTTTATGAAGCTTAAAAAATCCCGTTTTTTAGAGTAATTAATAAATATTTTTACATATGACTAACAAATAATATGAACATTAAATTGGGTGATTTTTGGTATATGATGCCATCAATTATTCCCACAGGGAATTCTGGTCATTATACCCTCTCGTGTACCAATCAGAAAATTATGCATGAATCAGTCTATCTATGCACATTAAAAATGCCATAGAGACCAGTAACTACAAAAAAATAAATAAACACGCCGTAAACAATCAAAGTGGGAAGCGTTTGATTGTATTAGTTTTGTGGTTGAAAGAATGGAGTGATTCAGAAGATCCCCTGTACTCCACCAGAAATAACTGAAAGAGCAGAAGCAACAGCATCTAATTTACTACCACAGAAATCAAAAAGTTTTTATGATAAAGCGTACCAAACTTTCATGGACTGGCGCATTCAGACAAAAACTAACTCGCTTTCTGTATTATTAGCCTATTTTTCTGACTTAGCTGATAGATAAAAATCTTCTTCATTATAGTCATTTTATTCCATGCTAAAAGCAGTTTTGAAAATAAAACACGACATATATTTGGAAAAGTATGGAAAACTACTACGTTCTTTTCTGAAATGAAAATTTGAGGGATATGAAAAAGGCCAGAACTTTGACACCAAAAGAAATTAATAAATTTATAAAGGAAGTACTTGATAGAGTTTATCTTTTACATAAGGTAAGATTGCCAGATATTAAATATCTCAAATCTAACATATTAATTTATTTAAGGTCGTATTAATCGTGGGAATTATGGGTGCGTGTCGCTCTAACGAGATCTACGAAATGAGAATTGAAGACGTGAAAGATCCAAGTACATTATAAATAACTGTACCTAAAACGAAAACCAGAAGTTTTGTCATTACTGGTCAATTTTATGGGATTGTAAAAAAGTACATGGATCTTCGACCGTCGCATGTGACAATAAGCTCATTTTTTTTAAATTACCAAAGAGGTAAATGCACCATTCAACGAATTGGAAAAAATAAGTTTACTGTACTTGGAAAACAAATAGCAACTTATTTGAATTTGCCATCATCCTGAACTTTACATTGGTCATTGCTTTCGGAGATCTTCAGCTACACTATACGTGGATGAAGGTGGTGATATTATGGGGTCGAAGCATCACGGAGGCTGGAAGTCCTCACTCGTAGCTGAAGGATACATCGACCAATCTGTTAATAAAATGATAACAGATTTGAATATAAATATATATATATTTCCCTTCCATACTCACTATTTACCCTCTTATTCACTATAGTGGGGTTGGATAGCTGAAAAAAACTTCACATCTGGCAACCAATGTGCCCCTTTGGATTCAGATAGTACAAGTCTAAAAAGCCCGGGACACAAATTTTCCTGGCCCTCTAGCGGTGTTGATGACGTAATCAATATGGCCGCCAAAGTTTTGTGACACACTTCTACATTTCCTTATATAACTCGGGTTTGTATTTTAATATTAACCTATATTATTAGTGATTATTAATCAGGAGAAAACGTTATATTTGACATTGTTTAAGTTCATAATACCAGAAATATTTGTAACTTTATTAAAATTTTTGTTTTTATTTTGATTTTTTCGAAACATTTTGCTAGATAACTTGGAATCCATTACATGTAGCTGAAAATGTGTTCCATACTTGTTTGTTCGTCAAAAAATTACTGTTTGTGATAAAATAGAAGTCATATATACCTTCGAAAGGTAATTTCTGGAAGAACAAAAAAGTATAGGACACGTTTTCAGCTACATGTAATGGATTCCAAGTTATTTAGCAAAATGTTTCAAAAAAATCAAAATAAAAACAAAAGCACAGCACTGTTTTTAGTGGTAGCCTTAATAAAGGAGTCATAGCGCATCTGCTCGAGAAACGCTGATAAGTCTTCGACACGGTTCATTTTTTTTAACTGTATCTCCTTAGCAGCTCCGTACAGTAATATTGCGCAATAGCTACCGGCTTCCAAAATTTCTTATACATATATAGATACAGGCATATGTGTTTACATGTATTTATAAATGCTCCAAAATTGTCGAGAATAAAACAATTTACATGCTCCGAAAATTTCACCGAAAAAGGGCGATTAATTTTTCATCGATAACTTCCTTCATTTTTAAGCTATTCAATCACTCCAAAAATCATTTTGCAGAGAATTTTAAGGGCTACAAGGCATGTACAATTGAACTTTCTTAAACCCTTCGTATTTGAGATTTTTAAGTTTAAAGGGCTCGGGGAAGATGGTCCTCGTACTCAAATGCAAACTTATAACAGTGTTATATCAATTCATTTTTATTCTAGAGAAATTAAAAAAAAATAAAATTTTCAGCAAAAGAAAAACTTAATTTTTGTACTCTAGCATTTTTTACGTATCTAGAACATATTGTTAGCAGTGATGCAAAATTTCATGAAACTTAAAATTTGTGAAATTTCAATGACATTTTTGTGAAAGTTTCGAAATTCATCTGAAATTTATGAAATTTCTGAAATATAAAATTGAACATAAGTATCGTGAAACTTTCGTGAAATTTCAATGAAACTTTCATTTTATGAAATTTAATTGAATAATTCTCTAATATTATGAAAGTTATGTGAAATTTCATTGAAATATTTCATGAAATGATGAAAATTTCATGACACTTAAAATTTGTGACATTTTTGTGAAAGTTTCGAAATTCATCTGAAATTTCTGAAATATAAAATTAAACATAAGTATCGTGAAATTTCAATGAAACTTTCATTTTATGAAATTTAATTGAATAATTCCCTAATATTATGAAAATTAAGTGAAATATCATTGAAATATTTCATGAAATGATGAAACTTAATTTTTTAAACTTCCGAGGGATAATGACAAATAAATCCCACTTTTGAAACTACAGTGGGTTTAGTCTGTTGTCCTTGCTTCATTTTTGCTGTAGGAGATACAGGCGGAAATGACGCAGACGTGGTAGAAGTGGATGGAGATTCGGCAGCTCTGGATGCAGATGATAGAGTTTATTGCATTCTATTATCAAAGTAGAGAATTAATTTCTAATATTTGCTATTATGGTAGCTGAAATTTTATTACAACAGTTTAGGTGGTGTTTCATGCGCGACGCATTTTTGAAAAACGTTTTACTTATTACAAAATCCTTAAGTGTTATTATTTTGGGAAAACGCAAAATATTTCCGGGTAACATTTTTTGGTTTCATTTTGTTGACTTATGGGTTTTAACTTTAACACTTTTAACTGCGTTTCTTCGCTTTCCCGCGACTTTAAACTAACCTATAACCTAACCTCTAAAATAAATATCAAAACCAGACTTTAATCCTCATTGGTTGAAAACAAGCTAAAAAGGTGCGCGAAATTCAAATTTCGTTTAACGCAACGGAAATACAGATTTTGTGGCTGAAACTTTCATGAAAGTTTCGAAAACATTGTAATTTTCAGGTTAATCTGAAACTTTCATAAAATTCAGATATTTCAGAAATTTATAAGGGTGCGGTGAAACTTTCAGAAATTTCAAATTGAAATTGAAACTTTCAAAATGAAATTTGAAATTTTGCATCACTGATTGTTAGTACTTAAATAAAGTAAATTGTAAATGGATTACGTTCAATTTCAATTCTTGCGGTGAAGCCATTGGTTTTATTGCTGATTTTTTCTCCGGAAAACGAGACAACCATTTTATATTCACCATAACTCCGTTAGTTTTTATGCTAACGACGTTTACCAAAGCTCATTTTAAAGGTCTCCTCACATACTTTTAAAAATGTCTTATATGTTTTCCTCCAAAAATTTTCCGTTTTTCCGTTATTTAACGTTGAAAAGTTCGAATTCAGTTCTCGGCGATCAAAAAGTCACCTTCAACGAGTCATAACTCGGTTCGTATTACATCTACAGAAATAAGAAAAAAACCCAATCGATTTATTATTTTATAAGCTTCATTTTTGCTTAAAATAATTTTTTTGATAAAACGTAAGGTATTCGAGTTATTCGCGGAAAATCGTTCTAAAACATGAATTTTTTAGATGAAAAATCAACATTTTCAATCACAAATAACTCAAAAAGTATTTACTCATCGAAAAAACTTTATGGGACATGCTTAGAATTTATTCCCCTATCGATTTCTGCGGTGATTTTGAATGTAATAATTTCCACCCCCGAGAAGGCATCCACCCCCAGTGTTGAAGCACACATCGGCACTATATAACTTTTGATCCTTGTGCCATTCCCTAATTAAGGTGCAAATTTTACGTCAATCGGTTTTGTACGAAAGAATTCTGACCGAAAAACCGTCAAACACTAGACTACAAATATTTCTGGTATTATGAACCTAAACAATGATGTCAAATATACCGTTGGAAAGCGCGTTTTTTTCCTGATTAATAATCACTAATAATATAGGTTAATATCAAACCCGAGTTATATAGGAAAATGTAGAAGCGTGTAACAAAACTTTGGCGGCCATATTGATTATGTCATCAACACCGCTAGAGGGCCAGGAAAATTTGTGTCCCAGGCTTTTTAACTCATTTACCCATGTACTATCTGAATCCAAAGGGGCGCATTGGTTGCCAGATGTGAAATATTTTGGTATAATTTTCAGCTACCCGACCCCACTACTAAGAAAAATATTAAAAATGTGTAATCAGAAAGAGAAAAAAGCTTTATTTTACTTGTTAGAACAGCTAAAACTTTTTTAGAAGATCCATAGTATGCATTTAACCATGCGCTTGGTCACACAGAGTGATAAAGTACTATTTTTTTCCAGGAATACCATGGCTCTAGCGATAAATTTTATTAGGACATTTTTTTTCAGAAACACGTGGTCTATCCACCTATAATTTTATTTTTTCCTACCTTGACTTAATTTCAAAATTTTGAAAAAATGGATGAAAAAAGATTTTTTTTTTCACTTTTTTTTATGTTCTGCATCCGAGCGGATATTCAGGATATTATTCTATACACTATACACAAACTCATTAAAAAAAAAAAAAATATTCATTTTGCAAGTTTTTGCACTATAAAATATTCTGTCATCTGGGCTAGAATTTACGTGGCTGACCCTGGACGCAACCCTGCAAAGAAGCAATTAATTTTTTGTCTTCGAATTCCAAAAATGACACGGCAAATTTCTGGAATTCCTGTATTCAATTCCTCTTACATTGATATTTAACTCAAGAGGTTCACAGTAAGTATGTACCGTAATAATAGCAGTAGAAAATGGGCCCATTTAGCACTTATTTTAAATTTCATTATCGGAAAGATCTTATAATTTTAAGACCCTGTTCAAAAAACTAGAATTTTGTGAGACCTATTTATAAATCGTCTAAAAAAAAATCATAAAAATGGACCGCACACGCCTTGTCGAGTATCGGCCGTGACGTCACTTGATATTAACTCGCTAGCCGAAGCAGCTATCTGCAGCGCGTCATTATAGTTTCACAATATTACAAATCGTTAGCTCAAGCAGTGTGTTTTGAAACTTATGCGTATTTGTGAAGAATTTCAGTTTATCAACTATTCTCACCGATTTATATTGCTATTCTATGACGTCACGATGTTGGTCGCACCGCCCTTCCAATTCCCTCATTACAAGTCGTATATTTCGAAAACCACATATCGGATTCATCTGAAATTTTCAATATCGTCTAATTTTAAGTAATACTTTATCCACAAGAAGTAACAACTACTAAATGAAATTCATTAAATGAGCCCATTACTGTACTAAGATATACGAGAGGGGCCTAATTGGAAATAACCAGTGCACAAATCGTACTATAATTATTTAATTGACATCAACGAAAAACATATTTGTCAAATATTTTGTAACTTTTGTGCAACCTGAGGTAGTCTGACCAATAGTTCCGCACCACTGAAATATTTTATATTTTAACTTAATTCAATATAATTCAATGAGAAAGAAAATTATATACCTAAAAAGGTTAATGTATTAAAATTTTAATCCTTCTGTTTCAACTTTCAGGATGTACATTATTATTATATTGGATGTTTGGATTGGATATTCTGTTTAACTAGTAGCGCACTCTCTCAGAGAAATGATTCTTATAGCTTATATAACGAAATGAAGATAGTATGTCTAGGTTATGTATGGTTAATAGTTTATTTGACAAATGTTGCAACTAAATAATAAAATACCTTGTATAAAAACAACAAACGAATTTTATATGAAATTAAACTCAAGTTTATTACAAAGTTTGAGAAGCTAACAGAAATTTAACATAAAGCTTTATTATTTATTTTGTACACCAAATATATCAATGAAAATGTTGCCAAAGTATACTTTACAGGTTAAAAGCAGATATGTTTAACTCAACTGTCAATAAGAACATTCATTAGTATTTATAAAATTGTTATTTATCTATTTTGTTTAGAAATATCGTTACACACTTCACAAATTTATGACTAGGCCTCAAAAGATCATATATGTGTAAGTAAAACAAGCAGTTGGAATACTATAAAACAAAACAAGCTAAGGCAAAAACCATTTTTTACATACTCCTCTTCACCCATATAATAATTTTCTTATAATGAACTCTATCAATGAATTTTCTGAACTTGGTGCAAAAATAATGTCAGCAGAACTAGTATGTCTATAAATAGATGCCCATGGTCAATCCAAGAATAACATAACCTAACAATATTATACACATTTTTACAAAAAAAAAATACTTCTGTAACAAACGATTGCAAAAAAAAAAAATAGTAAATATATAAACCGAAGTGATTTTACTAAAGATTAACTTAATTGATACTCTATAATATACTGAAGGGTGTAACTGAAGATGGCAATGACTTGGATAATGTTATCTTAATTCCCAAATTAAATGTAATTAAATATTTGTATTGAAATACATGTAGGTATTACCAACTTACTCAGATACTAAAACCTAAGAAAAATTAACATAAACCAATTAATCTCGAGTGCCTAATAACATTCCTGCATACGACAATGTTTGTTGAACGACTTTCGTGTTAGTCTCACACAGCCCTCTTTACGATTACTTAATGTTGTTAATTAACTTTTTTGGATGTCTTGCTTACATGTCTATTAAAAAAATGTTAATTCTAGCTGACCTCTATGTAATCTATACGACTTACTTATTGGACTTGCCAAATAAATATAATATTGTGTAGTTCACTTTGCTCTAATCAAAATATAGGAACGAGTAAGCAGTGCCACTGTCTGTCTTCGTTAACAAAGAGGACTTACCTGTTTGAATTTCGTAGACGTTTAGAAGCATATCTGTCATCTTCATTGGTACTCATATCTGTTGTGGACCTGCGTTTACTACGAGGCATTGCAAGTTAGGAGACCTAAGTTCTATTAGTATTATTGTGTGTAGAGCTGAAAGCAGACATACAAATATATGCAAATTTTTTTGCCTGTCAGTTTGAAAGGTACAAGTAAGGTTATGTTGAATTTTTCAAGTTATAATGTTAGGATTAAAAATTATTGGTCGTTTATTGTACGAAGAACAGAATTACTGATAAAAAAAGAGAAACATTTTAGCTTACCTTAACTATTTAAAATAAGCGACAATATTAATTACCCCTCCCCAACATGGATAATGCGGAATACTGGACTAACTTTTAAGGGTAAGTTTATCCGAAACTATCACTTTTTTATGGTCAAAATGACGTTAATAATTACACTCTTTTCATAAAGTTTGATGTGTATTGTAATATCTGAACTTGGACGATTTATGCATCAGCTGGGGCATATTTTAACCTTGAAATGATAGTGATTTTTTAAGATTTCGTCTAAATGTTGGATACTTTATCAGCTAACTTCATACGGAGTAGTGGAGAATGTACCATGAAGAATAGAGCCAAGGAGCAAGCACGACTCGCTTTCACTTTGTCCGTATAGGAAGAAAGAAAGCAGACACAAGGTGGCGCGGTTCTCACAAGGAACATTAACGGCGAGGCGAACTCATGGAATCTACCAAGAAGAATAGAGATCGAATATATTATAAATAAATAGTAAATTTTATAATTGGATGTAAAAAATACCGTATTTTATTTTTTGGTGTATAAAACCTCCTATAATACTATTTTGAAAATGGAGTTTTATTTTAATATTGGCGGTAAAATTTAAAAAACAGGTATAATAGTCTAAAAGCCCGTGAATTTTTTTTGTACTAATTTTTGCTGTTTCCTCGATTGTGGCATCAATCTAAGAAATTTAATTACAAATTACTTGATAACTACCTCTGGCAGCTAATTTCAAACAAAAAAATTATCATAGCATACTTTTCTAAACAGAAACCCCATTCAAATGATATTTCCAGACATTATTTTAAACAATATTCCAATATTTTTTGGGCTTAAAAGATTTTGGTAGTGCGGTAGCTTTGCATTTATTGGAGACGAATGTTTTTTTGGTTATAGGTAACTCCTTTTCGTCTACATTTGAATAAAATTATACTTAAGTCTTTTAGTTTAGTTCATTCTCCAAACTGATCAAATCCTATGTGTGTGATGAAGAATCTGAAACGATATCGCGTGTCCTGTGAGTGATATATACATATAATATGCTTTTTATGAATTCGTTGCAACAGAAAAACATGATGAAATTTGCTGTTTTGTGAATATCCACATGCACTTGTTTTTCTTTCTTTTTCTATAGAATTATTTGACCAGAAGGCTAGACTCCGATTTTAGGAAATTCTAATCTTCACTTTCAAAGTTTAACACACCAAGCGCGGATTTATGGGGGGGGGGGGGGGCTTGGTAATTTTTTTTTCTAAATAAGTAATTAGAATGTACAAATATTGTCCAAAGTTGTGACATTTGCACGTCCTTCGGCTGCCTGTCAGTCCGTCGGATGTACTTTGGACCAAAAACCAACGTCCATCGGATGTACTGTATGTCCGTCGAGGACGTCCTTCAGATGTCCACAGGACAATGTTGTGCTAAGGGAAGCGCAATTTTTAGTCAGTCAGATACTCCGCTGACTTCAAGGACATCAGCGCCAGTTCATCACATTGTGCACTTCCCTTGTCCCTTATCTGTGTTCTTCATGACTATAAATTCCTGAACCCCTATTCTCCAGCTTAGGGAGAAGTGAATGAGGGGATTTTTTAATCTTTTTATTTCATTGTGTTTGCTATTTCTTTCTCTCACTAATTCTACTCTCTCAAGTCAAGAATAAGGTCCCTGCCCAACAAACACCAAAGATCGGCCCATCAGCGGGCCATCACTGGGCCAGAAGTTTCATTTATGGCCCAGTGATGGTTCGCTGAAGGGCCAACCTTTTGTGTTTGTAGAGTGGGGACTGATTCTTGATCTGAGAGAGTAGAATTAGTGAGAGAAAGGAAAGAGAAAGAAATTGGAAAAAATGAAATAAAAAGAGAAAAAAAAACCGATTCACTTCTCCTCTGGAGAATGGGGGTCCAGGGACCCTATTCTCCATTCGAGAGAAAGGAAAGAGAAAGAAATAGGAAACATAAAGAAATAAAAAGAGAAAAAATACCCCGATTCACTTCTCCTAAGCTGGAGAATAGGTCCCCTGGGGCCCTATTCTCCAGCTTGGGAGAAGCGAATCGTGGTATTTTTTCTCTTTTTATTTCTTTATGTTTCCTATTTCTTTCTCTTTCTTTTCTCCCGAAATGATCATTCTCTCGACTGGAGAATAGGGGTCCTGGTCTTGACTAATTTCAATTTCACTATTTCACAAATTTTGTAGTTCGCGGTGTTCGCACTGTTCGCAGTAGTTCATGGTTCGCAATAAAAAAAACCGAAGGTGAGAAACCACGTGACTGTATTTGTTATCATTTTTCATGGCAGTGATTAGCTAGTTTATAAACACTATCAATGATTATTGAATCATCTAATCTTCAAGTATTGTTTAAAAATAACATCATTATATGTGTTATACAAGCATCTTCTTAATCATACTCATAATACAAAGTTAGTGATACCTACTAAAATAGGTAAATAACAAAATGAATGTGCATGATATTATTGTTATGATTGTTGTGAATGGTACCAATATGTTTACTAAGCATTTTCTTATTTTTATTTTTCTAACCATTTTATCATTTGTAAACAATTCTTTATGATTGTAATAGATAATTATACCTAGGGGATTTCCTGCAGTATAATTAGATGTACCTATCCCAAATCTTATACCTCTTTTAATCAGTTTATTAAATATTGAATGTGATTAATTTCAGTCAGTCGTCGAAATCCACAAGTAAAATGGCAACTTGTGCTTTTGATAATCATTCGGAAGAAAAAGTGGTTCAGACATTAAATGAATTATTTGGGAATGTACTAAATTTGGACGTAATCAAAAGAGTAGCTGTGTCTTGTCGTTATGATGGTAAGTTTCTTATCTCTGGTCCTATCATGCATTATTTAATATGTAACTTGAGGAATATTTGGGTAGAATATTTTTTTCAATAATTATTTACTGAAGCAAATCATATTTGAGTCCCTGTGATCCAAAAATTGTGTGCCCTTTATTGTTATTACTTAATGGGAGCAAACAATTTAATTGAATAGTCAAGAGGGCCATGCAGAGGGACAGGTCAGCTATAACAAGCAAAACACATAGAGTATGTACTACATAGGTACTTATTATGTTAACGTTGTTACTTTAACAAAACACAAAGGACCCCGCACCTTTTATATGTAATTTTGTTTTCACTTCCGGGAGCTGAAACTTTGCACAGTGGTAGAGTGAAATTACTCAGAGAAGATACCATACGTCACGGCTTCGCGCATCGTGCATAAAAGTTGCCATAATATCGGTGCCGTGCCGTTCATTTTTTATTTAAATATTAATGGTAGTAGGCAGTGCGACGCCCATACACCTGTAAAAATAAGATCGTTACCTAGGTAACGAGCACGCGGTACAATATCGGTCTCTGCACATTCTATGACGATGTTATCTTCTCTAAGTAATTTCACTCTAGTTTATGACATGTCGATCAAAAGTCTCCACGGGCACAAAAGGTTTTGAGCTTGGCCAAAGGGCATAATTTAACAATTTTTTCAACTAAAAATAATTTTTATCTTTAAAACGTATTCTCAAATGAAGAAAATGTATTCTTCATTTTTTGTTCAGAATAATGCATTGTACTAGTTTGAAGTGATTTTACAATTGTTAAAAAAAGGGCAGTTTTATTCGACTAGGTATAAGTAATAATAATAGTTTTATTTTCATTGACTTAAAGAAGTATCGAAATGTATAATCAAACAAGAGACAAAAGGCTTTACATGTTAAAAATTGCAGGACAAAATACAATATAATATTAAAAAACCGATATAATATTAAAAAAGAATATATGCACATAAAATTAAAAAGATTTAATATTTTTGATTTTTTAAATTTTATGATTATGATATAACTGAATACACATTATGAAGCTGACATGCTGTCTCATTTGCTATAGTACAAAACAATGAGTGGGCAGTTTTTTCTAATATTCTCTATTTGATTACCCCGTGACAAGAAAAAGTCTATTTGGAGTCCAAGGTATTTGAGCAGCTTCAAGATAAGTTATAGATTTGTTTTCCATTTTTATTAACAAACCAGAGTCAAGTGCCTTAATGGAAATTGAATTGAGCATATGTAGGTCATGGTCTTGACCTTAGAACAATATTTTTGCATTAGAGATAGTGTTATTTGTTTTCGTTGCAGGAATATGTTAGTCATTGTCTGCGTTGACAGTAGCTGTGTCATTGGTAAAGATAGATATAAAAGTCATAGTCATATGGATATGAACGTCGTTGATAAATATTATGAACAATAATCGTCACAACGTGCTTCCTTGGGGTACCCCATTTGGAACGTGGATAATATCTGAATTGTAAATCCTATTATCAATAGTTCAACAGACTTTTTGACATCTATTTCTTAATCCAGTCCTAGGGCGGGTCCTCTAATGCCATATTCGTCTAATTTGTCACTGGTGTGTCCCATCTCGAGCGGATACACCTTGATATTTCGGTTATTCGACAGATTATATTTTGATCTTATTCCGGTGCAGGGTTCGGGGGTAAATAGGTAAATCAAGCAAAATTGGCATTTAGTATATATGAGATGCTAAGGTCTCAAAAAATTTTTTGGCATTAACCACCTTCATGATGAAAAAAAATTAAATTATTATTTAGTGGGTGTACAAGAACCAGGGAGTATTAAATAGGTGATGCGACGACAACCCTCACAGTGGCTTCATAAGTGCTTACTTTGTACATAATGTAATAGATGGCAGGACCAATAAGTTCTCTCATTACTTACGCATAGATAGATAATTTTATAGATTCTGTGCATACGTGCATACAGTGTTGCATACATTCCCGGCCTTTTGTTTTTTGTTTAGTGAAACAAGAGTCCAGTGACATCTGACATTAAGTAGCTAAAGTAAAACATTGAAAGAATATATGCAACACTACATGCAGCATTGCACGTGTCGCCACAGCTAACCTCAAAAATATATATTTCTTAAGATTTACAAGTATTACGTAGCTATTATTAAAATTTCTGCCCGGTTCCTGTACTTTCAACCAAAATCAAGTTCAACGTAATGTGTATGAAGTTTTAAATAGTTTGTCACAATAAAATAAGACACTTTTTGCAGGTTAGGAATCTAACCTATAATTAGCAGTCTATTTTTATCAATCAACAATATTGAAAAATTATTTGCGTGAATTTTTAAATATTTGCTTGATGGCTCCAAGCTAAAAATGCCTATACAAACATTAAAAATGAGAATGAGAATAAACGAAAAAACCTTAAAATTTGAGGTTAAGTTAGTTATACGATGCACATGCCCAGGTAATTGTAGGACCTTATTGCTCGTGCCATCTACTAAAGTAAATGGAAACCATGCACTTGTGAAGCCATTATTATAATAGGAAAGTGCCGTACGTCGGACCACCTATTTAATACACCGTGACAAGAAACAAAGCCTCAACAATTTTTGTTTACTTCATACACCTCCACCTCCATTACCACCACCACCATCACCAATCTCACTACCGATATGTCATATTGTATTAAGGTTTTTAGGATCGACGAAAGTTCCATAAACAATTATTTCCACATAGTGGAGTGCAAATATAGTATCAAAATTTTTTTCGTTGTGAGAGACTTGGATAGAAAATCTGGATGTGGAAGTAGTAATTCCTTATTCCTTGGGTAGCAGTTTTTAATATTTATTTGTGTATTGTTCCAATATGAGCATACTAACAAGCAAGGTCCTGCTCGTTGATGTAGTCTACATCCACTTTCTGTTGATTTTGTGGTATCTGCAGCTGTTTGTGGTATTTGCAGTCTTTTATCCTATGTGCCGTTTCTTCCATGTCTACCCATTGTTTGTAGAGTTCTGTTCATTTTCCTATATCCAATTCGTCTTTGATTTCAAAATGTTCCGTTAGACAACTGAAGATCAGTCAGAAAATTCATAAATTTATGTGGTAAGGTAGATTCATAATAGAGGTATAAGTTAATCGTCCTCCTTTGTAGGAATTTGTTTATTCTTTTATCAACACTGTTGTTGCCTTTAATAGCTAGTAAGAGGAATTATATTTATTGCACCTATTATGATGTATTTAATGCTTACGGTGGGACAAACTAATTTTAACAATGGACACAATTGAATATTTGTTAAATATCATATTTTTCTCTTTGAGGGAGATTATGTTAAGTAGCTATGATTAAATAAACAATACAGGAAGGTTCATTGTTACATAAGGGCAGTAAATAAAGTGGGATTTCCTATAACTAATTGATCATTAAGAGGGGTAGTATTTGGGCTGCTCAAATGTTTGTAGATTTCAATTGCTTCTGATATATGCAATTTTATAGATGTTGTTGAATAATGTAAAACTTACAATAATTTATCTATTGATAAAAAAATATGATTTGTATTTTGTCTATTTATGGTAAGATATAAAAAGTTTATTTGTCGACTCTGTTTTATTTCCATGGTGAATGAAATGTTTGAGTGGATACTGTTGATAATAAAATTTTGTTTTTTGTTTTTTTTTCAATGGCTACATCTACGTAATAAAAAATCAGGGGTTTATTAACTGTCTTTTGAAGAATGCAATAGCTGTTACGTCTGTCAAATAGGAAGACTTTGACATAAGATACACTGAAATTTTAAGTTCATTTAGAAATAGAAAAAATACTTAATTGAAATTTTATATACCATTTCGTAGAAACCGACCATATTTATCCTTCAATACATAAACTGGGGGTTACATTATTTAACAACAGAAAATTAAATATATTAGAAGCAATTGGACGGAGGAAAAGGCGAACATATACGAATATTTTGAAAGTCATTCAGAATTTTATGACTAACAGCAATATAATTTATTTTATCTCTACGAGAGATATTTACGGTTTTAGAAATGCATCGATCAAATGCAATTCGTACGGAAAAAATGTATATAACATTTTTTGTGAAGAATTTTATAAGCTTTCTCCTCTATATGAAGCATAATGTAGATATCGCTAATGGTTAGCGAGATATATGCAAAAAATTTTGTTGGAGCACCTTTTTTTTTTTTTTTTTTTCAAGATGGCAAGTCATCAAGTTTTATTAACAGAAAGATAGAATCTAAGGTGTTGAAGGCCCTTGACAAATCAAAAAAATCATACTTTTTACAATCTATTTCATTTAATATATGCTGTTAGCTCCTTTGTTACACTTTCGGTTGAACGTTCTGGTCAAAACCCCATACTGGTTATTTAATATTTATTCAGAAACACGATAATTCTGTCATACACGGCTTTTTCAATTATTTTTGAAAAGGGGCTTAGTGTTACTACAACACGGTAACTTTCCACTTTCCAGTTCTTCACAGCATTCTTTTATTAATATCATAGGGACTTCATCTAATCCAGTTGAGGTTTTGTTTTTAAGTTGCCGAATAATGTTTTGCACTTCGTGTACCGAATAAGAAGTAAAGAACATTGTTTTAGTGTTTATTTCACATTTAATACAATTTTGATTTTTTTGTGTTAACTGCGATTGTTTAACAGACCTTATAGAGGTTGCAAAATATACTGCGAATTTATGCAACAAGAATTTAGTAGTCCAGAAAACCTAACTAATGAGGAACAAGATGTTGAAATGACAAATGATGCTCTTTTAGAAACACTAAAATTTGAAAATAATCTACTAATTCAACTCAACACAGAACTAAAAGATAACAATAAATTACTAAAAGACAAAATATTAACATTAGAAGAAAAACTACAGTCTTACAAAAATGAACAGAGTGGAAAAGAAAATACGGAAAAAATTACAGAAATTATAAGTAAGGAAATAGAACATTATTTTAATAAACATCACAAGACATACAAAACCAACCAACAAAAAACAAATGATAATGTAGAAAGTTCAGAAACACAAAAAACAAACTGTTATCAGATAGATAGTAATAAGAAATACAAAAACACAGGGCTACAACCAAAAAAATACTCTGATATTGCAAGAAATATAAACATAAACAACTTGAATGACTTGGAAAACAAACAAATGCTGATTATGCAAAATGTCATTGACTTAGAGCAGCCAAATACTTCCTCCATCTCTAATGAAAGAACGAATTTTAATATGACTAAACCAAACCAAACCATTAATGCTAAAATAAATAAAAACGAAAAACAAAAAAATTCTAGCGAAAAAGAGGAGGTAAATGATTGGCAAGTACGTCAAAGGGACAGAAAACATTATGGAAGAGGCAGAACAGGACGAGCAGAAAATAACAGCAAATTTAGAGGAGTGCGGCCAAAAGTTTGGCTGTATCTGTATCGAGTCGAACCAGATGTGTTAGAAGAAGATATTATGAAATATTTGGAGGAAAAAATATCAAAAGACGAAGAGTTTGTTGTCAAAGAGCTTACAGGAGGAGGAAAATACAAGGAATATATGGTGGCAGCGGACTATAGTCACAAGGAGACTTTTTACGATCCTAGATTTTGGCCAGCAGGAGTTAGGTTCAAACGCTTTGATTTCGAGTTACATAAACAGAAGAGCAGGGCTAAAGAAGAATTACTTCGACCAAATTCTTTTTTAGTAAAATAAAATGTAGAAGCAGTCCGGAACTAATGGGAGAAAACAAAAATATTAACCCAGATAAAAACATTAAAGCAAAAAATGTCATAGTCTGGGAGTCCGACATATTTTCAAAACCAAACAATCCTCATGTGGAAAGAATCACAACACAAGAAAAAAGTCAAATGTGCATATTTCATCAAAACATTCAGTGCCTACGAAATAAAATATTAGAATGCGATATATTTCTTTCCACGCTGGAAAAACGTCCTGACGTGGTATGCTTTACTGAACACTGGTGTACCAAAGAAGAAATGGGAACAATACATCTAGAAGGATATAAGCTTGTCTCAGCTTTCTGTAGAGAAAAAAAAATCCACGGTGGATCCTGCATCTATGTTAATGAGAACACCGAGGCCCATGACATGGAAAATTTGGAAATAAAATCAATAGAGGAACATTGTGAAATTTCGTCTGTTGTTAGTAAGTCTAATGAAATAATAATTCTGGTGGTGTATAAAACACCGTCAGCTAGCAAGAGTGACTATGATGTTTTTTCAAATACCTTAATAGAGGTTTTAACTTCTTGTCGTGATAAATATCCTAAATATAAAATTATACTCTGTGGTGACTTTAACATAAATTTACTAGTCAAAAATGAATTTTCAGATAACTTTATAAACCATCTTGTAACATTTAATTTACATCAAACAATATTTACTGCCACAAGATTTACAAAAAAATCTGAATCACTTATTGACAACATATTTATAAATTTTGATCACGAACAAGGAGGGCAAGTAGTAACATCGGCATTATCCGATCATGAAGCACAAATTCTAAACTTTGAATCATTCAAAAAGAAGTCATATAAAGAATTTTCATGTAAAAAAAGAATATTTTCTTTAAATAAATTGGAACATTTTAAACGGCTACTACAAGATGAAAGCTGAGAAGTTGTATTCCAGGAAAATGATGCCAATAGTGCCTACAATAAATTTGACAATATCATAAATCATGCTCTAAGATTAATTTTTCCTTTAAAAAATATGAAAACATCCAATCACATTCCTAAACCATGGATAACTAAAGGAATAAAAATTTCCTCAAAAAGGAAACGTTTTCTGTATACAGAAATGTTAGCAAATCGAATCCCTAGAGAATATTACAAAAAATATACGAAAATTCTAAAAAATTTAATCAAAACTGCAAAACAACTATCTCACAAGCACTATGTGGAATCTGCACAGAATAAAGGCAAAGCTGTTTGGGACATTGTCAAAAAATATACAGATAACAATAATGTAAAATCTGAATCCGTTCTAAAACATATACAGTATAAAAATCCTAAAGACGTATTAAACTATATAAATAATAATCTTGTCAACCAATGTCAAAACAATAGTAATAAAAAAAGTACCCATACTGAAAATATATCCATAAGCTTGAAAAACTCTATATTTCTAGAGCCTTCCACGCCACAAGAAATATTTAATATAATTGCGCTACTAAAAAATAAAAAATCCGCTGGTGATGATGAGGTACCAATAAAGCTATTAAAATATGTTGCGGATATCATCTGCTATCCATTGAACCATATTGTAAATTTAATGCTCTGTAAAGGAACGTTTCCAAATAGGTTAAAAAATGCAAAAAGGGTGATAAAACTGATTGGCAAAACTATCGTCCCATAGCACTCTTATCCAACATAAGCAAGATATTTGAAAAATGTATTTACAATAGAATTACAAAATATGTAGAAGAAAAAAAATTACTTTCTGATTCTCAAAACGGCTTTAGAAAAGGCAAGACGACTATCCTTGCAATTTTCAAAGCTTTAACGCAAATACTAGACTCACTAAACAACAATAAAGAATCAACTGCAGTATGTCTTGACCTGTCTAAAGCGTTTGATAGTGTTGAGCATGATGTTCTCTTAAATAAATTATGTAATTATGGTATAAGAGGTACAGCACTACAGCTAATAAAATCTTATTTATCAAACAGACATCAACAACTAGTAGAGAGTGACGATAGTGGAGCTAAGGTCAAATCAGACAAAGAATTGATCAAAAGAGGTGTACCACAGGGCTCAATTCTCGGGCCCTTGCTATACATACTGTACACAAATGATCTACCTCAAGTTGTTAATCATAATATGGTTCAATTTGCAGATGATACATCTTTAATATTTAGTCACGATTCTAAAAATAGCCAAGAAAAAGATATCCTTGATACGGTGACAACACTACAAAATTGGTTCACTAACAACAATCTGAAATTAAATGTTCAAAAAACCCAAATAATAACATTTTCGTATTTCACCCAAAATGAAGAAACAACACTTACCTACAATGACATAAATGTCCCAAGTAGCCGCTCAGTAAAATTCTTAGGAATCACTTTGGATTCAAGGCTTCATGTTGACAGCCTGGTTGGGGATATGTCACGGTATTGTTATGCACTTGGGGTAGTGGCACGTTTTGTAAGCGTGGAAGCTGCCATGAGTGCATATCATGCATATGTTCAGTCACGTGTCAGATATGGAGTGATATTCTGGGCAAATTCTATAAATGCACATAGAATCTTCAAAATGCAAAAAAGGTGTTTGCGACAAATATTTAATATGAAACCTACAGATAGTTGTAAATCGGTATTTATAAACAGAGGCATACTAACACTCACAAGCCTATACATTTATGAAGCAGCAATATTTGTAAAAGAAAACATCATACTGTTCAAATCTCTAGAGCATGATTATGACACAAGAAACAAAAATAAATTAACAACAGATAAAAAAAACTTCTCGTATATACAAAAAAATGTTGAGTATTCTATAATTAACATTTTTAACAAATTGCCGGACAACATAAAAAAGGCTTACTATACGGTGGACGAATATTTCACTGATGTTATAATAAATTAATAAAAAACTTATTTTTGTACTCTCAAACTAGGCTGTTCTCAAATTTATCATTGTATTGTATTGTTATACCATTTTAATATTTTAACCAAAGACATTTTTATCCAAACTAAGCATATTATCTATTTTAAAATTAATTTTAATTACTGTTGTCGTCCTCTATTTATTTTCACTGTTACCATTTGTTAGTGTTTTCAATTTTATTATGATATGTATTTTTTACATTAATATTAACTATATTCTTTTTTTCTGTTGTATTCTCTTAATGTTTTTTGACGTGTTCTACACCCAATGAGGTATTGTATTTAAAAAGGAACAAATAAATGTATCTATCTATCTATCTATCTATATTTATTAGTTACTTTACTGTTTTTTTTTATTAGTGTATTATCCACTCTTGGAGTAATTTTTTAGAATTAATTTTAGAACGATTTAATTGCATGCTAACCAATTCCCACATTTTTTTAAAATTTATTTTCTGAGTAAGTTATTTTTCCCGAATAAAAACATTTTTTTTGTTCATATTTGTTATGTATTTCTTGATCCGGTGTAGTTTTCCGTAACCAGTTAAGTTGTTTTAAATTATATTAGTAATTAATTCTTCTGAGTGCACAAACTTATTGTGGATTATGTTTGTGTTACATTTTATTTCTTTTAACGGGTGTGAAACCTTGAAACACCAAGAAAAATGTTCCCAAAATGAATTGAAAATATCATCTATGTTTTTATCTGTATCAATATTGATTATTTCAGAATTGAATAAAAATTTCAACTCCAAAATGGAGTTCTGATCTGATTTACGATGCAATTTATAATTTTTTTTTTCTGTCCTTGGGGCCATCCATAAATGACGTCACGCTCCAGGGGGGAAGGGGTCTAGAATCTCAAAAATTGGCGTGACTTTATTTATGGATGGCCCCCTTCCCATGGAATGTTGCCGCTCGAAGTATTGCGCAAGGTGGTCCGAAAATCCAGGATTCAAATTTTCACATTAATAATTGGTTTCGATATTTCTTATTATATAATCAATTGATGTTGAACTTGTACCTACAACAGTTTTTGAAATATGGGTTGGTTCATTTATTAGAGATGCTAATTTAAATGAAAGCATGACGCTTTGTATGAGTATTTTTATTATTTAATTAGTCTATATTTAAATCTCCACAAAAAATAACTTTTTTAAATTTCTTGGCTGCGTATGAAAATGTATTTTCTAATATTATGAAAAAATCTCCCCGAAGTCACCCTGAGGAGGTCGATACATTACTATTATACATGTCGATTCATAGGATATGGCAGAGCATTCTATGCTTTGTTCTACTGATAAAATAATATAATGTATTTCACTACATTATGTCAGTTGAAGTTTTTTAACAAATATCACCACACCTCCATGACTTGAAGTGTCCCTGCTAAAATGTGTAATTAATTCCTAACCTTGTACATTGATATTTTCAATTCGTAATTTATTTTGTCATGTTTTAGAAAAACAAAAAATCTGGATTTAATTCGACTTTGATAATATTTGGCACAACTTACCACATAAACTTTGAACATTTAAATGAAGAAGTTTTAGTCCTTTGTTTCCTTTCCCTAGACTTCCAACAGGGGTGGACAATTCCTCTGAAAATTTTCTTTACAGAAGGCAAAATGCTGTACTCCAGCTCCCTCCGGCCATATTTGCCATATAGACTTCTTTCACATATTTAATGGGAAAAGAAACTTGGTATGATGACATATCTTCCTTTTTATTCCATAGTTCGCAAAGAAATGAAATATGCGGTGCGGTATTACTCAAGAAATCATGTATGTATTACTCAAGAAAGTATGTTGTTCCATTTACTTTATTGCTGTTTTTCGTCGAGTGTTTATTTTCAGTTTTTTCAGGGTTATCAATCTTGTCTGGACGATTTTGTCTGGTTGATTTTTTTCTTCCCTTTCTTTGCCATTTATTAACTTGTAGATGGTACAGTATTTATCACCCGGCTATTTGTTGTGTTTTTTGCTGGTATTGTTTTTATAGGTTTAATAATATTTGAAATTTTTAACAGAGATATTCATTCTTCTTGTTCAGTTACTCTCTTCTCGAGATGGTACACCAGTTTGTTTAGTACACTATCTGCTATGCATTTGTGAGTTCGTTTCTACTTCACAGAAATTTGATTAACTGGTTCGCTGTCAGTATTTTCCACTGCATCCGTGAATTCGTCATGATAGGATTCCTAGCATTTTAAACCAAAAAAATATATTGAAAATATTGAAATCATTTATTTAAATTCAGTGTTTTTAAAGTGTTTACCAAACTAGTATATTAACGTGACCAGATTGAGACAACAATATACATAAAGTAGGTAATATCATATTAAATAAAAAAGTGTGCAAGTTGTGGTTTTGTTAATACCCAAATAATATTTTCTAAGCATGATGAAAGCAAGTAAATAAAAAATAATTAATTGTAAAAAGTTCATTTGTATCACAATTAGAAGGAACAGGTGATTCCAGCTGGATGTCTTATCTATATATCTATGTAAAAAAAATTCTAGCTGACCTCTTCTAATCTATGCAACTCATTTATCTGACTTGAAAATAAATGATATTGCGTAGTTCAAATTAAATATGTTATGGAAAGAATAAGCAGTGTCTTCAGTGTTTTCATTGACAAATAGAACTTACCTGTTTGAGATTTCGTACCCTTCTGGAAGCATTATTGGTACACATATCTGTTGCGAACCAACATTTACTACGAGGCATTGTAAGTTGGGAGAGTTAAGTTTTATTGTTATTGTTTGTTAAATGTTACATTTTTTTGGCCTGTCAATTTGAAAGGTATAAGTTAGGTTATGTTCAATTTTTAAAGTTACAATGTTATGAACAAGAGTAGGCTGTATCTATTAAGTTTAACCCAAAATCAGCTTGAATACAGATCAAAGTCCAAGGTTACGATTGTTACAAATGGTCGTTTATTGTAGGAAGAACAGAATCACTGTTGAAGAGAAAAGTTTTGGCCTACTTTAACTATTATGCAACAATATTAATTAATTGGTTCTTATATCATACCATTTCCCAAAAAATCAAAAATAGATGTAGATTCAGCAATTTTCTGAACATAACTAACTTGTAGTAATTAAAAGTAAACACTACAAATACTGATAATTTTGAGTAAATAAAAGATCGATTTTACCGAGTAATTTGTGCTGTATTTGTAGTGTTCTACACAGTTGTTTTATTTCAGCTTCTGGTCATTATAATGATGGTAGCATTGTTTAATTTATAAATTGTTTACCTAGGAAAGAGTTATTGTTTTAGAGTAAATTAAATGTGAATGAATTGCTCCATTAAATTGTTATGCCTACAGGTATATATTTATGAGATTTGTTAGATTTATTTTAATTTATTATTTTAAAAATTCTTACTGGTTTAAGGTTCTATTCAAAAGTGGAAAATATAAATCCATCCTGTCTGTCCATCCATCCCGCTGTGACACAATGGCTTATCTCCAAAACATGAAACTTCACATGTAGTTAGAGTTTGATATTTGCAAGCATCACTTTAGAGATTGATTTATAATCTCTAAAGGTCTATTTAAACATTTAAAAAAAACTCGAAAACAACAATATATTTGGATAAAATTTTGTACATATTAGTCCAGTGTTTGACGGTAAAAATAGGGTATTACCAACATCGATTTTGATGAAAATTTGTAATTAAACTTATCTAACCCTCCTAGTCAAATGTTCCTGATGTGTGCCTTTTGTTTTTTGGGGGTGAAAACTACCCCTTCTGAGAAAAAATTTAAAAACAAATTTAAGCATTACATAGATTGAAATCATGTTTAAATATGCAGAATAAACATTATTTCATATCCTGGAATATAATTTATGATGTGTTACAATGTTTCAACACAAAACCGAAATTTTTGAAAAAAATTAGTTTTCAATAACTTGAAATGTTTTAATGGTGCATTTATAATGAATTAAAATTCCGTCACTGTTTATAATACAATTTATGATTTATTGCAACGTTTCATCCATTACAAACCGCCCTCGTGATAAAACTAACTACCATATTTACTTAAAATTAAAAACTGATATTATTGAATGAGTTTAAAGGGGAAAAATAAAAATTTTATTTACATTATAATAGCATGTTTTATTACTGAAAATCTATGGATCATCAGAAGAACTGTCATGACTATTAACCTCCTCCTCTTGGTCTGTAATTGGAGGCCAATTTTGACAGTTGTCACCGGAGCATGTTCTGCATGTTGCGTTACAAAAAGTCCAACTTTTCGGCAGCTACAAGCTCCGCTGCATCCTTTTTTGAGGAGTTCTTACGGTGCAGGCATATCCAGCATTTTGATTGGTAGTAAAAATCCTTCATTATTAATCCATCTTCAATCAGTTGGAGGAATATTTTTGTTCCCAAGCCACATCTGGGTTTGTAAATAAACCCTATTAATGTGCTCATTCAGAGCATTAACTGTCGAAACAAGGGATGATAATCTCACAGCACTGTTTTTAGTAGTAGCCCTAGGAATCATAGCGCATCTGCTCGAAAAATGTTGATAAGTCTTCGACACGGCTCAATTTTTTTAACTGTATCTCCTTAGCAGCTCCGTAAGTAATATTGTGCATGGGTTTCTAAAATTTTTTCCAACTTTGAAGTACTCTCATAAATATCTCCACCTGATCTCTTAAATCGGGCCGGTTTTCAATAAAATCGAAAATTGTCTAGAATAAACAATTTACGTGCTCCGAAAATTTCACCGAAAAAGGGCGGTTAGTTTTTCAACGATAACTTCCTTCATTTTTAAGATATTCAATCGCTCCAAAAACCATTTTCCAGAGAATTTTAAGGGCTACAAGGCATGTAAAGTTGAACTTCCTTGAACCCTTCGTATTTGATATTTTTAAGTTTAAGGGGTGGTCCTCGCACTCAAATGCAAACTTATAACGGTGTTATCTCAATTAATTTTTATCCTAGAAAAATTTGAAAAAAAAGCGTATTTAGTTTTTGAATTATTGAGAAATTTCAAAAATCATTTCAAATTAGAATCAAACTTTTTTTCAAATCTAGGCATCCCAAACTGATCAAACTTTAGAGCATATTGTTAGTACTTAAATAAAGTAAATTGTAAATGGATTACTTTCAGTTTCAATTCTTGCGGTGAAGCCATTGGTTTTATTGCTGATTTTTTTCTCCGAAGAAACGAGACAACCATTTTATTTCACGTCAATCGATTTTGTCCGAAAGAATTCTGAGCGAAAAACCGTCAAACACTGGACTATATGTAGACATCTTTGCAAGTTAGAGAAGAGGCTATAATTTATATCAGATGTAGTGGGAGGGTGATCAAGGCTCTTAAGCTCTGATAAAGTTTATTAACAGAGTTATTCATTATATTTTGACCTTCCTGTTAACTCATTTTTTAGAGGTCTAAAAGAAAGTTAAAAACAAAAGTTGTAGGTATATTTTTGCATGTATATTTTTTAAAATACTACTAAAAGAAACAATATCGTGTTTAGGTCACGTGATGTAAAAATGAAGGTGGTCTTTAAAATGGAACACCCTGTATATTTTTCAATTTTTTTTAGATCTTTCTTCCCTGATTTCAAATATATAGGAGTTGATAGGTGTAGCTGTAATATATTTTGATATATCGGACATTAAAAATGCTCCAAATATGCAGATAGGTATTTTATGGTTACCATTGGAAGCACAGTAATTACTTACTACGCAGTAGGCTGCGACCGATGGTACTATGACCACATCGTTATTGTTTGACATTTTGTATTACTTCATCATGGCCACCAAACAGCCCAGATTTAACACCTTTAACTCTGTACAAAAAACCAAAACATAGGCGAGGTAGCATGTTTTTAACCTTTGGTTCTGTTTCCAGCTATTTCAACTGTTATCTAAATCATTGCTCAAAGTTAGAGCTGTTTTTTTTTTATTTTTTAAGAGTTAAATATAATTGTATTTCTCATTTATGGCCTTACAAACTTTGAGTTTTGGCCAATATAAATCTGATGAATTTAATTAATATTAATCTATTTTTTTTGCCAGTAATCGAATCTTCAAACAAACTCCTAGAAATCACAAGCGTCCCCTATGGAAAAAGCGTGATCAAGTTGCAAGAAAAAGAACCGTCCAAGAACATTCCGTGCCCTAAGTCTAGACTCGTTAACTCTGAAGTTGCCAACTTAAGTACTTCATTGAAAAATACTTATTTTGCACCAATGTCTAAAAAAGCTCAAGACATTGAAAAAGCCGTAAGCCACATTCAAAAAGGCTATAAGGTTTTAGTTATAATGCGTGGCATACCTGGTTGCGGAAAATCTTATTTAGCCAGGGAGATCCTCAAATCTACAGTTGGCTTTGATAACAACTACAAATTGCACATTTTGAGTACCGATGACTTTTTCGACCAGAACGGCGTTTACCAGTATGATCCGGCAAGACTTTCAGATGCACATGGTTGGAATCACAACAGAGCTTTTCAAGCACTCAGCAGAGGTTTTAGCCCCGTAATAATTGATAATACTAATACTCAGATGTGGGAGATGAAACCTTATGCTATGATGGCCACAGACCATGGATACGTTATTGAAATTATTGAACCGGACACCCACTGGTGCTTTAACGATAAAGAATTAACCAAGCGCAATTCCCACGGGGTCTCCAGAGCTGCAATTAAAGATATGATAGATCGTTATCAGAAGAACATTACACCTCAAAAACTTTTAAGTGCCTACAATCTCTCTTATAGATTACAGAAGCCTCCTCAGATGAGACTGTATCCTCCTCTTAACATTAAAATTTCTGGTTCTACAAACACCTTGGCTACTAACGTTAGTTCACCGGGAAACGCAGAAGGAAGCAACATCATGAAATCAAAAAGTGTATCAGTTCTTAATATCCAACCATTCCAGCCTAAGAGTGAAGCAGTGGAGACGATAAATTTAATGGACTTCAATGATGATAAAACCAACAACATACAATTACAGCCAATTATAAGAATACGTGATAACGAAATAAGCATAACGTCTTGGGATCAAAATCCAGTCGATAAGATTCTAATGTGTAGTAATGACTCGACCAACGAAAATTCCAATATTTTATTGCCATCATCTCAAAACGTAGTCGATGTTATTACAATAGAAAGCAGTGATGATGAAAATTCAACACCTCAACCCGAAAAGAAATTATTCTCCGACATAGAAACGGCCTGGGGTGTAAACGAAAGTGCTCTTCGGTCCTGGGATATCGTAACCCCAATAGCAGATGAAGGTAACTACACGAAATTCCCGCGGTATTCTGCAAACGAACGGAAGATCATAACTAGAGATTCCAGTTGCAATACTGACGACGAATACTTCCAATTATTAAGAAGGAAGCAAATTACTAATAACGGCATTGTTAAGGTTCTAGACACCCTGAACCGTGATATTAATCGCCTCACCCCAGAGAGAAAACCTGTAGTAACTAAAAAATATATGCAAGATAAAAGCTGTTTGACAGACGATATCTTTGATGATTATGACAATCACATGTGTCAGTTGATTAACTTGTTCCCAAGTGTGCCTGACAGCCATTTGAAATATTGGTACAAGAAATGCAATGGGGATTTGGAATGGACAATAGAATTTCTATTAGAAGCCAAAGAAGAAATTAATACCTTAACTGAGGAATGTAATGATGACAGTGAAGTTGAAGTCGTTGAAGCAACGAATGAGACTGGAAGCGATAACTCAGATTCTAATCAGGGGGAGGTGGCAAATTCTAAAGGAGGGAAAATTAAGAGAAGTCGCAAGACTTCCGATGAATATAAGGACATTAAAAAATTAATTGAAAGTAAAGTTGAGATAAATGATGAGCACTATTCCAAGCATTTGCTGAAAGTTAAGCACTTTAAGTTTGGAAATAGTGGTCTTACTGACAATTCGCAACCTTCTACGAGCACAAGCAGAGTAAATGTCATGCAATTGAATAACACCTCAAATATGTCTCGGTCTTCCAGCCCCGAATCACCCGTTTCTAAGGAAGAAACCAATATGGCAGATGCTGGAAAAATTGACACGAATGATTCCGACATGGAATTCGATGATTTCGATTGTGAAGATAATACTAAGCCGGAAAATGTACCAGAGGACACGATTGAGTTAAACCTCGGAGATAACTTCGTAGCTCAATTGGAGAATACATTTGGAGATCCAGACATGGCTTATCCGAAAGGGTTTCAGCCAGTGGTGCAAGTTCCAATGACACTGGCTCGTCAACTTTACACATTTTATATTGAATCAGTGTACCAGCAAATGGATACTCAAAAACAGGTATTGGAGACACTTATTAACGAAGATGAAGAATTTGCTAGAAAATTGCAAGCGAAAGAAGAGGAACAAGCTAATATGCAGGAGAAAGCGCAGCCGGCTCCTAGTTTTCGAGAGATTATGGATGAGCAAGTGGCGCAAGGATTCTATCAGAGAGAGGTAGACAAATGGAAGAATCTTAATCCGGATAATTTGGCTGCGAGGTTAACGAGAGATAAACTATTTAACGTGTTTCCATCTGTCGATCGAGATACTTTGATAGAAATTTTGTATGCTCATAACAATAAGTACCAAGATACCGTAGAAACTTTACTGGCCTCCACTCGACCGGAGGATGTAAGAGGGAGTCCTGGCGTGATAAAAGAACCACCGTTGAGGGATGATGTTTTACTGGAAATGAAAGAAGCACAAAAAAATAATACGAAAGAGGTAAGCAATCAATCAGTTTATACAGGGGATTCAGATCTTATTGAAAACACTTTAAGGTGGTATGCACTCTTGAAATTGTAGTTGATACTAGCAAAAAAATTATATTAAAATTTGAATAGAACGTGCGTAAAAAATTGTCAAGCTTATTAAATGCTACTTAGTTGGAAGTTGGATGACTTGTTAGGTCAGGTTTTTGTTAACCTTGCCTCTATTGGTTTTGTTTATGCTTTATTATCAGCTGTTCTATGTATTTTTTTATTGTATCATGTTTGTAGAGATCCGTTGTACATCTCCTAAGAATTTTTCAGATAAGATCTGGAACACCTTGTATATTTAGAGCATTAGCAGTTAGTCCTTATAATACACCACTCTTTTGAGTCTTACATTGTGCATCATATGCAGAGGTCAGAGGCAGCAATAAATGACCAAAACCAGGGTTGGTTCTACATCGTGTGTCACCACATAAATATGTGAAAAAAGAGTGGCTATACGTTGAAGGAACTGCTGTTGAGTTTCAAAATAAAAAAACATTTGCTACTAGACGAAGAACACGAAATGGGAAAAAATTCACTTAATCTTTTTTAAATGGCGTTTGTGATTAATATGTGAAACGGAAAGGTTAAAAATGTTGTCTTTGTTAATATGAATGCGTGATATTACTTTACAATGGACTGAATTAGTTGTGACGTTACAAATTAGGCAACCCCTATATACTACTGTCATGACACACGGGTTGCCTGCCAAGCATACTGGAACTTGATCCTTAATGCGTATGTTCATAAGGCGACATTTTCGAGGATAGAAACATAGCCTAGAATTTTATTTTATTTCTCCCGTGGAATAAATATTTAAGGACTTGTAATACCTATTTCCCATTTAAGAAATACGTTAAAATGTATACGCCCATGTTTGATTTATAGAAACTTTATTTTAGTTTCATAATACAGTTTTTCTAATTCTTTATACTTTTCTATAGTTTCTGATACCTTGTGCATGATAAATGGTAACTGAAAGTTCTTAAATATTTCTTCCACGAGATAAATAAAATAAAATTCTACGCTATGTTTCTATCCTTGAAAATGTCGCCTTATAAACATATGCATTAAGGGTCAAGTTCCAGTGTGCTTGGCAGGCAACCCACATGTCATGACAGAAGTATATAGAGGTTGCATAAATATGTGACGTCACACTAATGCGGTCCATTAAACATTTCTAGGCTCTAAAAGCGCAAAAAAAAATATCCCAAGAAAATGATAAGTCATAATAATGTATTAGTTTTTATTGTTTTCTATTATTTAACGAAATTTAAATGTTATTTTAATTAACCAAGTACCTCTATTTTACTTCAATATTTCATTTCTCTTGACCTACACAATTTTTCAGAAATTCAAATGACCCGCCATAAAACTCACCCAATTTAGTTTTAAAAATTGACACCTTTTGGGTTTTTAGAGTATTTTGAGCTCTATAATAAACCTTTTAACTGAAAGTTCGAAATGAATGCTTTTTTGGCTTTTTTAAATCGGTCTTATATAGAGAGATAAGGTATATACTGTGTACCATTCTTCCTTTATAAGTTTCAAGTTTATTTTATCTTTGTATTGGTCCAGTGTTTGCTTAAATTAGCTTAGAAATAATAATGTATTAAAATTATTTTGATTTCTTCATGAACATTTTATAGCTTTTCACTCCTGATATCGGTTTCTCGAAATGCAGGAAGATCATAAAAAAAGTTCATCTGGCTATAAAATTGGTTTCGATAAAGGTTTAAAAAGGCTCAGACAAGGTTTTCAAGAGTGGCACTATGTCACTCTAAGGAGTTTTATGAGAGAATTTAAAAAAAAAGTCTAACAACCTTCATAAGAGAGGGCCCTTTTAGTCTAGAAGCTGCTTTATGATAGTGTTAAGGATGTTGTTATAGCGAAATGGATTTTTCAAGGCATTTTATAAATAGTTTTATAGCACCCTTGTAGATATTTGAGAAACCAAAATTGTTTATTGGGAGAAGGGGGGGAGAGATTTTTTCATGTGGGACAATATTTGTATACACACGTAAATTTTGTCACATATGACCACAGCATAGATAGACAGACAGCAAAGAAACTCTCGTGAGTTCCTTTGTGTTGGCGTGACTAAAATCATTCACCTTGAAGTCGTCATTTCGGGTTAAAAGTCAGAGTTGGATTCCAAACAATTTAAATGTTTCCGACAGGACCGTATTATCCAATTCAAATTAAACAGTCTGTGTGCTTGAAAATGTAGACTAGAAACTACGAATCTGTACTTAGTCATAAACAGGAAAAATATTGTGATATTTAACAAGAAAACTTTGTGTTCGTTACCTGTTATAATGGAATATCACAAAGTAACAGACAACTCTATTGATTTTTTAAATACACAATAATTTTAGATAGCTATAAAAAAGTCATATGTAATTTTTTTTTCCAACTTGTAAAAATAGGAAGTAAAAGCATATGAAACAGAATTTTCTTTTATAAATACATGCATGATATAATTTTTTTAGTATTTTTTCAAATAAAAATAGAACAATAGTTTCTTCATAGCTTCATTTGGGGTTCTTTATAACAGAAGGGCCTTCGTTACTTGAGTTAAGCGATGATAATTATATTATATCAAATAGTAAAATGCCTGCGTTCCACTACGGGTTCATTATAACTAAAAATAATGAGTAATATAACACCCTCCATCCAATTTTTATCATAAAAATCAGACTATCAAATAATATGACAATCTATAAATTATCCAACACAGGAAGTTCCTAAAAAAGTTGATTCAAATTTAGGCCGCTATAGTGGGCCGGCCATTTCGACTTTCCGATTTTATTAATTTTCTTGAGAGTTTAGTTCACATCTACTTGCAAAATTTCATGTTCTTAGCACGCCTGCAAAAGCCCAAAGAAACAGATATAGCCATTATATGACTTATTAACTACGTCGAGGCATCTTGCGAACTAAACAGTAGAGATGAGTTGCTATTTAACAACCTGTTATTTTATATCTGTTATTTGTAAATAGCATTAGCCTGTTATTTCTGTACGAAAATAACAGATATTAAACTGTTATTCAGAAAACAGCAGTAGCAGATAATGAAATCGCAACGCAACCGCTAATGTAGTGAAGTTGAATATTATTGTGGGTATCTTGAGTCATCGGCTTTATGTATACACTTCTTATATTCAAATCTTTTCGATTTTTTTCTCCGTGTGTATATATTCGATTACCCGCATACCAAGTTTAAAAATGAAGGAATACCAGAGTTGAGTTGAATATTTTTGTACAAATCTCGAGCCATCCGCTTTATGTACTGACTTTTAGCTGTTTTTTAAATCATAATATGTTCAGAGCTTTTATATTTTCTTCTCCATATGTATATTTTCGATTACCTGCATCTCCAATATTGTCATTGCATACGCTGTGTTTGGCGTGTTTCTATGCTGGTATTTCTTTATTAATTTAACATAAAATAATAATAATTAAAAGTTGAGGCTTAAAAAATGATTTATATAAATAAAATTATTTATATTTTATTTATATGGATATGAACGTAAGAAAAAATCAATTAATACCTCTATAAAACATAAAAATCAAAGAATTTTTTATGCCCGTCGGCCAGCGGCAGCAGCATAATGTATAATATAACGTCTATGAAATAACAGTTGCGAACTGCGTGCTGTGGTATACCAATGTCAGTACTTCTCAGCGATCTGTTATTTTTAAACATTTACTTTAAACTGTTATTTCAAAATAGCAGTAGCAGTTTAAACCTGTTATTAAAAAATAACAGCTTTTATCCATCACTACTAAACAGAGTAAAAAGTAAATAAACTAATTAAGCAATTTTATGTAAATAAAACAAAACGCATTGAAATTTTTCTACCTGCGATAATTCCTTAGTTACAGGTAAAGAGTACCATATTTTATTGCTTTGGCAATATATGCATTTAGATTCGTTCAGGCATTAAGCCACGCTGTACGCTTCCTGTGCACATAAGTATTAAAAAAGGTACACAAGTATGCACTCACATTATTTTTTGTAGAAAATTTAATTCTCTATACAAGTATCTGTTACTAAAAAGTTTCAGTTAATTTTACCTACCTATTATTATGATCAGTAGGGAATCTAAAAAAGACTTTTTGCACGAATAACGTTTGTTCTGGCAATATTTTGCAGCACAAACAGAGCCCATACTTGAAAATAATAGAGAAATGTTAAACAATAAATAACACAATAACACTAAGTACGTCTATGAACTAAATAAATTGTACCTACGTCGCCCGCACTGTTTTCCAAGGTTTTAACCCAAAATGGTTCGTGCGCAACGATCTGCGCAAACCGTTCCCGCCATTCAAGTTTCCCTGCTGTCTCTCTTTCTCTGCTGTGATATGACACTACAATTAAAATATTATTTAAAGAAATGAACGAAAAAGTCAGACTAGGTATGATGTGTTTTAACTCACATAATAAAATTGTAAGACATAGAACATTTAAATATTATTTGGACACTTTACAAATTATAATGTAAAAATGAAACGGTGCAAAAATGAAGAAACGACGAATTCAAACCTATTTTAAACTGACTTTAATATCGGTATTAGGTAATTTCAATTAACTAGGCAGCTGAAATTTCATTTAAAAATATTTAGCATCTTTTTTTGAAGGCGGTTCAATTATTTTTTAATTTTTTTTATAAAGAATAGGCATTTATACAAGTGCATAAAGTGACACTTTTTTCACGAATGGGAAGTTTGACGCATGAGCCATAGGTGAGTGCGGCAATCCCATGTTTTCATACAATATTTTTTCTACGACAGTCCTCAATTTCCATCTTTAGACAAATAAATTTCAAAATTAGCTTAAACGTCAAAACACAAATTCATAATTTAACGTTTCTAAAAGCGAAGATCATGAAACAACTACAATTGTGCATTCATGGATCCGGCAAAAGAGTGAAATAATGTTACTTTTTTCACTTTTTCACTTTTCTTACTTTTTTTTTTTTAAATATATTTTTTACCATAAACATCGCCTGAAGACATAGGGAAACTAGCCCCCAGGAATTGTGCATTCATGGATCCGGCAAAAGAGTGAAATAATGTTACTTTTTTCACTTTTTCACTTTTCTTACTTTTTTTTTTTTAAATATATTTTTTACCATAAACATCGCCTGAAGACATAGGGAAACTAGCCCCCAGGAAAATCGCAAGCTTTGCAAAAAGTCTTGGAATCCAGGGTAACAACTAGATGCAGGGTAACTCACAAAAGACCTTTTAGGTCGAGGTGAAGAAAGGCCAACCCAGGGCCAAGCGACCCCTTAAACAATCTACAATCTACCATAAACATGTTCTACGCACAAAAAATAATGAAAAAAAGTAAAGTTTTTGTAACATTCGTAGAAAAAAGATTTATTATATATTGCATATAAATATTTTTATCATTGCAATTTTTACATTGTTTGTGAATGGTTCCGCATGTTTACATTATATTATTATTTTTATATAATTTGTTGTGTCTGGAATTTATCCCTGCCTACTGATTTCTGACTATATGCCATCAGTTTTGCTGACAATCCCTTTATGTATCATAAACAAGATAAGCAGATGTCCATATTCATAATTCATAACATGTAGCTACCATAAAGAGCTGCAATTGCAAGTGCGTGATAATCTACTATTTTAGCAAATATTCAAACAGAAATCCTCTGAGAAGTTGACCCTCTAATTTTTAAATTAAATCATGTTTGAATATGAACATTTTTTTTTAATTCATACTTCGAAAGTAGTTAGTAAATGTGCAAAATATTAGATATTTTTTCAACCGCTTCTCCCTCAAAATAAATAATCAAAATAGAGCGTGTAAAAACGCAGTGTGACGTCATACCACTCCTGGCGGTCGACCGCTCGCCTGATCCCATATAGTTTCATACGGCATACACGACGCAGGTGCTAATTTCGTTCATATCTTTTAAGTTTTCTGTATTTTGTTATTAACATGGATATAAAAAAGGGGTTATATAAATATTGTATAGTTCTAGACTGTAAAAATACATCAATGTCTACTCCCAATAAAATATTTATTTCATTACCAAGTGATGGAAGTATTAGAAATTTGTGGCAGCAAGCTATTCACAGAGAGAAATTTGTTAATAATAAACGGACCAAATATTGTGAGGTTGAAGTCTAGTGTAATAGGTTATTATTAAAAATTGTACGATAATAAAATTTGTAGCTTGAAGAGGATATCGAAAATTATATGTATTATAAAATACCTTCTATTTGCACATAACCAACAGCGTCATCACCGTAATTTTGTATGGCACCTCTCATTTCACCACTTATGTAATTTTTATTATTATTAAAATATTCCATAATCATAAAAATGTCTACACACGGCAAAATGTTGGAATCAGCCTTAATGTATCCGTTTTCTAAAGAACACATATTTTTATGTATAAAAAATAATAGAATGAAATAAGTTAAATAATGAAAAGTAACACCACACCCGCACAGTGTACAACAAAATCTCTTAAATCGTTGTGTGAAAAGTCCTACCACTCTATGCTTAACCCTTTCACGACGGGAGCCGCAAAAACGCGCAAATCTCTGATTGACATATATGCGGGAGACGCATATTTTCGAACGCCGTGAATACTACTTAAAATCGGGAAGCGCAAGATTGTGGTCTGATATTCGCTTAAAAGCATATACAAATTCTGTATATACCAAATAAAAATGCACGCGAACAATAATAATTATTTAAAAAAAAAAACAACTTTTTTTTTAGATTATTAATGAAGTAAAAACGTTGTATACTTTTAACAATTATATATTATATGTTTGCATACCTATTAAATAAAACGTTATTTCAACTTGCGCATATAAGCGCGCGTCTTTGGAGTCGGGAAACGCATTAATGCGCGAAACCTATGAACGGGAGCAGCACGATTGCGTGAACGCAAAACATCCCCGTTTGTGAGGCCAGTCGTCTAAAAAAACGCCCGATGCGAAAGGGTTAAACTGAATATAGCCGCATAACTCATAGAACCAGTGGAGTGGTGTGACATCATCCGAGCCGTTGGCCGTTTCAAATATGTTACGAATTCGAAATCAAATATTAGGGTTAATATTAACACAGCGACCTAATTTTTTCACTATATACCTAGAGGTTTAAAGACCTACGAAATGCAAAAATAAATTATAAAGTAAATGTCACTAAATGAGCCCATTGTTTGCTAATGGTTGCGTGTTTCCTTTTTTTTTATTTATTTTTATTTTTACATACACTGTTCAACAGGTACAAGTACCCAATTACAGAACAGGAATTAGCAGAAATACAAAACATACTAACTAATAAGAAAAACAAAAGTAGGTAACAGAACAACCAAGTATTTAATCCAAAATTTTAGATCTTATATCCTTCAGGCGACAGTTAAAAATATCAAGGTCGTTGGACAATTTATTTGAATTGTTACAGATGGTAAATAAAGGCGAGTTTTTTAATATGTTGGTATGAGGGGTGGGCATGTAGAAAACTTGGGCATTGCGAGAAGTCAATCTAGGGACTTGAAAATTTAATTTGTTGATTACCTCAGGTGCGTCAAAATCACTGTGTAACACTTTAAATAAGAATACTTGAGAAAGGTAGATTCGCCTGTCTTCAAGAGTAGACATGGAAAACCTTTCAAGCAGATCTTTCTGTGGAAAACCGATAATAGGGTAGGTACCATCAGATTTGAGCCAGAGTAATTTGACAAATCTACGCTGCACGGCTTCCAGGTTGTTTTTATGTACATCATAGCTAGGACACCAAATAAGTGATGCATATTCGAGTTTCGATCTGACAAATGATTGGTACAGAATTTTCAATGTATCAGTATTAGTGAATTCACGACTAGTGCGAACTATGAATCCAAGGCTCTTAAAGGCTTCAGAGATAATGGTCTCAATGTGAGGAGTAAAAGATAGCTTCTTGTCAAAAATTACGCCGAGGTCACGAAACACTGTGGGCCTCTGAAGTATGACATTATCCAAGTGGTAATCAAAAGCAATTGGTGATGTTTTTAATGAAAAGGACAGCACATTGCACTTGTTGGCATTCAAGTACAATTTATTGGTTATACACCAGTTATTTACTTTATTAAGACAAGTTTGAAGTTGAAAGCAATCATCAATATTGTTAATAACCGTGAATACTTTTAGGTCATCAGCGTATAGCAGGCAAGGCAAATCAATTTCGTCTATTATGTCATTAATAAATATATTAAATAGCAAGGGCCCCAGAATGGATCCCTGGGGAACTCCGGAGGTGGCAACAAATTCGATAGACTTGAATCCATTGAGTACAACGTACTGAATCATATTCATTAAATAAGATTTAAATAAGAGCAGAAGGGAATATGAGAGACCAATTTTATCTAATTTATCCAGTAGTAACCGGTGATCAAGTCTGTCAAACGCTTTGGAAAAGTCCGTATATACGACATCTGTTTGACTATGCTTATCGAGGGATTCAGAAATATATTGAGTGACGCAGAATAGATTTGTTGTAGTTGAACGACCCTTCATAAATCCATGTTGTTGGATAGAAATTTTGGTGCTGATTGAGTGATATATTCTGTCATGAAGTAGGATTTCCAAGACTTTGCAGAAGTTGCAAATTACAGAGATTGGTCTGAAGTTCTGAATATCTAATTTATTCCCCTTTTTATAAATAGGACACACTTTGGAATATTTCCATAAGTCTGGAAACTGACAGTTTTTTAATATTAAGTTAAAAATTAAGGTTAAGGGATATGCAAATATAATTGCGCAATCCCTCAATAAGAATGCCGGTATGGAATCAGGACCTGTTGTCATCTTAGGTTTAATTCGTTTTAAAGCCTGAATAACCTCAATCTCTGAGAATGAATTTATATTTACAACAGGGTTATTGTTCGGGCAGTCACTTTCAGTGAAGATATTCCCGGGGTCCAATGAGGAGTCAGTATAGGATTGACTAAAAAATGTTGCAAAAGCATTTAATATGTCATCAGGATCTTTAAGTGAAACTCCATCCAAAAACATTTCATCCGAGACCTTTGTTGACCCTTTTTTACTATTGATGAAGGCCCAAAATTTGTTAGGATCGCTTTTTATTGTTCTTTCTGAATCACGAAGTTTCTGTATGCTATATTAATATCGCATTTTATTTCACACCTGACATTTTTAAACTCTTCGTAAATACGGAGATCACCAATTCTAGCATACTGCTTTCTAAGCCTTTCCTTGAGTTTGATTTTTTTTATGATGGTGCTATTGAACCAGGGTGGGTATTTCCCATTACGAGAGACTGATTTCTTAGGTACGCAAGATGCAAACACGAGATCTAATTTATTATAAAATTGACTGCATATGCTATTGACGTCGTTAAAAGAGGAAAGGAAGGTCCAGTCAATGCCAAGAAGGTTATCATACAATTTGGAAAGATCACATTTACGAAAATTGTAACTGTTATTATGGTTAGTTGGAAAGTTATTATTGAGGTTCTTGGCAGAGTTTATATCTATTGATATGTCCAGGGCAGGATGATGCATGTCTTCCATTGTTATAGGATCGATAGAACGAGCTACACAAGAATTTCTGTTGAACAACACAAGGTCAAGAACATTGTCATTGGAATTGCGAACTAAATTGAATTGGAATAAATTATTAGCATCAAGAAAATTATTCATGGCTCTAATTTGACCATTGGGTTGTGAATCGTTTAAATAACTTGCATATTTAGCAATATTGAAGTCACCTATGATGACACATTGCCATCATTATTTTGCATATAGCTCAAAGTACTTAGCGTCTCAAATAAAAATTCGTAGTCGGCAACAGACACAGCTGGCGGTATGTAAATGACGAATATATAAAGGGACTGATGATCGATCGAAATTTTTACTCCCAGAATGTCAATGGAAGGTATGGTGTCAAAGCCTACAGATTCAAGGTTTAATATAGAAGAAACATATTTCGTATTTACTGCCAATAGTACCCCCCCCCACCCCTAGAAAGATTAATAGATGTAAAATTTCTGTCAGAGCGAAAAACATTGAACTCATTGCAAAAAAGTTCTCTGTCAAAGATGGAGGAGTCTAGCCATGTTTCGGTTAAGGCTATGGCTGAGTATTCGAAGTGCACCGATGCGTTAAAAAGTTCTACAGTCTTAGTTCTGAGACCTCTCGTGTTTTGATAATAAATAAAAAAGTTCTTAATGCATATGGTATCATTAGTAAACGTAGCATGATCCCCTAAGGAGGGGATTGCCGTTGATTGCTATTGCACAGTTAAGGCTAATATGTCAGAACGAAGTTTGTCACGTGCCCGAATATATGCGCTGCACTTATTGGTGTCCCAAGCTGCATGATCTGATGGTACATTTTTTAATTTTAGGCAATTACAGCATGTTAAAGTTTCAGATTTACATAAGTGAACCGCATGATTTTGGGCGCACCTTGGGCATGATACTGGTTTGTCACAATTACGAGAAGAATGGTTAAATTCATTACATGTAAAACAGCGAGAGATATCAATCGCGTCAAAAACTACACAACTATCATACCCAACGAACAGATTACCTGCCTGAATGACCTTGTCGTAGGAAATTCTGTCGATTTGTAATATTGCCTGATAAATACTATTGTTTTTCTTAGTAGGAAAGAATTTTATAAGTTTGCAATCACAATTTTCAGAGAATATATCAGTGTTTAATTTTTTTAGATAATCCAATAAAACGTTTTCTGGATACTTTTCTGTAATTCCTACAACACGGATTCTGGGATGCACACCATTTACTTCTCTTACTTCATAAGAGTCCGCCAGATTTTCTTGGACCAGTTTTTTAAGTTTTTCGTTGTCGGCTTTACTTTTACACCCGATCAACAGACCACCATTTTTTACATTTTTAACTTTGGATAACTGCAGTTCAGCTGACATGGGATCAATTTTTTCGTAAATATCAGACTTGGTCTGTGAGATGGGCTGATCTTGTTTTTTAGGTTGAATAATAACAGCAGGTTGAGACTTACTCCTGATAATATCAGAGTATTTGGGTTGAGGAGCGACTTTGGTCTCATTAAGATTAGCTAACTTCTCAGATGTGAGTTTCAGGAAATCACTTTTAAGCGAGATAAATGTAGAGTTAAGGGTTGACAAGGCAATTTCAATTTTTTCTTCGAATAACTTACTCAGATCACTCTGATTAACGGTAATATAATTTCTGATACAGTCATTACATCTCCAGGAAAGGCCATTAGTTTTCTCCAAAATACGAGTAAGATCGGGTTGGTCACTAACACATGCAGAATGAAATTGATTTAAACAGACGTCACAAGAGATGCCCGATTTTCTGATAGCAGCATGACAAAAACCACATTCATTATCGCAGGGATCCTCAGGTTTGCTTTTAATAGAAAATTTTTCATCACAACCAGGGCAAAAGATCTTAAGCCGGCGATCATTTTTAAGCGTTGCAGCACGTATTTCTGTTTGGTTTAAATTTGCACATCCATGACACAGCTGACTTTTACAAATATTACAGTCTATAAGCTTATCACTGCCAAATTTTTTCTTACAGTGTATGCAACTCATGTTTCTTAGCTTTTTGCATTAAAATAAAAGTAACTGTAATATATGTCAGAAATTTGCCAATCCGGTCCTGTGTTCCTTGTTTAGAAAGTGTGAGTTTTTACCTTAAAAACTTGATAAGGTGATAGCAGTAGAAAAAAACACTGATGTTTTTGCTTCAAAATGTGGAATAAAAAGCCAGAGAACTTTTACAAATATCAGGAATTTGGCTGGATATTTTTCAAAACTGAAATGTTCCATGCATAGAAAAACTGTTATGTTATATGAATATCACAAAACAAAATTTATAACACTGTACTTTACACACAAATTTTAGTTATAAGACAGACCACATTTAAGACAGACCACATGTATATGGCTGCTTATAGATAAATCAAACGGTTTTGAAATTGATAACAGCCCCACCTCCTTTTGAATATTCAATTTTCAGCGCCCAATTCATTTACCACCATTTGCTCGTCTATTGTCTCTGTTTACTTGTTATTTACAAAAGAATATACACTAAATATATCTGACTAGCACTTTTCTTTATGGTGTTCGTCATTGCTCAGTGCTACTCTTTTCGTCTGCTCATTCTAAAAATGACTAGAAGCGTGATTGGTGGTGACGGAGTCAAGATGCCTTTACAGACGAGTCACAATAAGTGGCTTTTACTCGAATAAAACATGCTATTTTTTCTTCAAATGTCGATTAGCTATAAAAAAAAATAAAGATAAAAAATCTCGAGTTTCACCACCAAAAACGCATTGTGTTAATATTGCATGGCCCCCTTATTAAATAAAATACGCGTTGCTATGGATATACTTTTGCCGCCCACAGCGTCAGAAAAAGCACTTTTACCTCCTTTGTTAATGGCAACACATAGCCGTCTAAAATGTCAAACTTTAATGTCGTGAAATGATTTAAGAAATGTCGTGTTTTTCTGACGTTTGAAGAAAAAAATACATATTTTCATGTTTGTAATTTTTGCAAATGAATGCTTTTTTTTCCAATTCCGCAATTCTGAATGAATTGGCTAACTCGATATTCGAATCCGTCGGGAAATTTTACACAAGAATCTGGTTTGTACTGTATACCCTCTTATCGATTTCGAGGACGTAGATCCCAACTATCAAAAAACAATATTTTCCTGGATCATCATTGCTTGTGCAACAGAAGGGGACCTGTCATCAAATTCACCACCAAAAGCGGTAATGAGCAAACGAAGGAAATTTATAATAATCACCGGACACAATTGGGATTTAAAAATTATTTAATTTCGAAAGAGGGGACAACTTCACGGATGCATAGAGCAAGCGATGTTATATTTCAAGGGGGAACTCTCATTTGGCATTGCCATTTCTACGTCATTAAATAATTTAAATAAATATGTGTGTGGAAAGGAGTTGCTCAATGCAATTCCTAAAAATGGATAATCCATATAGAATATATCTTTTTATGTCATAAAATCGAGGTATTTTTCTGCAAATACTTTTAATTTTTTAATGTATGGTGGAGAAACTCCTTGAAATGATAAATTTTGAAATACATACTAAACTGATATACAACGAAATCGAATCAATTATAAGGAAATTTACGGTAGGACCCGCTTTATTAACAGTTTGCTGACGCAAGCAATATATCTGTCAAACATATTTTCATAGAGGAACAATCAGACTTAATTCAATTTATAAAATTCCACAATGCAAATGTCTTATCCGGGTTCTATAAACATCACTGGTAGTCTTATCATTGTTAGTTTTAGAGATAATTGATTTGTTTTAAAGTTTATATACATAATAAAAGCAGTTACAAGTTAATTCTACCATATATTTACAGTTAGGTTCTTAATGATGGCAATGGATGTGTGTGAAGTACGTAGCACCTTTATAAAATTTTTGTTTGTATTATTTTAGTGTATTTTTAATGTGTTTTAAACCATTTTTCTGTGGTCTGGGTAACTTATTTATCGATTCATCAAAATTTCTTTAAGATTAATTTTATTACTTTTGGTAAAAAAAAAAAAAGGTTTCATCACAAGTCGATGCTGACAAGGGCCCAATCTCACAGGCTGAGTGTTCAATACAAACTCGAGATATAATTCCCGCATCTTCTCATTATTCTCTCCGCGTGTGCAGTTCTGCTCAGTACCGCGAACACAAGTTCAATCCCGAATCAATCTACATGAATATGTGTATAAACCACCGTTGGGAGCAATATCCTCGGAAATTTTGTATAATAGTGTGGTCCACAGTGAACTCATTGTACAAGAGGCTCTATCAAGTAATGGAATACATTGGAAAATATTGTATTTTCTCCCAAGAATGATGTTACCATGTCTCCCAAATTCGTCCACAAATATGGTATTCCGACTTCAGATTTGTGTTCAGCATCCCGAAAAACATAAGGAAAAGTGGGTCTTAATTCTCGTTCATGAAAAAAATTTTTTTTTGTGGGCCTGTGTTATTAATGATACAGGATGTCTGGTGTATGCGTACAAACATTTTGCATGATAATACATTGACCCAAAAGAAGCAAAAAACCCCAACTCCAATGGTTTTGTCTAAATTATTTTCTAAAAATACTATATTTTCAGGAAGTATAGTATAGTAGGGCCCACATTTAATACATCTCTCCCAAAAAAAACGTAAAAGGTACCGACCTCCGATTAAAGAACTTATATCTAGATACATAATGGCATGAATTTTATGATCCCGAAAGACTCCCAATCTAAGGCACTTCTTCCCATAAGTTGCTGATTGGCCCATCGGCGTATTCGCGGCCGCTCGTACACGGTCGGCTTCAGTTCGATTATCATAATCTCAATTTGACAGTTTTGACAGTACCAGTCATTAATGTTAATAAGTGTTTTTCGTGTTTTTCGATCAAAATGTGGTGAAGAAGTCTTTTTATTTTAAGTTGTGATTTGCCTAATACCTAAATAATATTCTCTGTTCATATTTAGACAGTTTAGTAACAATTTAGTGCAACATGCAACAGTGCTGTGCCATTTGCAGAAATCGATCATTTCATAAGTAAGTAGGTCATAGTCGTAACATGATGAGGTTCAGTTTGTAGTTTTAATAATAATATTATAAATAATATCCTTCCAATGCATATTTCCTTTGAATAAAACATCTTTTCCTATTGTATTTTTTCAATCTGCGTTAATATTCCTAGAAGTTAACCAATAATTATCACATAAAATAGGTACAATATTTTACATTTTCCCTTCTACACATACCCGCCTCTGTTGCCTATGGGATGTGATGTTCATCTATCCATTTTAATGGACATATAATGTGACTATGTTAGGAGCAAATAAGGTATATGAAGAAAAGGTAGCCATTATGTATCTAGATATAAGTTCTTTAATCGGAGGTACCGACCATGTATCAATTTCAGTCTACATAAAAGGCCATAAAAGTGTTCAGCTTCTTTTATTATGATCACAAAAAATGGTCACATATTTCCCAACAACAATGTAGGGCACTCCCACTGAATATAATTGGTTGAAATCTGCTCTACCGGAATTATAATAGGTTAGAATAAACTATGTGGTCAACGTGGACTAGCGATAGTCAACGTGGAGCGGCGGGCGGTACATTAATCAAAAGCGGTCGGTACCTTTTAAGTTTTTTTGCGAGCTTTTTTATATCGCTGTATTACCGATGGGCCAAACTATACTTAAAATATTGTGTAGGTCAGTATAGCCAGACAAACTAAAGCCAAGTTGAATGTGCTCTTGCTCCCTATATCTCCCTTTTTATTATGTTTATTGTATTGATAATGAGACAAAAAACTTTTAAAAAATGCCAGGTAAGTGCCGCCCGACCTATTTGGACATTGCCGGTGTCTCTTTTCTCCGCTGCCGTGCCGGCAGTTCACAGAGAAATTTCATGTTTTTCATACTTCCTTGTTTAGCCATAGGTAATACTTATATCATGTGATCTACTAAAATCTGCATAAAAAAAGCAAACTGTAACTGCAATGTAAAACCAATCTAATCATAGGATAGAATAAACTTCTAATTTTTTGTAATTTCTTAGGAATATATCGACCAGCAAGAAGCTACGTTTTATCGAGAGGAGGCCAACAGATATCTGAAAAAGCGAGCCGAGTTGTACCAGAGAGCACAACAATATCATCAACGTGGGATGACCGAAGTTGCACAATTCTATTCTGGATTAGCTAGTCAGCAAACTGAGTATTTTGATAGAGCGAACCATATGGCCGCCATGGCGTTTTTAGATGAACATTCGAAACGTCTTCAAGATTTTAATACCATCGATTTGCATTTTCTTTATGTAAAAGAGGCGGTATCAGCATTGGATTTGTTTTTGGACAGAAATATTAACTTGCTGAAACTTAGTGACAGTAAACGTGTGGAGTATTTGCAAATTATAACCGGCAGAGGGAAAAGAAGTGAAAATGGTGTGTCGAAAATTAGACCAGCTGCTATTGCAAGACTTAAAAGGAGGAATATCCAGTAAGTAGAATCTTATTTTGCTATTTTGTAATAAATCTGTGCTGCATTTATGATTTGCAGTAATAACTTTGTAAAAATTGTCAGATATTTAAATCCTAATATTCATTGTTCAATCTCGTCCTTATCTAAGATCGCCATATAGCAAATCTACTTTTGAGGAGGGTAAACGCTCATAGGCTTCCCATTGCCGGTATAAATCAGTATGTCAAAAATTGCTTAGGACTCTTTCTTCCAGATGCCCAATTTTATCCACTCTGAAAATATTATTACTGATCAGTCTTCTGTCTTGCATGGTTCCTTGATCCAAGAACAATGGTTTTGTTCTCAATAAATCCAGCGGACTAAATTTGTTGAATTATACAAACTTTTTACTTACTTTTAGACAAGTTCATGCCATCTCTACCGGTTTTCCGAAAGCATTTGACAAGGTAAATCAAAAATTGCTACTACATAAACTAAAATTATGGGTGTCGCTAGAGTGGATACAAAGCTACCTTTAAGATTGAATACAGATTGTCCGTTTTACAACTTTAGGTCAGAAAAGATTCAGGCTGACCCGGGAGTTCCACAAGGTTCTCACTCAGGGCTATTACTTTTCCTTGTATTTATTAATGACGTTAGCAACTATTTCTCTTATAGTCAGTGGTCACTTTTGTCTTTTAGCCCATGATCTGAGATGGCAGTGGGTTTTTTCCCTCATGGGGAATTTTCCCAAAAACGGTTTTGTTCCTGGGAGGGTTAAAATGAAAAAAAAATTTTTGAATGTACCGCCAATTTTAACCTAACTTTTAGACTAAAAGTTATGTTAGGTTAGAAATTTTCCCAAAAATGGGTTTTTTCCTGGGAGGGTTAAAATAAAAAAAAAAATGTTTTTCTTTCCATTTTTGAATTGGCCGCCAATTTTAACTTTTAGACCAAAGGAGCCTGGGAGGGTTAAAATGAAAAAAAAAAAACGTTTTTTTCCCCCCATTTTTGAATTTTAGACTAAAAGTTAGGTTAGAACTAAATCGAATAATAGAAAAATGGCAAGCCTTTATGTTATGAATACAATCAAATATACCTAACATATTTGATATCAAAATGATGGTATTTTAATGTCCAATTCATTTTGATAAAAAAAATATTTTTCCGGGGAAAAAAACGGTTTTTTTCCTGGGTAAAAACCCCAAAAAATAAAAACCCGATTTTTATCCATCTCTGCCCATGATCTTAAATTTTTCAGCACTGTCAATAATATTAGTGACGTTTCAGGTGGTGAAAAAATATACGGGGTGTTCCGTTTAAGAAAAAAACAAAGTAAAGTTCATATCTCAAATGCGGCTTTCAATTGTTTTTCTGCAATGATTTTTGGCAAATACGTGTGATTTTCTATAACTTTTATTTTTGAACTTTTTTACGTAACTCCAAAAATAACGATGAATGAGGTCCTAACGTTCACGCGACCACTTTTTACACTTATATTATTTTATTGTTAAATTGAATATTAATCGATTGTTTACTTATAACAATCAGATGACTATGGGCGAATATTATATATTTTATTTATATTTATTTTATTTATTTAATGATGGAGATAATGTATAATTATTAATAATGGTAGAGGAGAGAGGACAAATACATTTTAAATTTGAAATATTAAAGGTCTTCTATTTATCATTTTCATTAACATCAATAAATAAAGTTTTTGGGTGTGCACATCTAGGAGAAAGATTATTGCTAAAGATAAGTAAAGGTTGGAATATGTCTAATATGTTTTAAATAAGTCGAATTTATTATTTATTTGCGTATACAATGAACTGAATTAATATGAGGAAATGCCATCTTTGCCATCTTTCTTCGTCGTAAAATAAATTTTCTTTAGTCTAAAAATTTTTTTCTAAATTGGGTGTCAATTCACAAATTTAGTGTAGAAATGATTCTTTGCATGTGAAAATTTTAAAATACTCACGAGTCATAAATAGTACGTCGGATGGCTGGCGCTAGCATTCACTAACCCAATACCGAGGTATAACCAATAAAACCTGTTTCATTTTATTCAGCAGGTTTTTTTACATAGGAAATCTCTTTTGACGACACTCTCCATTGGTCGAGACTGAAGTTACAAGAAAAAAAATATGAAAATAACAAAATTCAAATTTAACCACGAATAACTTTGAAACGAAAAAGGTAGAGTTATATATATTTTTTAGTTTTATAATAGAAATGATTCTCTTTAATTTGATGTATAATTTATTACAAAAATAATAACTTTAACATTAGAAAATTGACGTTAATTTAGATGGTACACAAATTGTCAATTTTTTTAAGTGTTAACTCGTAACTCGTTTATGTATTGAGCTATTTGAATATTTTTATCACCAAAAACTGCTAATTTTCATAGACTTCACTTTGTCTCAATTAATGCTGAGTCTAGTTCTGCAAATAAAAGCGGTACAGTCCTTTAAGGGTGGCGTGCCGTGCTTAAGAAAATGATTTCGTAGTTTGAAAATTTTTCCTACATTCCTGAACCGATTCAAAAAATTTTTTGATAGGCCTTTAGAGACAACATTATAGAATGGTACTAGACTATTGAAAAGTCAAAAAAAAAATTTTTATTTTCGCAAGGGTAAAAAAAAATGTTCTTTCTTTAGTTTTAAATAGCCTAGTACCATGCTATAAAGCTGTTTTTAAAAGCCTATCAAAAAATTTTTTCAATCGGTTCAGGGATGTAGGAGAAATTTTCGAATTACGTTCACGGAACCTCCCACCTTAAACACAATTTTGATGAAATAGCATCTTTTATTTGTACAAAATATAATAGACCTGATGCCAGTAACAGTTCGTTTTTTGCCATTAGATTTTCGCTGCTTTCAGCAGTTTTTCAAAACAAACATGTTGTTTTTCCTTCATTGACTACAATATTCATAAACTGTAAATATAAATAAATATAAAATATAAATATAAATAAAAGAGTATATATTTATTTATACTTATCCAGACAATAATGAGGCCAGCAGCCGATACGTTTCTTGATGGGCCAAGAGAGTGGCGGGGGCGAGAGAGGAAGCCTTGCGTCTTCATCGCCGTAGCGTGCTTCGTTGTGTTTAAAGGGCTGTAGCGCTTTTAGTTAAAAAATTAGACTTAGCATTAATCGAGACAAAATGAAGCCTATTAAATTTGGCAGTTTTTGGTGAAAGAAAAAATTGAATAGCTCATTATACAGGGTGTAACGCAACTTACCCGAAAAATTTTAACCATACATTTAAATAAGAAGTAGACTTCTTAAAAAAAATTTAATAAAAGTCCAACACAGAAAAAGATACACGTTGTTAAAGTTACAAATTGATGAAAATGGTAATTTATTGAACTCTACTCAATTGACGGATTGTTGGAAAAAAAAATTTAAAAAAATTAAAAAAAAAATAAATTAAAAGTTTTGATTTTATATAGTAGGTTATTTTAACATTTTCATTAATTTGTAACTTTAACAATGTGTATCTTTTTCTGTGTTGGACTTTTATTAAATTTCTTTTAATAAGTTGACTTCTTATTCAAAGGTGCATGTATGGTTAAAATTTTTCGGGTAAGTTGCATTACACCCTGTATAAGTAGTCCAGTCAACGAAAGAGTTGTATAGAACATTTAGGAGGGAAGAATTTTCCTCTTCAGGAATGTGATGGGGGTAGTTAGGACGTAAACATACTAAATGTGTCCGCCCCTAGCCCTCCCGCTTCAGGGGGGGAGGTGGTGGAAAGGTTCCTTTTTTCGATTCTTCGCTTGGAATTTGGAAACCATTGTCACACAGAAAAAGGTAATCTATGCAAAATTAAACATAATTAAATTTCCTACAAGAATGTCTATATTCCCTCCCCCCCCTGAACTTCGGGGCTAGGGGCGGGGACTTTTGGTATGTTTACCTCCTAACTACCCCCAACACATTCCTGAAGAGGAAAATTCTCCCCTCCTAAATGTCCTCTACAATCCCCTTTTGAGCATTCATTGATTGGACTAAAGCGAGTTATGGCCAGTTAAGAATTAGAAAAACGTTGGCGGTTTGTGTATCTTTTTGAATTTTGCCCGTTTTTTTATGTTAATTTCTTTATTATTACAATAAATTGTACTTCAAATTAAAAAGCAAGGTTTACTTGTCGAAATCAAATAATAATTTTATTTTTATCTGTTTTAGTTCTAAAGTTATATTTGATTGAAACTTAAATTTCTCAATTTCTTTTTTTTTTTTTTAGTTTTTTTCTTATATCTTTGGTCTCGACCAATGGAGAGTGTAGTCAATTTTGATTCCCTATGTAAAATAACATGCTTTAATAAGTAGTGAAGGTCTCATCTGGCTGTACTTCAGTATTGGTGGGTCAAGAAAGAGAAGGCTTTTCGTGCTCTTCCCGACGGGCTAAAAGTGCTTGGGAGCTTTTTGGAGTGCTCGCATGTGCTAAAGTGCTTACGAGCCTTTTCGAGTGCTACCAAGCACTTTTCGGGATTACTCACCACTAAGCCCTTTCACAAAGTGCTTGAAGCCCCAAGCACTAACCCTTAAGAAGTGCTCTTAAGCACAGTGCTTCCGAGCACAAAAGTGCTTAGACAAGCACTAAGCACAGTGCTTACGAACAGCTCTGCTTGGCATTATTGCCAAGGAAGAGAACTTTATATACTTTTAGTGAAAATAAAAAATATGCAGGTTGGTCACCCAAATATTTTTTAATTAATAAAATAGTGTAGCACTTTCGAGGAGAGTATTATACTTCTATTGATTTTTTAAAATATATTTTTTTCAGATTTGTGCAGTTAAATCCAGGACTCCTGAAAGTCAAAATCACCAAAAACTCTTTGGCAACAAGTGAAATTGAAAGTGCTTAAGGGTATTTAATTTTTTTTATTTTGAATGTTATTTAGCTGGGGATAATAAACCCACTTAAAAAATTAAAGTTATAGTCGTAAGTGAAAGAAATCGTCAGTTAAAAATTTTTACGAACAAATAATGAGATGTTGACTGTCAAATTAATGTTATATTTACAAATTTATTTTTGTAGAGAAAGTAATCCAAACAGTTAGTGAGCCTGGTGCAAAATTGTACAAATTATTTTATTACCATTACTGTTAAAATTTTAAAGACAGCTTTAAAAGGAGTACAAAGTATTTTTAAGTAAACTTTTTTTGATATTGAAAGCTAATATTTCATCCATCTGTTGATCTAACATCATTTTGGAACTTTATCGCACTTTTTTCTACTGACGCTTGTATACAAGCAAATTATTTTATTCTTTTATTTTTACGTATAAGTTGAAAATAAATATTATGGTGGCGTTCATTATTAAAAATTAAGTTATCTCTGGGTTGTTGTGATATTTTACTACATAAATGTAAATAATAGTAATAAGTCGTAGTAGCGTTAATTTGAGTCAATTTTATGAACAAGGAAAGAGGTATATTTAATGTTTTGCTGCCACATTTGTTTTTATTTGTATGTTTTATTTTTGAAGTGCTAGCATATTTTTCTTTTTTATTATATATTTATACTGCAGAAAATACCTATTTCTGTTATTTTTTATATATATAAAAAAAATGTATTTGAAAATGTAATAAAAAGTCTCTTGAATGACTTTTGCTCCCCTATTCTTTGTAATGGTTTGCTAGCACATGGAATTTTTTTTCTGAATCTTGGTTTGGTGATTCCATATTTGCTCAACCCCTGGTAGATATTTAATTACCTTGAGTCTATGTGTCTTTACATAACTTTGTTTGTGTCGGTGTATCAACAGTGAAAGCATCCTGTTTTCCAAAAAAAAATACTTATTTTCAGGGGCGTAGCGAGCCAACTTTTTTGGGGGTTATTTTTCAAAGGAGGTCCATAAGGCCCTTTTCCGGCCCCAGAAAATACATTTTTGTCAAATGTGCTGCTTAGGGACACTTTATTTATTTTTACTATCTACTCGATGTGAGGGCCTTACAAATAATAAGCATTTTTGTATAATTCTATCCGGTCTGTTAAAAAATATCCGTGAAAATTAGTTTGTTTTAAGAAAACCTTTAATTTTTGATGTTTTTACGACAATCATACGTATATTTTCTTTACAGCACAGTTGAGTACCAAAAAGATATTGATACATGTGTTGTGTCAGAGTCTAATCTGTAACATATATAAAAATTGTCGTGGTACTTCCTTGCGCTCATACCGGCTAACACATCGACATACCGAGGTGAACGGCTAAACGTATAGTCTATGTAATGAAGCATTATTTGACGAATTTTTTGTAAACATTTCGTGCAAAGACGAGATTACCTTCTCCCCCCATTTTCGAGGATGCTGAACACGATGGAAGTAATGAGAGAAGTTTTTGACCGCCGCTACCTCCTGAAACGGCCAAAAACCACCCCTTTTATGCTTTCATATATAAACGTGTCTGGGGAGTGATTTATCGATGGGTTATATATATTTGAAATAACGTAGAAGGGGTTATAGAGTAAGTCGAATCCAGACAGCAGGCCTAGGGGGTTGATTAAACCCTCCCTAGGGGTGGAAAATTTTTTGTTCAAACGTGTATCCCCCGTTTTCGGGGTCGCTGATCACGGGAAAAATATTCATTTTTAGCTACAACCCCCCTTCATCCCTCAAACGGGCAGAAACCACCAGAAAGCATGCTATCCAGGATTTACAGGTTTTTCAGCACATGGTCGTTATTCCTGTGCATATTCCTTCAGTTTTCATGGAAGAGAAGGTGGTAGCGACCTTCCAAGAGGTGTAAAATTCATTAATTACACTTTGGATAAGCCCTTCCCCGTTTTCGCAGGCGCTGATCATGATAAAAATATGATTGATTAATTTTACACCCCTAGGAAGGGTTAAAACAACCCCTGAGGTCGCTACCACCTTCCCTTCCGTGAAAAATGTAGGGATATGCACAGGAATAACGACCATGTGCCGAAAAACCTGTAAATCCTGGATAGCATGCTTTCTGGTGAGTGAGGGGTAGTTTCTGCCCGTTTGAATGATGAGGAGGGGTTGGAGCTAAAAATGAATATTTTTCCCGTGATCAGGGACCTTGAAAACGGAGGATACGCGTTTGAACTGAATAATTGAAAAAAAAAATGATTTTCCACCCCTAGGCCTGTTGTCTGGATTCCACTTACTCTATAACCCCTTCTATGTTGATTCAAATATATATAACCCATTGATAAATCACTCCCCAGACACGTTTATATATGAAAGCATAGAGGGATCCCCATAAAAGGGGTGGTTTTTGGCCGTTTCAGGGGGTTGCGGCGGTCAAAAACTTCTCCCACCACTTCCATCGTGTTCAGCACCCTCGAAAATGGGGGGAGAAGGTAATCTCATCTTTGCACGAAATGTTTACAAAAAATTCGTCAAATAATGCTTCATTACTAGGGTGGGTCAAAAAATACAAGTATATCAAATCAATTTCTAATAGTGATTAAAAGTTGTCAAGTAGCTTCAATAACAATCCTTTAAAATATTATTCTGTTATTTTGAATATGATAGCCCGCGCACTAATTTTCAAAATTGCAAAAATTTTACTAAAACAGGGTAAAGTATTAACTTTATATATATATATGAAAAAGTACTCCTTTTAAGCGCGTAAAATAATAAGCGTGCCCTTGTGGATAACAATATACCTCATTTTTTGTTTCGAGTAGTGGGGGAGGCCGTAAGAACGCGCCGCCATCAACTCGTTGGCTCTGCATTGCAATCTCATAAACAGTACAACTCTTAATGCTTAACGTGAAAGGTCGTTGGTCATTTAGTTGATATGGTGTATATGATAATAGTGTAAGAGTGTTTTATATATTTTTTCGTGTAATAATAGTATTTTAAAGACAATGCAGACCACAAGAAAATCGTATGTGTCCCCTTTTTGGAAATATAGAGGATTTAAGAGACAATGTATTACCGAGTTATGAAAATGTAATGAAATATTATGAATGGACTAGATTTCATTTGAAAATTAAGAAGAACAGTAATAAAGAACCATTTTTTTTCGGAAATTGCTGAAATAGTCTCACTGAGAATAGAAAACATTTGGAAAAAAGCATCTCTACCAACCATATCACACCCGAGTACTGCAGCTGTTGAAAACGTATCATTCTAAATGTAAAAACTTTATAAAATCCCATAAAAGATTGTCTGATAGTAAGAGAAACGATATCATACAGCAAGGCAAGTTATTATTTGACATTTGTTCCTGTAAATGTAAAGACTTTCAGCAGTGTAAATGTCCTAGAGAAAGAAAGGTACCTAAAGAAGAGCAAGGTTTTTTAATGGATCAAAGATCACAAAGAAAAATGATGATAGGTGGCATAGACAGGGTAGCAACAATAAAACTAAAAAAGAAAATATCTCGAAAGATACAGAGTGAAATATTCCTCTCTTCAGAAATTAGTAAGAAAAATGTTGTTACAACTAGCCAGAACCTTATGTCAAGTTCAAGTGATTCTGATGACTGTGCAGATAATCCAAGTATTCCTTCGTCTTCCCAGGTGAGTGAAAGGAAATCTCGAAAGAAAAGAAAAAAGTCTCTTAAGAAGTTTCCTGCCTTGGCAAAAACCTGTGATCACTACGGTGTGTCGGACAGAGCTGCTGCAGCAATTGCCTCTGCTGTTCTCCATGACGCTCGATCGGATATTGGTGTCATAGATAAATCTAAACTGCGTCGAGAGAGAAAAAAGGCTCGTAATGAATTTATGGTGAAACAGACGTGTATCGATATTCCTGCTTTGTATTTTGATGGGAGAAAGGACAGAACTACTAATATTGAACAAAAAGGTGCTAAGAAATGTCGGCAAGTAGTTGTCGAAGAACATATTTCTGTTATTAAAGAACCAGACTCGATTTATGTTGGATATGCTTCTCCGGCTCAAGGAAAAGCAAAAAATATCGAACAATCCGTCCATGCATTACTTGTATCACAGAAGATTTGTCTTGATACCTTAGTTGCGATTGGTTGCGATGGTACCGTGACAAATACAGGGAAATTTAACGGCGTAATAAGACTGTTTGAAAAAAGAATAAGGATACCTTTACAATGGATTATCTGTTTGTTACATATGAATGAATTGCCTTTGAGGCATCTATTTATACATCTGGATGGCTCGACAACAGGCCCAACTACATTTACAGGTGATAGGAAAATTACTAGAGGATTGTGAAAAGTTACCAGTTGTAAGCTATGTAAGAATTGAAAGCAAGTTACCAAAAATCGATAGAAAAGATCTAAGTGCCGACCAAAAATATCTATATGATATTACATCAGCTGTTATAAACGGGCAATGTTCTTCTGATTTAGCAAATAGAACACCGGGAAAGATGTCCCATGCTAGATGGTTGACTAAGGCCAACAGAATTTTGCGACTTTACATTTCAATGTCCAAACCGTCGGAAAATTTGAACCACCTTGCTACATACGTAACAAAAGTATATGCTCCTGTGTGGTTTGAGATAAAAACCCACCCTACCTGCAAAGATGGTTCAAGAAATTTTTGGAAATTGATTTCTAGTTCAAGATATCTTTCACCTGAACTTAAAGCTGTAATAGACCCTGTTATAGAACGAAACGCTTATTTTGCGCACCCAGAAAACCTGCTCCTATCAATGATCACAGACCATGAAAAACATATAAGGGAACTCGTTGCTAGGAGAGTACTAAAAGCACGAAAATCGCCCCATTTAGACAATGTACCTCGTGTTTTTGAAGTGCCTATGATCAATTTAAACGCAGCTTCGTATATAGACCTTATTGATTGGCAGCAAACAATTTTTCCACCACCAGTTCTTCGAAATGTCAACGATGAAGAATTTCTCTCGTTAATAGAGTCAAAAGGTGATAAAAACCTAACTTTTTAAAACTGCCATGTCACACACAAGCTGTAGAGCGTTCTGTCAAAACAGTCACGGAGGCCTCAATGCAATTATGTGACAAAAATGAAAGAGAAGGATACATAAGAGCGAAAATAGCGTCCAGACAACTCATGCCAAAATTTGAAGGTTTCTACGGAGCCGTGTTAATGACTATTATTTTAATTACTGGTATAAAATGCTAATAAACATACTTTTTCATCCTTCTACTTTTATTTTATTTTTATTGAAAACCTACTATCCTCCATTTTTAGTTAGCTTCTGGCGTTCGAAAAATAGCCGTTTTTCACGTTGATCTAAAAAATCAAGGTCAGTGCGCGGGCAGAAGACATTAATCGACTTGGTCAAGTAAGTCAGATTATCACTTAACTAATCAAGGGTCAACATATTACCGATATTAGGAATTGATTGACTGAACTTTTGTTTTTTCCTATATAAAAGTGACCCACCCTATTCATTACATAAACTATACATTTAGCCGTTCACCTCGATATTTCGACGTGTTAGCCGGTATGAGCGCAAGGGAGTACCACGACAATTTTTATGTATGTTACAGATTAGACTCTGACACATCACATATATCAATATCTTTTTGGTACTCGACTGCTCTGTATGTATGATTGTAAAAACATAAAAAATTAAAGGTTTTTCTAAAACAAACTAATTTTGACGGATGTTTTTTAATAGACCGGATCGAATTACACAAAAATGCTTATTATTTGTAAAGCCCTCATATCGAGTAGATAGTTAAAATAAATATGACAAAAATGTATTTTCTTTGGCCGGAAAAGGGCCTGATGGCCACCCCTCCTTTGCCAACTTCATAAACTTAACCAACTCTGTAAATAATTAAATAATAATTCCTCCAAAAAATTGATGCGCGTGGGAGGGAGGAGAAATTCTAAAAAAAATTTTTTCAATAAAAATTGTCAACTTGTGTCTCAAATTATTTCCGACTTTTGCCCCTCTTCGCTATGCTATGCCCCTGATTATTTTTATTATAACATGAAACAAATAATAGGTGTTACAGCTTTCATAAGGGACAGGAAAAAGTCTTTTATTACAGTTCATAACGTATATACAGTGCATATAAAAAACTCAAAGCTGCCGACCGAGTTAATATAAGGGGAGACCGGGGCATGCCTTATTTTTATGTATTACTTAATAGAGAAAACATAATTACTATTATGTAGAGTATGTTCTGGCATGATTAAGATAAGAAATAAATGGAAATCTTTGAATTAAGATTTCTAACTCTTGTGATATGGTTTCCCAAGTCACCCCTACTAGAAAGGCTCGATCTTTAATGTCCTGCCTACAACAATGAACCTAGAGTAACAGTCGTACTTCGAATTTATTTGTCATTACAACGTGTAGCTGATTTTAATCAAGCTATTTTTATTTTAGAAAACCATGATTTTTTCTTTTCAAGTCTAAATGTTATAAATAAAACATACAAACTTTATTATAGTGTGGTGGCTTAGCGAAAAGATCATGACCTGCTGGATTAAAGCTCCAAATTTTGCACACTTATAGATAGATAGATAGATAATCTTTATTTCTCCATTGAAAAAAATATACATATCCGCATACAAGAAACAATGCAGAAAAGGTCAAAAAAAGTACATGTAAATATAATATAATAGGTAATAAGCTTAAAAGGTAATTATAAAAAAAAAACAGAAAGTTAATTAAACAAAAAGTAATTAACTATTTAAAAAATCAGTTGTTGTATAGCAGTTCTTATCTAGTAAAAATTTTTTAAATTTTGATTTAAAGATATGTATACTTGCAAAGACTTTAATATCTTCGGGTAAATAGTTGTAAAATTTACAGCCTTGGTAAATAAAACTCTTTTGAAAAGAACTTGTTCTATGAGAATTGGGTAGTAAAAGATCTCTGTGTCTGGTTTCATATAAATGGTTACTGTATTCATTTGGATTCCCCTTCTTATAAAGAGGATGTACTATTGCTAGTTTAAATCTGTCTGGAAAAGTGCCCTTTTCTATGGATAAATTTATAATGTGAACTAGTGGTCTACAAATGACATATTTACATTTTTTTATTAAATTGTTAGAGATGTTGTCATAGCTACTCGAGTTTGAAGTTTTCAATCTATCTATGAAAGATTCAACATCAAAACTAGAAACTGTGTTTAAGAAAAGAGATTTACTAAAATTGGGAATGTTGGATTCTAAGTAGTTAATATCACATAAGGGATTTATATTTATGTTGCTAGAAAAGTGCAGATTAAAATTCTCAGCAACTTCTTCTTTAGGAACTTCCCTATTATTTCTGGCAATACATATGTCTCTAGAAATTGTGCTAGTACCCTGTATTGATTTAATTATATTCCACATAGTTTTGGCTTTGTCAGATTTATAAATTTCCTGGTCATGGTAACTTTTTTTAGCTGCTTCTAGTTTTGTGATATATAATTTGTTTAGAAAAGCACTATCATCCTTATAGATTCTATTTTTTTTTGGAGAGATCACTATACAGGGTTACTAGATTTCTTAACTGAATTAATTCTGGGGTAATATATTTGTTACGATCATTGTTTTTATTAATACTAAGACGTTTCATTGGAAAACTAGCATTAAAATAAAACAAAATAATATCATAGAAACTATCTAGAGCAATATTCGGACAGTTATGTCTAAGCACATCATGCCAGTTTTCATTCCGTAGGTAATCAAGAAACCGAGAAACATTTCCTGTATTAAAATTCCTGCGGTATACATACTTTATTTCCTGTCTACTTTCTTTTTCTACTTTAATGGACAGTAATTGGGAAAAGTGGTCTGACAGGTGTAAGTCCACAACATTAGCTCTAAAATTCAATAAACTTGAAGATATAATAAAATTGTCCAGACAGGTGCTAGAGTTAGAGGTAACCCTAGTTGGGGAATTAATAGTAATGTGTAGATCAAAACAAGAAAGCAGATCCTTAAAAAGTGAAGATTAGTGCTACGATTTAAAAAATGTATGTTAAAATCTCCACCAATAATGATGAACTTATTTGTACAATATATTTTATGTAATAGACCATTACAAATATTTAAAAAGACATTGAAGTCTCCCGAGGGAGGCCTGTACACTGCCACAATTAAAGTTTTAAAATCTACAAATTCTACACAACTACATTCAAAAACACCTTCTTCACAAAATTCCTCAACATGATGAATAATAAACTTTGAGCTTATACCCTCAGTACTATCAATTCAGGGGGGGGTGCCCGATTATAGTGTCCGCCATCTTGAAATATGGCGCCATCTTTGTTTTCTTTGAACTGTACCTGTAAATTTTCGACTTTTATTTGGTTTTTACTAAATATCTCCCCAACTTCTGGGTTTGTAGCAAAAAAGATTTAATTTAAACTAAATTTGCTACAATTTGAGACCAGAGCCACTTTTTTAACTTTAATATTTTGCGAGATACAAGCTTCCAAAGCTTTGGACTTTTTTCAGGTTATTATGAAAATCTATATTTTTGTCGGTTTTGCTAAACATCTCCAATGCAGTCAGTTTTACAGCAAACATTGTTTTATTAATGTTTAAGAAGAATAAATAGGCTACGATGTGAGTAAAGAAAGACATCGATACAATCACAATTTGCTGAGATAATATATTTGACCATGTTACAAACGTTTCAATAAAAAAAATTACAGAATAACTATTAAGAAAATAATCATAAAAATTATATTTATAATGTTGTTGTTTACTGTTCTTAATGGCCTTTGCAATGACAAAGTGCAGGCAAGCGCAGCCTTGTTACAAACGCAATTCTTAGAGCACTTGATTAATTTCCTACAGCTTTTGCTTGCTTCCGGTACAGACATCCAAATTGGTTGCCATGTCTCTTCGTTTCTTTTCCATCCAAAGTTAGCCGTTAGCCTTTTCCATCCAAAGTTAGAGTAGGGTGCATTTTGGAGTGATTTCAAACTGGTTAACCAGGTGCTAGATTGATAGATGCAGCAATTAGTGTGTTGAATGAGGGCATCCTGTGTGGGCTGTACTTTTTCCTTGTGTGAAGAGATCCCCTCTGAGTTTGTTGATGCTGTCAAGTTCTGTTGTGCCATCATACAGGATGCATGTGAATCGTTCTATGGGTTCAAATGCCTTTGTTTTAGCATCTACTGGCTGAAATGGATGTCTTGCAGAGAAGATAAATCCTTCAGTGCTTGGAAAATGCTTTCCATGTCTTCCATGCTGACCTTTTCCCCTTCCAAAAAAATTGTGATGTTGTGTCTGAACCTGTGAAAGCATGGAAAAAGGGCAATGCTTGCGACATATTTTCATCCTTGGCAGATGGCGTTGATATGATAGTATAGGAAGTGTTTACCCTTACCAAATGCAATCCAAAGTTGAATATTAGGTTTGTAAGTTTATAGCTCGAAAAAGATGCCTACTGGTACCACAATAACATCTGTGTCAACTGTACTTATGAGGATGTTGGTTGCACCCTTTTGTAATGCATCCAATATATGGTTTCAGCTTCTTCGTGGTCAGTTTTGGACATCGGTGCACTGCTATTTTTTGAAATAACGGATATACCATATTTCTTTATCTTCTTGTACGTCATTAGCTGGCCAACCAAATAGTGAGCGAAGATAGGATAAGATGGGCAATACAGAGCTTCTCTCCTTTCAAATCACCAGGCATTGACGGCATTTATCCCGCCCTACTGCAATGGGGACTGGATGAACTATTGCCGCACCTGGTCGAATTATTTAGGGCGAGCTTGGCGCACCTTCATATTCCAGAGATATGGAGAGAAGTGAAAGTTGTGTTCATTCCAAAGACAGAGCGGATGGTTTACACCACCCCCAAAGCATATAGACCTGTCAGCCTAACCTCGTTTCTGATCAAGACGATGGAGAAGCTATGTGAACGATACATAAGGGATGTCGTAGTGAAAGACAACCCTTTGCATACACATTGGGAAGATCCACCGACACCGCCCTCCATGCGGTCACGAGTCGGATTGAGAAATCCTTGGACAATAAAGAGTCCACCCTAGGTGTCTTCATAGACATAGAAGGTGCGTTTGATAAAACCACCTTCCCAAAAATAACGGCAGCCCTAGTGGAGAGAAACGTCCCTACGAAGGGAAGCTGGATATCCAACATGCTCTCCAAAAGAGCTGTACAAATTAGTGTGGGAGACGCTTCTGTGCGAGGAATGGTCGCGAGAGGCTGCCCGCAGGGAGGTGTAATATCACCCCACTGCTATGTTCTCGACAGCCTCTTGCGCCACCTCAACTCAACTCAGATCGCCTACGCAGATGATGTAACAATACTGCTCAACGGAAAATTTGAAGGAGTCCTCTGTGAAAGGATGCAGGGGGCCCTAAGAATAATTGAAAAATGGTGCAGAGAACACTCGCTGTCTGTTAATCCCAGGAAGACGGAGATGGTTCTCTTCACAAGAAAAAGGAAACCAGGGGCACTGAAAGCACCAGTTCTCCTGGATATAACACTAAGTTTCGCATCAGAAGTGAAATACCTTGGGGTAACCTTTGACGCCAAACTAACATGGAATCTTCACTTAGACAGGAGACTAAAAAAGGCTTACATTTCTTATGAGCAGTGTCGCAGGACCGTGGGGAAAACCTGGGGAGTGAAACCCAAAGTGGTCATGTGGATATACACTGCCATCATAAGACCAATGATAACCTATGGAGCTGTGGTCTGGTGGTCTAAGAAGGCTACAGCGGGAGCCAAGCTCAGCCAAGTGCAGAGAGTTGCTTGCCTAAGCATAACAGGAGCTATGCGAACAACGCCAACGAGAGCGATGGAGGTAATGCTGTGTCTGCCACCACTGGATCTATATCTAAGAGAAGTGGCTTTAATAACAATGGCACGCCTCAAGTCCGTTGGCTTACAACCAAATGTAGGCTGTCGAGAGACCAGAAGTCGCCTGTGGAATGAGGCTGTCAGAAAGACGCCTCTTCTACAGGCATGGACAGATGGTATCTCTCCCCGATTTGTCTTTGATAGACCCTACACAATACAGACAAATAGTGAAAACGAGACCGCCGTTTCAACAACATTTTCACAGACGGATCAAGAAAGAAGGAGGGGGCAGGATGTGGAATATACTCCAGAAGCCTGCAAATCCAATACAAATAGACTATGGATGAGCGAGCCAGCATAGTACAAACTGAACTGGCGGGCATAACCATAGCCGCAAAAGAGATTGTCCACAGACAAACTACGGGCAAAACTATCAGGATCTACACAGACTGTAGACAATCACTACTAGCCCTGAGAAGTTACAAAATAACCACAGGAGCAGTATGGGAATGTCATCAAGCACTTGTGGGTGCCTCCAGCACGAACAACATCTCGGTATGCTGGGTGAAAGGACACGCACAGTGCAGTGGCAACAGAAAAGCCGACAAACTGGCCAAGAAGGCAGCAGGCCAACTTATCTTTGGACCAGGCCCGGCCAGTCTGTTACCGATTACGGCGACAATACAATTAATTAAGGAGAACACCCACAACGAATTTAAGAAGCTGTGGGATGAAACAAGCAGCTGTCAGCTTGCTAGGGAACTACTCATGTATCCCAACAAGATAACAGCAAAGGAATACCTGGCAATGACCAGAATGAATCTACGTTTTATAACAGGAATCCAGACTGGACACTGTCCGCTAAGGAAACATCTATACAATATGAGATTAAGCAGAGGTTGTGAACAAGAAGATGAGACGGTTCAACACGTACTCTGTGACTGTTCAGCCGTCTCATCAACCAGAAAATCCACTTTGGGAGAGCGTTGGCCTACCTTGGCCAACGTAAGGGAGATGCCCCTAGGCAACATCACCACCTACTTCGGAAGATTAGGTTGGTTGAAGGCCTAGGTGAGTGTCTGCCTAGAGGGAGGATGTACAAGGGGTCCAATGGGGCCTAAGTGCTGTGGTTTTTGACCACCCTCCTGCTAATTCCATACTCCATACTCCACCTCATTAGCTGCGACTGCATTACTTAGTAGGGTAAACAGTTCTGTCTTGTTCTCTGAATTCTTCAGGAATGTAACAAAGTTTTTGGGAAGTGTGGTTTCCCTTATGACTTTTCTCCTTTCTCCCTTCCCTCTTTTCACACGTGTAGTTTCTTCAGACGATCTGGCTTATATATGATCCATACAACATCGATTCGTAGGCAATCCTAATGGAAAAAAAATACCACTGCCAGAAACACAGGAAGAAAAATGTGATTACGTCTTATTTAGAAAGTCTGGATACTTGTATCTCGCAAAATATTAAAGTTACAAAAACAGATCTAGTCTAAAGTTGTAGCAAATTTAGTCTAGATTAAAATTGATTCGAATAGTGTTGCTGTAAACTCAACCGATTTTCGTAATAACCTGAAAAAAGTCCAAAACTTTGGAAGCTTGCATCTCGCAAAATATTAAAGTTACAAAAGTGGCTCTGGTCTCAAATTGTAGCAAAAGTTTCAATTAAATCTTTTTTGCTACAAACCCAGAAGTTGAGGAGATATTTAGTAAATACCAAATAAAAGTCGAAAATGTACAGTTACAGTCCAAAGAAAACAAAGATAGTGTCATATTTCAAGATGACGGACACTGAAATCGGGCACTCCCCTTTGAATTGATATTACTGAGGGTATATAAGAACTCTGCAAAATTTGGCGCTTTAATCCAGTAGGTCACGATTCTGGCTAGTATTTGTTCAAAGCCACCACATTATTAGTAAACATTTGTATTTGCAAAAATAAAACGTTAAAAAGCCTTTAATTTAAGGCAGGGACACCTGGACCGAAATGAAATAGCGGTTCTGGTTCTGAGTAAAATTGAAATAAGGTTTCAGTTACTGGCCCAGAAAAAATAAAGGTTCTGGTCCGGTTCTCGAAAAATAGCGGTCTGGTCCAAGTCCCTGTTTATACAAGGTGTAATTAAATTCATGTCATTAAAAAAACTGGTGGTGGGAACTTTTTCTTTTGGCTCATAACCCTTGATGGCTTTTGGCTTGCTCAACTATGTTCCTCCATCTGTCTCTATCTACCGCTATTTTCCTCCAGTTTCCTGGTCTTAGAATTTTTAGGTCTTCTTCAACGTCTATCCACCTCTTCTTGGGCCGTCCTTTTGGTCTTGTGTCTTGAGGTTTCCATTTAAGGATTCTCTTCACTATTCTTTCATCCTCCATCCTGTGCACATGCCCTAGCCACCTTATTCTTTGACTTACATATCGTACTATGCCCCCTCCTTTTATAAGGGCATCAATTTCGTGATTCATTCTTATTTTCCACATACCGTTTTCTTGTACGGGGCCGTATATTCTTCTAAGGACCTTTCTTTCAAATACTCTTAATTGATTTTCATCATTGTTTGTTAATGTCCATGTTTCACATCCACGGGTCTTATAAGGGTTTTATATATTGTGATCTTAGATTTTCTGTTTAGTGTGTTACTTGTTAATTTTAAGTAGGCATAATATCATTTATTTCCTTTTAGAATTCTTGCACTTATTTCATCTTGAACGTTACCATTATTGGTAATCTTGGCCCCTAAGAAATTAAACGTCTTGACGCTTTCAATTTGGCTGCCGTTTATATTAATATTTGGCGGTTGTATTGGTGGTTTCCTGCAGCAATACATATATTTGGTTTTGGCTTGGTTAACTTGTAGGCCTCCTTTATTTACCTCTGGTTCAAGATCTATGGTGGTTCGGTTCAGAGAGGCAACGTCGCATGCAATTATTGTAATATCGTCTGCGTACCCAAGTATTTGTGTGGTTTTGTTTACAATGCTTCCGATTCTCTTTATGTTTCTGATAGCTGCTTCTAGTACTAGATTGAAAAGCACTGCCGAGAGAGCATCTCCTTGTCTTACACCGGTTTTTACTTTAAATTCTTCGTTGAGCTGCTGCTGTACTCTAATAGTTGCTGCCGATTCTGCCATGGTAACTTCTACCATTTTTATTAATTTTCGGGGTATTCCTAGAAGGGTTAAACTTTGTAGCATTTTTTTCCTGTGCACTTTATCGAATGCCTGCTTGAAATCTATAAACAGATAATGCATATCTATGTTGTTTTCGTAGCATTTCTCCTGTATTTGTCTTAGTGTACACAGGTGGTCTATGGTTGACCTATTTTTCCTGAAACCACATTGGTATTCACCTAGTATTTCTTCATTCGATTATGGATCACCACTGATAATATTTTATAAGGAACACTAAGTAGCGTTATTCCTCTATAATTACTACAAACAGACTTATCACCTTTTTTGTGTATTGGGAGGATGATTCCTAATTTCCAGTCCTTTGACATCTCTTCTTGCTCCCAGATATGTAGTATCAGTTTATGCATTTGTCTCCATAGTTCCTCTCCTCCATTTTTTATTAGGTCTGCTACAATTCCATCTGCACCTGGGGCTTTCCTGTTTTTTAGGTCTTTTATTACTTTCGTTACCTCTTCGTATGATGGTGGTTCTACTTCCGGTTCTGCACTGTAGTATGTCATTTAATTTTCATCTTCCTGCTGTTGATGTTTTCCTTCTACTACCTCTTCAAAATATTCTTTCCATCCTCTGAGTATATCCGGCTTTTCCGTTAGGTTCTTTCCGTTTTTGTCCTTACATATGTTTAGTGGTGGTGTGAATTCTTTTGTATATTCTTTAACGTTATTGTAAAACTTTCTGCTTTCAGATCTTTTATTACTTTCTATTATTTGTGGTGGTGGGAACTAAAAACCTTATTAACAAGGGGTCTAAAACCCATAGTTTTGAAGAAAAAAAATTAACAAAAATTTCGAAAATATTTAATAATACTGTTTGAGAACTGCTGGAATATTGGTGTAGACTTTATTATCGTCACGTCTGGTCGCACATGATACTCTGACATTTGTGTGGATAGCACCGGGTATACCGACAAAGGAATAAGCCGGCGCATACAAAGGTCGGCCATCCTGTGCTTGCGGTTGTGTAGCAAGAGATACCATAATTGGTAAAAAGTTCGGTTGAGGTGGTCCCATCAAAGTGTTGCGCTTCTTGCTTTGAGACCGCAAGGTCACACTAAGGCATTTGATTGTGTGAACCACGGAATACTGTTGAGGAAACTAGAAACAGACGAGTTTAGAGGTAAAAGCTGGATTGATTCCAGTCATATTTATCTGGTCGTTATCAAAAAGTTATTTTTATTGGTAATGTTTCAAGACAAATGGTAGTGAATTCTGGTGTGCCACAAGGTTCCTACCTTGGGCCACTATTATTTCTAATATATTTCAGTGATTTGCTATCTGTTAGAATTAAGGGAAATTTCACTTTTTTTGCTGACAACACCACAATACTCTGGCCTCTGGCATGACAAATTCATTGATGAACTCCATGAGATTGTAAGCAGTGATTTAGAATATAATTTCTTTTCTCTGTCTAAAGGCGGCATTTCCAAATATTGCCTAACTAATAATATTACCATGTGGACGGAGTCGAGTGGGTTGTTACCTCTGCTAATTTTTGATCGAAATGAGACCAAATGTTGCTCATAATTTTGTTCTTGCCATTTGCATGGGTGCATCCTTTTTTTGCTGAGAAAAAAGTTGCCTTTCTTCCTCAGTTACCCATTTTTCTGTATTATTTGCATTATCCGTTGTGCCATATCCTACTTTCTTGAATCTCGGATCAAGAAATGTCGACGCCACCACAATTTTATTGGTTTCAAAGTGTCCCAATTTCCGTGTAATCATGTTAATCAAGGTATTTTTTAATAATTCACCGACCTCAGTCTTGGCGATAATATTTTTTGTTTTGAATTGAAAACCGCTAATTAAGGGAATTATAATAGAAATAGTTGAATATTTTTCACCTGACAGAATAACCATCAGGTCATTTGCAGTCTTCAATAATTGCTCGTTCATCAAAATCTAAAAATTGTGGAGTTTGGTAAATTTGCTATGGCAAGATATAATGGATCTTTTATTTGTAAGTCTCTCCAGCATAAAAAAAGACAAATTCCACCTGGTTGGGACGTCTTGTTTGACCTTTAATAAATGTAAACCCATTTGCTGTTGAACTGATCCTAAGTTTATTAGTTGCGAGAGAATTATGTTTAAAGTGGCCTATCAATGTTCTGAATTGTTTTAAGATGACGGCTAATTTCTCGTTACTGTTAATAGCTTCATTTACTGATAAATTTAACGTGTGAGCCACGCAGGGATGGTGATGACGATGATGGTAAGCACTCTCGATATTTGACGCGTTATCTGACACAGCCGTTAAGATTTTATCAGTTACATTCCACTCATCTAATATTGATTTAAAACATCGCCAATGTTTTCACCTATGTGAGAGCCGAGCATTTCCCTCGTCGCTAAAACACGTTCACAAAGCCTATCTTCATGGATAAAATGTCCAGCTGTAATATATGCTCAGTTAGTATCAGAAGTCCAAATGTCTGAACTTATGGCCATATATTCAACAGAATTAAGTATTTTCTTCAAACCTGACGCCGCCTCTGTATAACACTTCGGTAGATTTTCATTGGCTAATTTTTTCCTGTTCGGAGGTTGATATAACGGCTGTAAAATATGAGAATATTCTAAAAACCCTTCATTTTCTACAATAGAAAATGGTTGGAAATCTTTTATTATAATTTTTAGTAATTTTTCATCCATTTTAGAAATTCCTAAATCTGACAGTTCATTCCTTCTCCTTGACCATAAAGTTTTAATTGTTTAGTTGGATATTCTTGCTCTCTGTAACACTTCGGCAGAATTTCATTCGCTAATTTATTCATATTCGGAGGTTGATATACCCAGATAGCACAGAGACGTCTTTAAGAAGTCTTAAAGACGTCTTCCTTATACATTCATGATGTTTTAAAGACGTCCGTGTACGCCTTACAGACGTCTGGAAGACGTCTTATTTAGGCCTTATGTTACAAATCGCGACGTCTTACAGACGTCTTTTTGAGGTTCATTGTTGGTCTAAAACAGACCTAAAATTGAAAAAAAATACATTTGCATATTGGTTTTATGAACAACCTTTATAAAAACCAACTAAAACTTTTTTGGAATTATTTTAACGAAAAAAAAAAACGGAATCAGCAGAGATCGAACCGTAGACCTCGTAAGTGAACACTTTAACTTCGCGGCCACTGAGCGGTTGTAATTTGTTCTCTTAAAGACTCTATAGTTAGCAAATGCAACGACTAGATTTTGCTGGACAATTCGGCTGTTATTTATTATGTTATCATTAATCTTTCACTTATATTTAATAATGTCATTAATAATTTATAAAAAAAGATTAAAATTAAATTATTAATGACAAATTACTACAAATACACAAACAAAATACACTGCACATGTTACAGAAATATCTGTCAAATATAAAGAAAAACATCGTAAAATTGAAAAAACAGTTTTATTAACATTTTTTTGCTTCTATTGGGCAATACTAACATTGACATTGTAATTACGATGTCTTTAAAACGTCTTTAAGATGTAGAAATCAGACATCTTAAAGACGTCTAAGGAAAGACGTCTTCAAGACATCTTTATAAGGAATAAGACGTTCAGAACTAAATAAGACTTAATATGGACGTCTTGTGCTATCTGGGTAACGGCTGTAAAATATGAGAATATTCTAAAAACCCCCCATTTTCTACAATGGAAAATGGTTGAAAATCTTTTACTATAATTTTTAGTAATTTTTCATCCATTTTAGAAATTCCTAAATCTGACAGTTCATTCCTTCTCCTTGAACCATAAAGTTTTAATTGTTTAGTCGGACATTCTTGCTCTCTGTAACACTTCGGCAGAATTTCATTGGCTAATTTTTTCATATTCGGAGGTTGATATAAAGGCTGTAAAATATGGGAATATTCTAAAAACCCCTCATTTTCTACAATGGAAAGTGGTTGGAAATCTTTTACTATCATTTTTAGTAATTTTTCATCCATTTTAGAAATTCCTAAATCTGACAGTTCATTCCTTCTCCTTGAACCATAAAGTTTTAATTGTTTAGTTGGACATTCTTGCTCTCTGTAACACTTGGGCAGAATTTAATTGGCTAATTTTTTCATATTCGGAGGTTGATATAACGGCTGTAAAATATGAGAATATTCTAAAAACCCCCCATTTTCTACAATGGAAAGTGGTTGGAAATCTTTTACTATCATTTTTAATAATTTTTCATCCATTTTAGAAATTCCTAAATCTGACAGTTCATTCCTTCTCCTTGAACCATAAAGTTTTAATTGTTTAGTTGGACATTCTTGCTCTCTGTAACACTTGGGCAGAATTTAATTGGCTAATTTTTTCATATTCGGAGGTTGATATAACGGCTGTAAAATATGAGAATATTCTAAAAACCCCCCATTTTCTACAATGGAAAGTGGTTGGAAATCTTTTACTATCATTTTTAGTAATTTTTCATCCATTTTAGAAATTCCTAAATCTGACAGTTCATTCCTTCTCCTTGAACCATAAAGTTTTAATTGTTTAGTTGGACATTCTTGCTCTCTGTAACACTTGGGCAGAATTTAATTGGCTAATTTTTTCATATTCGGAGGTTGATATAACGGCTGTAAAATATGAGAATATTCTAAAAACCCCCCATTTTCTACAATGGAAAGTGGTTGGAAATCTTTTACTATCATTTTTAGTAATTTTTCATCCATTTTAGAAATTCCTAAATCTGACAGTTCATTCCTTCTCCTTGAACCATAAAGTTTTAATTGTTTAGTTGGACATTCTTGCTCTCTGTAACACTTGGGCAGAATTTCATTGGCTAATTTTTTCCTATTCGGAGGTTGATATAACGGCTGTAAAATATGAGAATATTCTAAAAACCCTTCATTTTCTACAATGGAAAATGGTTGGAAATCTTTTATTATAATTTTTAGTAACTTTTCATCCATTTTAGAAATTCCTAAATCTGACAGTTCATTCCTTCTCCTTGACCATAAAGTTTTAATTGTTTAGTTGGACATTCTTGCTCTCTGTAACACTTGGGCAGAATTTAATTGGCTAATTTTTTCATATTCGAAGGTTGATATAACGGCTGTAAAATATGAGAATATTCTAAAAACCCCCCATTTTCTACAATGGAAAGTGGTTGGAAATCTTTTACTATCATTTTTAATAATTTTTCATCCATTTTAGAAATTCCTAAATCTGACAGTTCATTCCTTCTACTTGAACCATAAAGTTTTAATTGTTTAGTTGGACATTCTTGCTCTCTGTAACACTTGGGCAGAATTTAATTGGCTAATTTTTTCATATTCGGAGGTTGATATAACGGCTGTAAAATATGAGAATATTCTAAAAACCCCCCATTTTCTACAATGGAAAGTGGTTGGAAATCTTTTACTATCATTTTTAATAATTTTTCACCCATTTTAGAAATTCCTAAATCTGACAGTTCATTCCTTCTCCTTGAACCATAAAGTTTTAATTGTTTAGTTGGACATTCTTGCTCTCTGTAACACTTGGGCAGAATTTAATTGGCTAATTTTTTCATATTCGGAGGTTGATATAACGGCTGTAAAATATGAGAATATTCTAAAAACCCCTCATTTTCTACAATGGAAAATGGTTGGAAATCTTTTACTATAATTTTTAGTAATTTTTCATCCATTTTAGAAATTCCTAAATCTGACAGTTCATTCCTTCTCCTTGAACCATAAAGTTTTAATTGTTTAGTTGGACATTCTTGCTCTCTGTAACACTTGGGCAGAATTTCATGGGCTAATTTTTTCATATTCGGAGGTTGATATAACGGCTGTAAAATATGAGAATATTCTAAAAACCCCTCATTTTCTACAATGGAAAGTGGTTGGAAATCATTTTTAGTAATTTTTCATCAATTTTAGAAATTCCTAAATCTGATAATTCATTCCTTCTCCTTGAAGTTTTAATTGTTTAGTTGGATGTTCTTGCTCTTTATTACTTATTCGTAAAACTCTGGAAGTCGATGGTCCAGGCACAGCGAGTAATTGTTGATTTTCAGAATTTGAGGCTTGGGGCTGAGATGGGTATTTGCACCTGAAGTTTCATCCATATTGTCATCTTCAGATGGAATGTTTTCATTTTGAGAAAATTGAATGGGATGAACCCGAATTAAATGTTTTAAATTTCTAGTCCCCCCCCTCCACATCTTATATTTTTTTTTACAAATTTTACATAAGGCAGTTTTACCGTCAATTTTTCTGAAAAAATTCTAAACGGGAGATTTTTTTACTGCCGGGACGCATTTTTTATGCCGTTAGATATCCAATATTTCTCTACGACAGCAGGTAAACAACTATACATTAAATGTTAACTAGTCTATTACCTACCTACTCATAACGTAATAATAATGTAAGCAAGATATCATTCGAATGATTATCCGGTTATTGAAATCACTGGAATACCTAGTATTCGGTTATTGAAATTAATCGGCTATGCCCATCACTGATATTAAATGAAGTTGAAAAAAAATAAAAATTATCATGATTTTTTAAAAATATATCAGCGATTTTTTATTTATTTTTTTTAAATTATGATTTTTATCAACACTGGTGCAAACACTATTTTTAAATCTTTAGTATTATCGTGTTCTTTCTAATACACAAAAATTTGAAGTACGACTCTAGTACTTTTGTCAGCATGTAATAACATTGGCTTTGATATTTTTATGGGCAGTTTTTGCAGCCTTTTTTTATGTGCACTCCAGAAATGCAATAAACTATACCTCAGAACTAACTAAGTGGTTTCATATACTGTTATAAATGACTAGCTGATGTACCCAAGCTTCATTCAGGTGAAAATAATAGAAGATGTTTTGTTCACCCAAGCTCAAAGACCGATTGTTGAGACATTGCAGATGGCGCTGCAAGTATAGCTGTGCTAAGGATCCTCTAGTAAATGGTAGGACAGCTTGCGCCATGAATTGGATACTGCGAGTTTACAGCAACCTGTTACCTAGGTGTCTTATCTGTTACTAGAGAGTCCTTAATTTATATAATTCAACGTGACATCTGAGTGATCCTCAGTATTAACATTGATTGATTAAGTACAGGGTGATTCGGGGGGATCAGCAATATTTGGGGAGTGTTCATGGTGTTAAAATAAATAAAAAACTTTCTATAAGCATTTTGCTCTCAACTGTTAGTGTAATGTAGTTCTCAAAAAAAGAATAAAAACTGTATCTAAAATAACGAAGGACCAGGAATATACAGGGTGACCTTAAAAAAAATTAATGAAAAAAATATGTAACAAAGGACAATCATATTCGGTATGTAGTTAACAGAATTTTCAAAGAAACTTGCTACACTTTTAATGAAAAATATACATATACAGGGTGGATACCCTTAAAATAGTAATTAATGAAAAGTGCGAAGGACAATATTTGGCATGTGGTTACAACTGTCAAGGAAGAAACCTGTTATACTTTTAGTGAAAAAATAAAAGGTACCAAATAGTAAGGGAAGTTTTGTGTAACTATTTTATATACTCTTATACGTTACTAATTTTATGTTATAACACTAGTAATTACTTGTATTACAATTGCTAAGAGAACTTTTTATATACAGTGTCGCACTTAAGTAAATGAAGTAAAAACAATTTTTGAAGGCTTTGGTTTTTGTATACACACGCACTAAATCGCAATTCTATTTTTTTTTCACCCCCCTTTATAGTCCAATCAATGAATGCCCAAAAGGGGATTGTAAAGAACATGGAGGAGGGGAGAATTTCAGGAATGTGTTGGGGGTAGTTAGGAGGTAAACATACTAGAAGTCTCCGCCTCTAGCCCCGCCGCTTCAGAATGGGAGGGGGTGGAAAGATTCCTTTCTTCGATTCTTCGCTTATAACTCGGAAACGATGCGTCGCACGGAAAAAGGTAATCTATGCAAAATTGAACATAATTAAATTTCATTTTCTTCCTATGTGTTATAGTTTACGAGATATTCACCAGCCAAAATAGATAATTAATAAATTGATTAATTAGGTACCTTGAATATTTCTATCAAAACGGTTTACCGTTGTCTGCTATTAAATCACAGTCACAAAACAATCTTTATTTTACAACACTCGACTTATTTACTAACATAATATTTTGTCGAAATCTATGGGTCGTGTGCGCGTGACGCCACAGGTCCCAGACTTTAGGAAAAACAAACCGCTGTCATTAGCTGTCAAATGGCGACTGATTGAACCTCAGAATTAAATTTTTCGTAATCCTAGAGTTTTTATCGATATTATATCATACAAAATGGCTAGTTTTTATTGTATTATTAATTGTGGAAGTGTCGCAATCCGAGACAACATCAGTTTTTATAAAATAACGTCGATTTACAGCCAGAAGAGGTAAGGTTAAACAATTCCAGGCAATTAAAAGAAATGCTTTAAGTTAATGCAAGAATGATTGTGATAGTAATAACTTCTGCTCAAACAAGCAATAAACAATCCATGGTAAAGAAAATTAACATTTTATATTGGTTTGTCTCTATTTTTAATAACTATTTCTTATTTAAATTTTAGTTGAGCGAAGCATGAACTGCACGGAGGGAGAGTATATTTAAGAGAATACAAGTCATAATTAACAATTGACCTACATAAAATAGTAAAATACATGTTAAATATTTTAAATAATATATTGTAATAAAAAATTTACAAAAATTACAACGGTTTGCGTAATCCAATCTATAGGTATATAAGGGGTTAACCGCTGGAAGAAATTGTGTACATCTTATTACATACTTCAAATAGTTTACAGTAGGTACGTCAGTCTTTCATTGTTTATTTTATAAAGTGTCGTTTTCACAAAATTTACTGTGGTTAATCTCCAACCATAGCCATGTTCATTGCTAAAAAACTAAAAGGAAAGATTTCCTGTTAAGTGGTGAACATGTTTTGTCTAGACTGGCAACACAATCCCAGTGAGCATTAAGGAACCATCCGAATCTGCAGTAGTCCAAGGAGTCAATGGCTTTTATTCATGATGCTAAGAGTTCATATCCTGAAAAATTAATTTCTGCATTAGTAATTATTTATAAAACAACATTTAATTAGGCAAGCATATATGAAAAAAATGGTTGATAACTAATTCTTACCGTTGTAACAAGCTTTTATCCTGCAAATTTCTTGCAGAGTACTTCTTTCACCTAACCACAAACAGCTTCAAGACTTCTCAATGCCTTGAATTCGTCCTTCTGTCTACGTAATTCTTTCAAAAATCAAGTAATTCGCAATGTGAACATTTGGAAATACATCAATATTTGTACCAAAGTATTTTTTTTTCAAAATATAAGGATTTAATTCGATGACAGCCGTATACCTAACCTCTACATCAGGAGACAATTCTGCAAAATACGAACTAACTGTCATCCTGACGAACAAAATTGTTTATATAACAGTATTAAGAATAGTAGTAGATGTTAAATAATCCATCAACAAGTTCTTAAATGGCACAAACACTGCAAAATTCACTTTAAAGGAATACGTTTAATCGGCGGATTTCTCAATGACAGCTGTTTGTTTTTCCTAAGGTCTCAAAATCTGTGACATCGACGCACGCGACCCATACATTTCCTTAAATATACAGTGTGACTCACTTAAAATGAAGACACCCGTATAACTTTTTTATTTTGTTTCCGATTTGAATCAAATTTTACTCAAGTATAGAACAAATTAGGATCTACTTATGACCAGAAAAACATTCTCCTGCTACAAAGGCAAAGCCACTTGCGGTACCAAAATATGCGGAAAAAATAAAAACATGTTGAATGTTAAAAATTCTAAGTAATGCATCGGATCGGCACCACAAACGTACATACACCAAAATTTGATTTGGTTATTGATGGGGGATTTCTCATACAAAAGCTCCCCTGGCAAAAGGGATCCTCAGTTTCCGCAATTTGTGGTGGATACGTGAAATTCGTCAAGACCCACTAATATGATTTTTAATTTCTTTCAGCATATTTTGGTATCACATGTGGCTTTGCCTTTGTAGCAGACAAATGTTTTTCTGGTCATAAGTAGATCCTAATTTGTTCTATACTTGAGTAAAATTTGATTCAAATCGGAAACAAAATAAAAAAGTTATAAGGGTGTCTTCATTTTAAGTGAGTCACACTGTATATTTAAGGAAATGTATAGATTTCGACAAAATATTACATTAGTAAATACGTCGGGTGTTGTAAAATAAACATTGATTTGTGACTGTGACTTATTAGCAGACCACGGTAAATCGCTTTGATAGATAGATAGATAAGATTTATTCATCGACAAAATTATACAAACATATAATTTATCTGACTAGTCAAAAACAGTAACTTGTATACAATATATAATAGACAATAAAATGAGAATCGTAGCAGTTAAAAAAGATTTTATATATACATGTATATACATACATACATACACACATACATATAAGACGATAGATATAGTGAAATTTTTTGTACATACATAGACACAGAGCTACACGCATCTATATGGTATTACTAATATTTGCAGACTTTGTTAAAAACTAGTCTTCAATAGAGAAACACTAATAACATAAATTGATAAATCAGGTAGATATAGGTTAAACTAAACTCAACAATTTAGGAACTCATTAACATCATAAAATGCTTTATCACACAAAAATTTAAATATTTTATTCTTAAATGACATGTTGCTGCCAATGTCAATTGATTAATTTTGTTAAAACATTTAATGCCGATATGTCTTGGAGAATTTTCTCCTAATGCAAGGCGGCTTATGGCTAATGCAGATTTTCCATGTTTCTCGTGTGATGTGTATGAACATCACTGTTTCTGGGGAATTGAGATTCGTTTTCTTTGATGAACATTATTAGTCGGTAAATATATAAACTAGGTGAAGGAAGTATTTGCCAATCTTTAAATAATAGTTTACAGCTAGTTGTGGGGTGAGTTTTACACATAGTTCTTATAACCTTTTTTTGATATTTAAATGCTCTTTTAAAGTATGAGCCCATATTGTAGTTGAGACTGAACCAATCCATAGTACAGAGTTTTCAGAGTACTTATACCGACAGTATCTCTCAGATTTCTTATTATGTAGCAGATAGTGCTTAATTTTGAACAAACTGTATCTATATGCTTTCCCCATGTAAGTTTCTGATCTAAAGTAACGCCCAGGAATTTAGTAGTTGTACTCTGGATGGACTTGTTTAATATCTTCAGATATAATCATATTTTTTACCGCGTTTTTTGGCAAAAAACGCATATGACATGTTTTATTTATATTTAAGTTTAGTCCATTTTCGCTACAATAATGACTCAATTCCTATGATGCATTGTTGCTGTTGATGACAATCTGTTTAATACAGTTATGAGACATTAGCATATTTGTGTCATCTGCATAAAGAAGAAGTTGATTTGTAGAGACGCATGTATTAGGTAAATCATTAATAAAAATTATGAAAAACAGAGGTCCCAAAATAGAGCCTAGAGGCACTCGCAGGTTTATATTTTTTGTTTTTGATTTAATACCGTCAACGATGGTGGTTTGCGTACGATTTTTTAAATATGAGGCAGCCCAGCTGTATGGTGCTCCACGTACCCCAATGCCTTCTAATTTCATGAGCAATAGATTGTGATCTATAGTATCAAATGCACGACTTAAATCATAAAAAAGACCTAGGACATGATTCTTGTTGTTTAGTGCATTGTATATAAAATCTACGCAGTCTAAGATAGCAGTATTGGTGGATTTATTTTTACGAAAACCATTTTGGACATTTGATATTAAATCAAAATTAGAAATATAGAAATATTCAAGGTACCTAATTAATTTATTTATTAATAATCTATTTTGGGCTGACGAATATCTCGTAAACTGTAATACATAGGAAGAAAATGATATATTCATTTTCTTCCTATGTAGGAAATTTAATTATGTTTAACTTTGACAGATTACCTCTTTCCGTACGACACATCGTTCCCAAGTTGTAAGCGAAGAATCGAAGAGAAAGGAATCTTTTCACCCCCCCCCGTCTCCCCCTGAAGCTGCGGGGCTAGGGGCGGGGACTTTTAGTATATTTAAAAAAAACTTAAATATCTGTTAGAAAAGAACTGCTATACATTGAATGAATTTTTTTCTACTTAGTATGTTTATTATAATGTCTATTTTAATATGTTATTTGTATTATCTATTGTGGTATATAACTTGTATTGTCTATTTTATATCATACTTTTTTTTTATTTTATACTTTCTATTTGATTGACGTACTTCTTCAAATATGTATGTAGAAATTTTTCATTCGTTTTAGAGCGCTAAACACATTTTCCATATATTATGTTTCCCTTCCAAATCACCCTTTATATTACTTTATGAGAAGGTTAAATTGTTACTGTTATATATTTGATAAGGTGTTTGACTTAATTCTTTAAAAATCTAGTGTAGTAAAACTGGGTTGTGTTTGTTTATAATTGTAAATTATAATAATATATAAATGTTATTGAGATATTTGAATATGTGTCTAGACTTGTTGCATATCAACAAAATGTCGATACCATATGTGTTGAAAATGTGTTTTAACCACCTTCAATGTCACCCCACAGACCCTCTTGAGTCTAGGAGATCTAGATTTGTCTAGTAATGCAATGTCTCTACTCCATACTGGAATGCATGCAGTAAACTCCACAGGTAAAATTTGTACATGTGTTTTATATAAAATAAATTATCATATCTTTTGATTTTTGTATTCAGTTTAGTTTATTGAAGTTACCATTTTATATGTAACCACACTTGTTTGGACAAGCTCTAACTTGATTATACTCTTACTCAATACGAAAAATTAAGCAACAGAATTCATGGTTAGTATTTAACAGGTGACATCCAGAAAAACAGTGACCTCATGCCCATCAGCTATACAATCTTAGACAAGGGTTGCGTAGTGGATTTGCTATCCTTCGGAGGGGATGTAAGGCAGTCAGTTCAAAATTGGTAGTAGCTCATCTGCTGATGTGATTACCTTAGTCGTGGAACTAGTTTGTTAAATAAGAAAGGAAATGGTAGATTTAGTATTTGTTTTTTGTTTTTCTGCTGCTTGGTCCTCTCGATTGTTGTTCTCAACAGGAACAGGAACAATTTTGGTTTCTTAAATATATACAAGGGAGCTATAAAACTATTTATAAAATGCCTCGAAAAATCTATTTTGCTGTAACAATATCCTTAATACCATCATAAAGCGACTTGTAGACTAAAAGGGTCCACCCTTATGAAGGTTGTTAAGGCCTTTTTAAATTCCATCATAAAACTCCTATTTTAAAGCTGTCGGAAGCTTTTTTATTAGCTTCCTGCATTTCTAGAAAACACCTAGAAGGCTACCTTAAAACTGGTTTTTAAAACACGTCCATATTAGAACTGAGAAGCTATAAGAATGTCCACGAAGGAATTCAAATAATTGTATTATTGCATTTATTTTTTCTAAACTGATTTAAGCAAACACACATCAGACTTGAGGATAAAATGGAATTTGAAATTTATAAAGCCTAGGTGGCACTATAACCTCTCTAAGGCCGATTTAAAAGGTAATAAAAAGACATCAGGTACCTATGACAAAAAAATTAAAACCAACGACAGTTTATTGTTAAAACTACAAAAGAAAGGCCCAAAAAACAAGGGCGCTTCAGAATTAATAATGATTTTAATATCCATACAAAATAATCAGCAAATGTAAAAAAGTAGGCTGCTTTTCGGTTCCCACGGTAATTTTCAGTCGTTTCTTGTAATTCTACCTTAATTTGATAAAGAAAAAGTGATCATTATTAATAATTATAATTGTGAGATTGATCTTGAATATTTTTATATAACAAGAAAAATATGGCCAGCCAACTAAAAACCTAATTGTCATTTTACAGTAGTCTCATTAAACTATATATTCTAATAATGGTAATGACCTAGTACGTTTACTCTAAACGAAGTCATTTTAGTCTTTTTGTATACTGTCACAAATAATTCCTTCCTTACATAAATGCAAATGCCCTTGGCGAAGATCACATGGACTTGATAAAAGCTGTAAGAAAATGTTTGGGATTTAGAAGAACCGCCTCCAAGACGAACCACGTTGACATTTGATACAAAAAACTTAAAAATAATGACAGTGACGTGCGCGTAAGTGTTCTAAATATACGTGTACACACATGCATCAACGACAATTCAGGCAGACATATTGTTTATTATTTTTATAATAAATGTTTTATTGAGGTTTTAGAAATAAGTGTTTTATTGAATCAAAATTTGCCTTTTAGATTTATAGAGGTCTTTTTTTCTTCATAACGGTTTCATCACAACATTTGTCAAGGATGTTTTAAGAGTCCAGTTTTGTAATGGCCTTTAATAAGTACTAATAGGCATTGAAAATGTATTAAAAAGTATTTAAAATGCATTTATTGCAAATATGTTAAAATCATAAAGAATAATTTAAAGCCTCTTTAAATCTAAATGGAATTTAAGACATTAATAAAACTAATTAGCTTTATGGAGAATTTTATGTAGGTATGATAAACCCATTACGAATACTTATTATCCTAGAAGCAAATTAGCTTTATAATTAGGTCTTGCAGAATGCTTTAAAACTTACCATATACGAGCAAATATACTTGAAGCCTAAAAGGCCTTAACTACAACAGCAATAAAGCTCAAGACTATATTTCCTAACCCAGACGAACCTTTCTTAAAACCTCCTCAAGTCCAAATGACTTTTAAATTGTTCCTTGGGCATGTAGCATGCATGCTACATGCCCAAGGAACAATTTAAAAGTCATTTGGACTTGAGGAGGTTTTAAGAAAGGTTTGTCAGGGTTAGGAAATAGTCATGTGCTTTATTGATGTTGTAGTTAAGGTCTTTTAGGCTTCAAGTATACTTGCTCTTATATATATAGTAAGTTTTAAAGCATTCTGTAAGACCTAATTATAAATAAAGCTAATTTGTTTCTAGGATAATGTATGTATTTGTAATGGATTTATCATAACCTACATAAAACTCTCCATAAAGCTAATTAGTTTTATGAATGTCTTAAATTCCATTTGGATGTAAAGAGGCTTTAAATTATTCTTTATGGTTTTCGATTCCCTGCTCCGCGCGTCTCTCTCGTCTAAAAGCTGCTAATTGAGGTAACCGTATAGTTTATTGACCGTGAATCGCTACAATAGAATAGCCTAGGCTTGTTGCCCTCTAGCGGCTCGTAGACAAGCAGTACTTTCTAGTTACAAACCATTTAATACAATACAGTGTACGAAGTCTGGCAACGAAATAATCAGATAGAGGACGCTCAAAGCTATGCTGTGCTCAGAGCTCAAGAAAATTACGTGTCCTACAGACACTGCAACTTTTGAAAATTAAAGATGAGAGCTTTAATGTCAAATCTAGTGAAATTTTAGTAAGATTTAGTAACTTTTTAAAGCGTCGTCTGATAACTTTTAAAATTTTGATCTGGCGACACTGGTCCTGTCTTTAAACTATATATTCTAATAATGGTAATGACCTAGAACATTTACTCTAAATGAAGCCCTTTTAGTCTTTTTGTATACTATCACAAATAATCCTTTCCTTACATAAATGCAAATGCACTTGGCGAAGATCACATGGACTTGATAAAAGCTGTAATAAAACGTTTGGGACGTTGATATTTGATACAAAAAACTTAAAACTTAACCTCAAAATAATTTGTATGTGTGTGTGTTTTAACAGTCCTTTTAAAATGGCCACTCTTTTTTATTTTCTTCCACCTTTCCAAAGAAGACTTAATTACACATCAGTAAGTCGTGAAATGCTTTTAAATAACACACACACACACACACACATGCATCAACGACACTTCAAGCAGACATATTGTTTATTATTTTTGTAATAAATGTTTTATTGAGGTTTTGGAAAGTGTTTTATGGAATTAAAATTTGCCTTTTAGATTTATAGAGGCCTTTTTTTCTTCATAACGGTCACAACATTTATCAAGGATGTTTTAAGAGTCTAGTTTTGTAATGGCCTTTAATAAGTACTAATAGGCATTGAAAATGTCTAGTTTTAAAAAGGATTTAAAATGCATTTATTGCAAATATGTTAAAACCATAAAGAATAATTTAAAGCCTCTTTACATCCAAATGGAATTTAAGACATTCATAAAACTAATTAGCTTTATGGAGAGTTTTATGTAGGTTATGATAAATCCATTACAAATACATACATTATCCTAGAAACAAATTAGCTTTATTTATAATTAGGTCTTACAGAATGCTTTAAAACTTACTATATATATAAGAGCAAGTATACTTGAAGCCTAAAAGACCTTAACTACAACATCAATAAAGCACATGACTATTTCCTAACCCTGACAAACCTTTCTTAAAACCTCCTCAAGTCCAAATGACTTTTAAATTGTTCCTTGGGCATGTAGCATGCATGCTACATGCCCAAGGAACAATTTAAAAGTCATTTGGACTTGAGGAGGTTTTAAGAAAGGTTCGTCTGGGTTAGGAAATATAGTCTTGAGCTTTATTGCTGTTGTAGTTAAGGCCTTTTAGGCTTCAAGTATATTTGCTCGTATATGGTAAGTTTTAAAGCATTCTGCAAGACCTAATTATAAAGCTAATTTGCTTCTAGGATAATAAGTATTCGTAATGGGTTTATCATACCTACATAAAATTCTCCATAAAGCTAATTAGTTTTATTAATGTCTTAAATTCCATTTAGATTTAAAGAGGCTTTAAATTATTCTTTATGATTTTAACATATTTGCAATAAATGCATTTTAAATACTTTTTAATACATTTTCAATGCCTATTAGTACTTATTAAAGGCCATTACAAAACTGGACTCTTAAAACATCCTTGACAAATGTTGTGATGAAACCGTTATGAAGAAAAAAAGACCTCTATAAATCTAAAAGGCAAATTTTGAGTAAATGTTCTAGGTCATTACCATTATTAGAATATATAGTTTAAAGACAGGACCAGTGTCGCCAGATCAAAATTTTAAAAGTTATCAGACGACGCTTTAAAAAGTTACTAAATCTTACTAAAATTTCACTAGATTTGACATTAAAGCTCTCATCTTTAATTTTCAAAAGTTGCAGTGTCTGTAGGACACGTAATTTTCTTGAGCTCTGAGCACAGCATAGCTTTGAGCGTCCTCTATCTGATTATTTCGTTGCCAGACTTCGTACACTGTATTGTATTAAATGGTTTGTAACTAGAAAGTACTGCTTGTCTACGAGCCGCTAGAGGGCAACAAGCCTAGGCTATTCTATTGTAGCGATTCACGGTCAATAAACTATACGGTTACCTCAATTAGCAGCTTTTAGACGAGAGAGACGCGCGGAGCAGGGAATCGAATGAAAGGAGATTTTGTTAGGGTCTACAGCCTACGTCAGCTGTAGACACTACAGGCATCTTTGTCTGTGTCTTTTGCACGGAAATCAGATATGTCTGTCTCTTTCATTCGATTCCCCTCTCCGTGCGTCTTTCTCGTCTAAGAGCTGCTGATCGAGGTAACCGTAGAGTTTACTGACCATAGCAGCGATTAACGTGAACAGTTTTGTATTAAATGGATCGCAACTCGAATTCAATGTTTGTCTACCTACCAGTAGAGGGCAATAAATTGGATGATTCAAAAATCATTAAAAATGGACATTTTCATAAAAGTTTTCACTAAATCACTAGATTTTAAAAAAATCACAAGATCTAGTGAAATTTCAGTAGACCTGGCAACACTGGAGAGGACTGTAAAATGACAATTAGGTTTTTAGTTGGCCGGCCATGTTTTTCTTGTTATATAAAAATATTCAAGGTCAATCTCACAATTATAATTATCAATAATTATCACTTTTTCGTTAGCAAATTAAGGTAGAATTACAAGAAACGACTGAAAATTACCGTGGGAACCGAGAAGCAGCCCACTTTTTTAAATTTGCTGATTACGTGTGTCTATGCAAATTTTGTATGGATATTAAAATCATTATTATTTCTGAGGGGCTCTTGTTTTTTGGGCCTTTCTTATGTAGTTTTAACGATAAACTGCCGTTGGTTTTAATTTTTTTGTCATACCTGATGGCTCTTTATTACCTTTTAAATTGGCCTAAGAGAGGTTATAGTGCTCTACGCTTCATACATTTCAAATTCCATTTTATCTTCAATAAGTCTCTGATGGTGTTTGCTTAAATCAGTTTAGAAAAAATAAATGCAATAATAAAATTATTTGGATTCCTTCGTGGACATTCTTATAGCTTCTCAGTTCTAATATAGTTTTAAGAACCAGTTTTAAGGTAGACTTCTAGGTGTTTTCTAGAAATGCAGGAAGCTAATAGAAAAGCTTCTGACAGCTTTAAAATAGGTTTTAAGGAAGGTTTTAAAACGGCCCGAACAAGGTTTTCAAGAGCAGCACTATGCCTCACTAAGGAGTTTTATGATGGAATTTAAAAAGGCCTTAACAACCTTCATAAGGGTAGGCTCTTTTAGTCTACAAGTCGCTTTATGATGATATTAAGGATATTGTTACAACAAAATAGATTTTTCAAGGCATTTTATAAATAGTTTTATAGCACCCTTGTATACATTTAAGAAACTAAAATTGTTCCTTGGGTTTCCTAACCCCGACAAACCACTTGAGGAGGTTTTAAGAATAAAACCTCCTCAAGTCCAAATGACTTTTAAATTGTTCCTTGGGCATGTAGCATGGTCTCCCTATTTTTAGTTCGTTGCTGTTCAATATTAGCGCTTTCTTCAGTAGATGTGTTGGATTCCTTCTTTGAACATGTCCCCAATACTTCATTGTGTGCATTTCTAATCCTTTTGGTAATTGTCTTCTTTCCTCTCCTACCAGTGTTGATGTTTTATGTCTTTTTTTCTTGTTGTTTTTGCTAGTAGATGATGTCTACGCTCTTCTCAAACTTCTTCTGTTGGCTTTTGTTGTTGCCACATTTTTAACTCCATATGTCATCGTTAGCAGTATGACGGCTATGTAGTCATTTGATCAGGCCCCCATGATGGTAGTTTGTTTTTCTCCATGAACGGAGATATTATTTCTTTCTTCCTAATATACAGGGTGGGCCATTAATAATAGGCCATAGTTGGGACCAAAATAAGAAGATATAACCCAACATGCTTTAGTAAATTGTTGTTGTGGAAAAAGATACAGAGTGTCAAAATTGTATTTTTTTTGTCCAAAACTGATGAAATATGAAAAAAAATTGACGAGGGGAGGGAGGGGCGAAATTTAAAACCAATACGGGTCTTTTTGTGCCAAAGGGAGACAGCACCTCAAAAACGGGACTGACCCGCCTAGTCCGGGACGAATGGTCACTTTGAGTTTTGATGTTTCAAACTTGTCTTCAAACTGAAATAAGCCATGTCGCAATGTATCGTATCGCTGAATTGATACACCACAGTGATATGATACAACGATATGCAACAAGTCTAGACCTGGCTTAAAACTGATCTCTGTAAATGTTGATAGTCTATTTCTTGTAATATATCATAGCATTGTTTTAAATATTCTGTATAAATAATATGGTTTGATACATTTGTATAATAAATTATATATATTATTAAATAACTTTTTAATTCTTCCTATGAAGAAATAAAAAACCATTATTATTTCCCATCCTTTATTTAGTTTGGTGTATGAACATTTACAATTTAACGACACAAAATGGATCTATGTGTGTCTTATTTCACGATAAATTTTTTGTCTATAGCTCAAATTGTTCTGTAAGTGGTCGCCGATGTATTTATCGTTGATGGTGTCCAGTCTATGTTGGCCTGGTCTTCTTGGAAGAATAAGTGATTTGGATTGGAAATTATTTTTCGGGATGCTCTTTGCTTCTAAGTCACTAAAAAGGAGATAAATTTGTTAATTAAAAAAATTGAAAGTGGTCAAAATGGCTATCCGACTTATTCTCAATTCGTGTACTTTAAGATGATACAGTATGCAGGGTGTTTAAGTTACATTCCCACAGCCCATGTCTCGGAAACTAAGAAGTAATAAAACAATAGGCCTTTTCATCATAAGCGCGCGCATGTGCTACTGCTATGTTTGTTTGCGGGAACTATGAAATGTTCGGACACTTGGTTGTCAAAATGGCTGAACCGTTTTTTCACATTAATTTAGACGAAAGTGTGATTGACGGTGCAAAATTAGTACACAACATTGTGGAAGAACACACGTATGCTCAATTAAGCCGCTATCTCAAGTATCCTGGCCGTAAAATGACTGGAAGCAAGAATAAAGAACTGGTTGCTAGGTTAGAATTCAACTATCAATTTAGATACAAGTGCATTAAAAGAAAACAAATGTGTTACAATATGCTTAATAACATTCTTCGTGCAGTAACTGATAATGCAGTAAAAATATTTTCCGTTTTTTTACGAAAATGTAGGGTCAAAAATGCAATTGAAAATGAGGTTTTTTGTCGATTCTTCTGTGGATAAAGCTGGCTCTTTTTTTTTTTTTCAATTTTTTCAAATAGGTAAACTATACGATATGGTACCACCTATTTTCAAAAAATTGATAACAGATTCATCATTATTTGTTTAAAAAATGTCGAGTTCCGCTGTTTGTTCGGACAGTTTTCGCATGTCAATATAGGATTTGACATAAACATTACGTTTTTTTAACCAAATGATGAATCTCTTACCAATTTTCTGAAAATAGGTAGTGCCATATCGTATAGTTTACCTATTTGAAAAAATTAGAAAAAAAAGGAGCCAGCTTTATCCACAGAAGGATCGACAAAAAACCTCATTTTCAATTCCGTTTTTGACCCTACATTTTCGTAAAAAAACAGAAAATATTTTTACTGCATTATCAATTACTGCATGAAGAATGTTATTAAGCATATTGTAGACTAAACACATTTGTTTTCTTTTAATGCACTTGTATATAAATTGATAAGTTGATAGTTGAATTCTAACCTTGCAACCAGGTCTTTATTCTTGCTTCCAGTCATTTTACGGCCAGGATACTTGAGCCAGCGCCTTAATTGAGTACAAGTGTGTTCTTCCACAATGTTATGTACTAATTTCGCACCGTCAATCACACTTTCGTCTAAATTAATGCGAAAAAATGATACCGGTCCAGCCATTTTGACAACCAAGTGTCCGAACATTTCATAGTTCCCGCAAACAAACATAGCGGCAGCACATGCGCGCTTATGATGAAAAGGCCTATTGTTAATGCCTTTTTCAGGAAGTACAATTTAGTATTATCAGAGATGGCGCTGCAGTTTAAAAATATTTTTCGATCAAGGAAGCTTCGAAACATATGCTATTCGATTAAGAACTAAATTTTAAGCAAAATTGTTCTTATTTAAAAAAGTCAGATTTGCAGTAGTTTTTGAGATATTTTAATTTTATCGACAATACAATTAAGATATCTCAAAAACTACTGCAGATCTGACTTTTTCGAATAAGAACAATTTTTAGTCGGAGAGCAGCCAATCTGTAGGAAGCATTTTAAAAGTAGTCTATACAACTCGCGAACACCCACCTAAAAAACAGATGATATTATGTAAAATGGCCTTCTAGATTTGATTTTTGAGTTCGCCCGTTCATTTGAGATTGCCAAATCGGTCAATTCGCAAATTTTTTGAAAAATTTTAAAATTATGTGTTAATTTTTGTTTTGCACATAACACATCATATCTTTTTTATTTTAATTCCGATTTAGACCAATATTTTACACATTATCCCTCCAATATTCTTGGATAGGCTGAAGGCAAAGAATATAGTGTAACTAATAATATAGTGCCTAAAAAAAAATATAATTACCCTCTATTGTCGCGGTTTTTTAAAATTTGCATTGAAAAATACCCGATCGAGGTAACTTTTTTATTTTTAAAGAGAGAGTTATAGTATAAACGAGAAAAATGTTTCATATACTGTAAACAAACTTTTTTATAAAGAGATTTTTTTGAAATTCGGCTCATGTAACGAGATGACGCTGTTGAATGCGGCTGCGCAACTCGTCCGCATTAATTTAAAGCATAACTTCTGTTAACGTCGCCCATCTGTGGTGTCGTTTAAGCGATCAAGTGAGTCTACGGATTATTTAGTTTCTATTTGCAATTAAATGTTATAAAACTATGTAGATAATCTCGAAACATACACATTAAGAAATACGTTTTCATTAATTATAACAGCAAGTGGGTACTAAAGAATACATTTTCCTTCGCATAAACAACTTATGTTACATTGCACGTTTGCTTTGCTACACTTGCAGCTTGTAGTAGGTACAGTTATATAATTTACATTTACAAAATGGAGTTAACTCCATAAAATTCTGTTTTGGGCTTTTTGAAATCATCTTTGGAAATAAGATTTCCTTCTTTAGGTATGTACCATCCAAAATCTAAAACATTTGGAATTCTGGGCTTAATTTGGTAGGCAGCCTTGTAAATAGCACATTGCAGAAATGTCCTTTTTACGTGTATTCTCTGTACTAGGATTTACAATTTCTAATTTTCTTTTATAAGTTCGGGTATACGATCTTCTACATTGTGCATGGTAAACTGAATTTAGTGATAAAAATAAATCTTTCTGTTCTAAATATTGTTTTAGAGCCACAGAAATGTCATCGGATTTTGCATTTGATCGGTACATTTCTAAAACCGTAAATATCGCCCGCAGACAAAAAAATTTTGTGTTAGTGAACGAATTCTGAACAACTTTCAAAATGTCCGTCCGTCACGTTTCTTGTAAGCACGATAACTCAAGAAAGAAAATTCCGATTGTACTGAAATTTGGACAGTAAATTAGTGTTAGCTAGAGGAAGAACCCTATTTGAACAAAATCGATCAGTAAATAAAAATGTTATTAATGAGTTAAATTTGAAAAAATATTTTTTAATTTTTATGTTTTTGTAATTGAATAGAAATCTGGTGAAATGATATTTCATTTTAATATCTAAATATTTATATATTTTACAAATATACATTTCATAATGTAATATACAACCGTGAAAATATGATTTTAGCTCGTGTCTTATAATGTAAAAATTTACATTCTTTTACGTGTAAGGTGGTGCTGTAGTTCTTTTGACTCGGAATCCAAGGGTCCCGGGTTCGAAACCCAAATGGGGTTTGGTATAGTGTTTTTACTTTACTTTAAATTTAATGATAAAGTATCAAAACTTTCTAGTGTTGATTACGGAGTGCCACAGGGTCTGTTCTGGGTCCTGTGCTGTTTATAATATACATTAATGATATATCATTTAATTGTGCTACTGAAGTGTCTCCAATAATGTATGCTGATGACATGACGTTTTTGCTAAGCAACGAGCTGTTTCCCAACCTATGCACTAAGGAAGAAGAAGCTGACAATTTAATAAAAAACTGGACAAGGAGTAATTATCTTACCATAAATAATGGCAAAACAAAAACTCTAAATTTTGCAGTGAAAAAAAGAGAAATAAATAACGAACCTATTAAACTCCTCGGTGTGCATTTGGATAATTCTTTGAACTTTCAATTCCAAATTCAGAGTTATCAAAAAGGTTGTCGACTTGTATTTGTATAATAAGACAACTCAGCAACAAAATCACAGCAGATTGCTTAAGAGTAGCCTATTTTTCCATTTTTCACAGCATAATGACGTATGGAGTGATAGTATGGGGGTCATCATGTCATTCGAACAAAATCTTTAAATTACAAAAAAGAGTTATAAGAATAATGACTCAAGCTAAATATGATGACCTTTTTAAAAGTCTCCATATATTAACACTGCCGTCATGTTATATATATATGAATGCTTGTGTCATATTAAAAAATTAAAAAGTAACAAAATCACCAAGCAGGAGGACATACACAACCATGACACTAGGACAAAAACAAACTTAAGATTGCCCAAATATAGACTAAGTAAATCTCAGAATTCCTACCTATATCTATCAATAAAATTTTTTAATGTGTTACCTAAAGATTTACAAAATCTTGATATGAGTGTAAACACGTTTAAGCTAAAAATATAAAATATCCTTTTACAGAATGCCTTCTACTCATATGACGAATATTTTGAATATTTCAGCTCCTTGCCCAATTTATCGTCTGTTTAATTAGATTCATTATATTTATCGTTATATTTTAGCATTTTTGCATTAATTGTTTTTTCTGTGTTTTTGACAATGTTATATTTTATGTTTTTTCCTCTACTTGAGGTACTAGGTAGTTTTTATGACTACTACTTATTTTATATTGTGTTATCGTGACTCTGTTTTTTTTTTATACTTGTTTTTAAATTAAGTCGTTTGTTTTTTATCTCTGACATATGCAAACATTATATATATGTATAGCATGAATAAAATTCTATTCTATTCTATTCTATTCTATTCTATTCTATTCGAATCTACCAAGTCTTTTACCAACTAAGATCGTACTATAAAATTTAAAATGTCTAAAAGTAACATTATTTACAAAAAACTGCGAAAAGTATCCTATTGAATGTATAACAATTATATAAAAATCCAGTGAACAGGCGAAGAGTACGTTTTTAGCTTGTTTCCTTTGATTTCCTATCCGAGTAATTATAATTTATTATGCCAAACTATGTTTTTATAACGCACTAAATATAAGGACTGAGGCAAAAAGCACTTTCAACTTAACATAAATGGACACTGGAAAATAATAATCACCCGGCACATGCCTGCGTTTAGCTCTAGATGCGATTGCGGCCGATTCATAGTAGCGCGCATTCGTTCGGACGCTGAAACAATCAATGAATATTTCGATAAGGGAGCAAAATTTCAAAAAAAAACTTCTTATAAAAGATTTTATTTAGTTCATTCGGAACATTTTCTTCGATTATAGTAGGCACCTAACTTTAAAAATAAAAAAGATACCTCGATCGGACATTTTACTCTGCAAATTTTAAAGATTTTGCGTCAAAGAAAAGTTGTTATTTTTTTTTGCCAACTAATTATTTTTTAGGTAAAGTTTTTTACTTTCAACATATCAAAGAATAGTTAGAGAATATTATGTAAAAAAATTAAAAAATTCTGAAGTAAAATAAAAAATATATGACGTGTTATATGAAAAACAAAAAATATCACATAATTTTTATTTTTTTTAGAAAATTGCCAATTTGGTCATTTTGACAATCTCAAATCAATGGGCGAATTCAAAAATCAAATTTAGCAGGTTATTTTACATCAGATTACCTATTTTTTAGGTGGGTGTTCGTGAGTTGTATAGAGGGTGTCGAATTCAGAGGGTCTGGTCTTCCACTATTTGCTTAAAATTTAGTTCTTAATCAAATGGTATATGTTTTAAACGCAATCTTGCAAATCATGTACCTACCGACACTTTACGAATAGCATATTTTGCTCTTTTGCATTCTCACATCTCATATGCAATTATAACTTGGGGGCATGCTGCAGATTGCATAAGAATTTTTAAGTTGCAAAGAAAGGCAATAAGGATATTGGACAACTTAAAATACAGAGATGATTGCAAAGCATCTTTCATTAAACATAAAATATTAACACTACCATCTATCTATATTCTACAAAATTTATTATATATTAAAGAAAATGAAGGAACCTATGGAACACACCAAGATATCCACGAACATAATACCAGGGGTAAAGACGACATGATTGTTAAGCTCTGCCGCTTAAAGAGATGTCAAAATGGACCTAATTACTGGGCAGTAAAATTTTTTAACAAACTACCTATAGACATTAGAAAACTACCATTAACACTTTTTAAGCATAAAATCAAACTGTTTCTAATTGCTAATGCTTTTTATAATTATGACGAATTTTTAAATTGTGATGTTAACCTATATTTTTAATGTAAAAGTGTATTGCACTAACAACCTAAATTTTTAATGTGTATTATTTTATATTGATCTACATTTAAGTGTGTTTCGATTATAGTGTATAATTGTTGACTTGTGTAAGTACATAATATGTATAGTGGCATCAATAAATTATCTATCTATCTATCTATAAAGCTTCCTTGATCGAAAAATATTTTTAAACTGCTCTGGTGATAATGTTAAAATCAGAGGTTGGAATTACCCATTGAATATGACGCAAAAACCAGGGTTGGCTTTAGATGGCGCATAAAGATTTGATGTATGAAACGATATTACCTTGAAATTTTTTTTAGCGAATTCCGTATTATCCAAAGTTGATAAAGTCAATTTATTATAAACACTCACTCGAAGAGAACTAGAGGTATAGGGGATGTACTAAACACTAAACTAATATACACAAGTATTTTTCACTCGGTGTAGCAGTCTACTTATTTGCCATTTAAAAGGTCCATTACACCTGTCATCATAACAAATCCGGGATTTTTTTAATTTTTGAATTTTGTTTGTACCCTCGCAACAATTTCTCCCTGTATTGAAAAATATATTGTCGAAGAATTCCACTAAATCTAACTTAACACATTCACTGCCGTAGCTCATTAGAGACGATTGATCGTGTGCCACCTATTTTCTTTTGCAATTTGTTAATTTAATGTTTGTATTAGCTAGTGATTAGCTAGTGGACACTCTACTAAGTTCAAATTTTCCAAATTTTTTGTTTAATTAATTACAATTTAGTGCAACCCCCCTGTATTAGGTATATAGAAGAAAGCCTCTCGGGCGGTTACGGCGTTTTTATCAAAATCGGATGAACGCCCCTGGGGCGGTGCCGGCAGTGAATGTGTTAAAATGACAGTGCATATTATTGTAAGTAATGCCACCTAGGCTCTGTTTATGATTTTCTGAGGAAACGTGTATATGTATATGTATGTTGCAAGACCACGAAATTGCTTTGTCACATCTAGTACAATATAATTGTCTACCATTAAACTGTAAATCGTCAATATCGCGAATCCAAGAATTTACTGTAGCTTCCATTGGTTTAGTATGATGTGACATTTTAACTGCGCATTTTTAGTACTTACATCCGAATAAATCCACGTTTTGCAAGATACTGTTTGATTTGATGGTGTTGTTTTTTCCCCTTCACGCTACTGCCGGCCGTTGGGCCGTAAGGTAAATTGTCAGGATACTGCAATTTAAAAGAATCTATTACGCATTACATTTTTATTTAATATAGTGCATTCCACGATAAAACTAGGTTACACATTAACATTGTAATTAAATAAAGTTGGCTTAATATGTAGCATGACTTTCTGTTTCTGTAGTTTGGGAATGTTTCAGTTGGTGTTTACAATATAATATTATATATCTGTAAAAGCCATCCCTGGAATCGGATGGGTAATTCCGACCTCTGGTTATAATGGTAATTTATACTTCCTGAAGAAGGCATTAACGAAGAAATCTACTATCGTTTACAGAATAAAAACATTTTTTAGTTTTTGAGATATCGGCTGTGGGAATGTTAATTGAAACACCCTGTAGGTTAAGAAATTTAAAAAATCATACATGGTTGTCTTGAAGGGCTTTTCGTGGAGATCCTTAATCGGCCTATTTCTCAGGAACCTGCCTTTGAGTTGATCCTTGGGTTTTAGAATCGTGGGATTTTCACCTAATGCTTTTAAAACTTTGTATTCGACTAGTGGCAATGGGGTGATTTTGGGGTGAAAGTTCGAATCTCCTTTATTTGCATGTTTGCGGGTATAATATGGTATTTCGATGGTAGGTGTTCCAGCTACTTTAACTTTGTGAACTTTCTTCCCAGATAGGTTACTTTTGCAGCTTTCATTGCTACCATTACTTGATCGTTGATCTGAGTAGTGATCCCGCTTCAATACCTTTGGTTTAACCTGAAAATAACGTAGTTAGTTTTAATGGTATTTATTCCTATATTTTTGTTGTGGATAGGGTCTACCGAATAAGTTTTATTCTAACAAAAAAATTTCAAGTAGATTGGATGAATATTCGCTGAGATTTTCTCATTTAAATAATGAAACGTTTTAAGGTACTTGTGTACTAAAATGAACTTTTACAGTTCTAAATATAATTTGGTATACTAATGAATAAAGTGGTATTGCACTTGAATTTTCAATAAAAATAAAATCTACCATTTAGTTTCGGAGTAATCGATTCGGAAAGTTTGACCCTCGTAGGCAATGATGCCTTACGCTCGGATAAATGCTAGGCTTAAGTTAATTTTCGCTCTTAACACCACAATTTTTTAGAAATATGTTTCAAAAACTAGCATAACATTAAATAGTTTTTTATTAACACTCTGTAAAACCATCAAAAAATCGTCCATCTAGCATAAAAGTTATTAGTAGTTTATAGTTGTTTATGTACCAAGGATCGATTGGTCGAAAATACAGTTTGCAATCCAAGGCCCAAAATGTTTTTATTCTTTTCCGCATATTTTGGTACCGCAGATGGCTTTGTCTTTGTAGCAGGCGAATGTTTTTCTGGTCGTAAGTAGATCTTAATTTGTTCTATACTTGAGTAAAATTTGATTCAAATCGGAAACAAAATAAAAAAGTTATAAGGGTGTCTTCATTTTAAGTGAGTCACACTGTATATTTAATGAAATGTATAGATTTCGACAAAATATTACGTTAATAAATACATCGAGTGTTGTAAAATAAAGATTGTTTTGTGACTGTGATTTATTAGCAGACCACGGTAAACCGCTTTGAGAAATATTTAATTAATTTATTTATTAATTATCTGTTTTGGCTGGCGAATATCTCGTAAACTATAACACATAGGAACAAAATGAATATAGACATTCTTGTGGGAAATTTAATTGTTTAATTTTGCATTGATTACCTTTTTCCGTACGACGCATCGTTTTCGAGTTATAAGCGAAGAATCGAAAAAAGGAACCTTTCCACTTCTCTCCCCCCTGAAGCGGCATTGGCTAGGGGCGGGGACTTTTGGTATATTTATCTCCTAACTACCCCCAACATATTCCTGAAGGGGAAAATTCTCTCCACCTCCATGTTTTCTACAATCCCCTTTGGGAATCCAGTGATTGGACTAATAGTGATTTGAAGAAGTTATAACGAAAATTCACAAAATTACTAAAATTGTTGATATGTTTACCACGTGACAGAATAATTAACAAAAAAATATAAAACCATTATTCCGAGCAAGTCAATCGTGTACTGACAGAGTTGATGAGTTACTTTTGTTTGAAAGTATCAAAAGACTTCTAACGCCAAAATGTTACACGCGCCGCCAGTTTCGCCAACCCAGTTAGCGTTGTCTGGAGATCATTTTCATTAGTTTTTATTTTTTTAGAAATCTTCCCCCAATATTTTTTGTGATGTAACATTTATGATCCAAAGGAAAATATAATTGTTTTGTTTTTTACCAGAGTCTGGTGGGGCGAAACAGTTGCATCATCTCCCATACTTCTTTTTAAGCTCTCGGATGGCTTATACCAAACTTGTGCTTTTAATTGTGGCCTCTTCATCTCTCGAATTTCATGTTTTTCTCTGAAAAAGAATTTAAGACCGTTGAACTCTCCATAATTTTAAATCTACATGTTTTTTACTTGCATAATCATACCTCGTGTCATCAAAATAACAGTTCCTTATAAGCCGTTTTACGTTAATCCTTTTTTCTGGATCATACTCTATCATTAGACGAAGAACATTTCTGCCATTTCTCGTAATAAATGGTATCAAGCTGTCTATACCAGTTCCTTTCAGCTTTGGAAAGAAAATGCAATTTCTAGATCTAAAACAAAAAGATACAGAAATATATTAGGATTTTCCGAGGTTTGCTACTTACTTTGTTTTTAATCTGCTGAGGAATTGTATGGAGGGTGAACCAAGAACTTGATGAATTTTAGATAACTGATCGATTTCATTACTACCAGGAAACAGGGGAGTCAGCCTGAAAAAATTTAGTCGATGGTAAATATGTGATAATCAGCAATATTGATTGCTTTCAAATTTTTGGACCTTAGACATTAGACAGACATTTCGAAACCATTTTTGAATTGCTAAGCAGTGGCATAGCTAGCTTTTTGGGGTAAAGTCATTTATAAAAGTAAGATCAGACTTTTGCTGCGCAGTTTTAGGGTTGCAGCTGCAAAAGTTTCGTATCATGTTCGCACTGATCCTAAAAGTAGCGTGCAGCGGGCAGTTTTTTCTACTGCAGTTACCCAAAACTTCAAGTCTGGACGTTCACACACAACAGGCTGTTTTTGCATCGTGCAACCAGGTGCTGTATGCTAGCTATTGTTCCCTGACTTCTCGCTAGGTTCGTGTCGTAATATACGTAATAAAATCCGATTTGTGTACTGTAAAACATGGATGTCGAGACACTAGCTACAGTTTGCTTATTAGCTGTACTATTAAAATGAAGAAGACGCCGATGCCAGACGAAAACAAGAATTTGGATGAGTTGGATAAGAGATAGATAAAAGTTAGAACTTTCGGACGGTGACAGCCCACCAAATTAATTTCAATATACCTATATTGACTTTTAGGTGTTAAAACAATGTTTCTTAGTTATAAATATTAAATAACTATAAACAAACAAGAATGATTAATTTAAAAACATTAATAGTTTTGTCACGTCGCAACTTATTCACAAATATATTATTTAAAATGTTAGGTACACGAATGAACACCAACTTTATATTTTCTGCACTCGCTTCTGTTATACAAGTTTCAACCAAATAGATATTTTTTGTAGCCACCGCTACTCTTTAAAATTCAATTCACACGTGGCTACTTTTGAGGCTGCACTCAGCATATAAATATTGCATGCAACCGAACTGCACACGCTACTTTTAAGGTTGTACAGGTATTCATAGAGATGCCGCAAGACCGAGACTAGTCTCGGTCTTGTCTTGAATTTCAAGACAAGACTATTTCTGAAATTTCGAGACCAAGACAAGACCTGACCTTTCAAGACCAAGACTCTTGTCGGGAGTCTTGTCAAGAGTGTTGAGTTTTGTCTTTCGATAAAAATTTTTAAACAATGTATTTTTTAATGGGCAAATCAATCTAGAATTTACTAAAACTTGAAGGGCTGTATTAAAATATTTAAGCATACAGGAGTATTAACTATTACTGAATGAATACTGCTGACTGTTAAAAAAAAGTTTATTTCGCATTTTTACATTGATTTAAAACAATTCAGTTCTGTTCAATTGCAATTTAAATAAATCGGTCTTGTTACACAAAAACTGTTATTTCTGTTTACCCATCCCGACAGGTTATATTATTTTATAGTTTACATGACCTTGTTTCTGAATTAAGGATTAAACGTCAAGACTCAATACTATACCAAGACAAGACGAGACTCACTAGTTTAAGAAAGCTTCAAGACCAAGACAAGACTAGTTAAGCCAAGACTATCTCGGGACCAAGACAAGACATGCTTAGTCTTGTCTTGTCTTGGTCTTACGGCATCTCTAGGTATTCTCATGAAGATTCACTTGAACTGCACAGTTTTTTAGACTGCACCTCAGCAAAAGTAGCTGTGTCTGACCGTACCTTAAGGCGGCATAAAATAGTTGCAAGTAAAAATAAAATACGAATTTTTATCTACAGCCTCATCATGGAAGCGGGGTGGTAGAGTTTTGTTTATATACGATTAACAAATAATATGAACATTAAATGTGTGATTTTTGGTATCTAATGCCATCAATTAATCCCACAGGGAATTATGATGAGGGAATTCTCGTGTACCAATCAGAAAATTATGCACGAATCATCATAGTCTATCTGTACACATTAAAAATGCAATAGAGACTGAAAAAAAAAAAATAAATAAACAGACGCTGTAAACAATCAAAGTAAAAACGGGTTTTGTGGAATTGTGTTTGACTGTGTTAGTTTTGTGATTGAAAGAATGGAAAATGATTCAGAAGTTACTATCCCCTGTACCCCACCAGAAATAACTGAAAGAGCAGAAGCAACAGCATCTAATTTACTATCACAGAAATCAAAAAGTTATGATAAGGCGTACCAAAGTTTCACAGACTGGCACATTCAGAAAAAAAACCAACTCGCTTTCTGAAAATGTATTATTAGCCTATTTTGCAGACTTAGCTGACAGATACAAATCTTCTTCATTGTGGTACATTTTATTCCATGCTAAAAGCAGTTTTGAAAACAAAACGCGACATAGATTGGGAAAAGTATGGAAAACTCTTTTCTGAAAAGAAAATCTGAGGGATATGAAGCGAAAAAGGCCAAAACTTTGACACCAGAAGAAATTAATAAATGTATAACACATTATTAATAACTGTACCTAAAACCAAAGTGGTAAGATGTTTTGTCATTACTGGTCAATTTTATGAGATTGTAAAAAAATACATGGATCTTTGGCCGTCGCACGTGACAATAAGCTATTTTTTTTTTTAATTACCAAAGAGGTAAACGCACCATTCAACGAATTGGAAAAAATAAGTTTACTGTACTTGGAAAACAAATAGCAACTTATTTGAATTTGCCAAATTCACCAGTCATTGCTTTCGGAGATCTTTGGCTACACTATACGTGGATGGAGGTAGCGGTATTACGGAGTTGAAGCGTCACGGAGGCTGGAAGTCCTCACTCGTAGCTGAAGGATACATCGACCAATCTGTTAAAAATAAAATGATAACAGCCGAAACTATTTCAAAGCAAGTGAATGATGCTACGGCTTCTAATTCTACAGCTGCTAGAGTGGTTAATGCTGATAGTATTACTACCGTTGAAAATAGTGCTAATCATACTGTAACACAAAATATGCCCTCATCAGTTCAGTTTATTAACTGTAGTAACATTAACTTATATTTTGTTGAAAATAAATAATTTAAAAAATTAACATTTATTATGTAGGTATATATATTTTTAGTCGTATATAAAGTATAGTATACAACTCACTATTGGCTATTATTACCTTGGATGGTTACAACACTTGCCTGCTGCGCTCGCTTGAGTTGTAATCTCCATCCTCAATAATAATAGCCTTTATTATAGCATCGTTAAGGCCGGCGGAAGAGGTGGGTACGGTGGGTAGTATTACTCACCTGAAAAATCTGTAGGTGGGGAATTACTCACCGGAAAACTTATTCTTCTGCACTATTAACATGTTTTTTTTAAGAATTCCTCTGCACTACCCACCTGGATTGATCACGTTTCGCCGGCCCTGAGCATCGTTGTATAATATACTATTATGACTACTAAGTGATATGGATATCAACCTTTTTTTACTTACGTTATCATTTCATAAAATACACACCCAGTCGCCCAGATATCCATTTTTGATCCATAATTACCTACGGTTAACAAACACTCGGGTGATCGATACCATCTCGTTGAAATGTATTCAGTATAGGGTGGTGCGCTGAAAATGCCCCTAACTGATCCTAAATCTGCTAATTTTATTATTTCATTCTGTAAATAAAATTTGAGGAATTAGAAACTTAATACCTAAATATCAATTTATTTGATTTCATATACATAGATACTTGCAGGATTTGTTTGTGATAAGGGAGAGTACAAGATGGATGGAAATTTTATTAGGATATTCTCTGGTTTTACATCTCTGTGGAAAAGGCCATGTCTGTGTAAGTGTTCCAGACCCCTCAAGATTTGGAATAAGTAGTTTTTGACTCGATGTTCGGATAATCCTCTAAAAAAAAAATAAAATTTCTGATATTAATCCTTCTCCTGCCAAGGTTTCCATTGACCCACAGAGTGTAGGGAGTTTGACTTCAGAATCCCTTAATTGGGGCTCTAATAATATGTAGATCAGGAATCCATGAGGTGGACATCTCAGGATTGTGAGAAGAAGTACGCCATATTGTTTTTTTCATGTCAAAATTGTACGTGGAAAAATAAAAGCTTATAGGGGTACCCCAGGGGACAGTTCTTGGTCCGATACTCTTCCTGGCTTATATAAATTCTCTTTTGTCCTTAAAAACCCAAGCAAAAATTGTATCCTATGCAGATGATAAGGTTGCTATCTTTTGTGAGAAATCATGGACTGAAACTAAAATAGCTGTACAATTAGGTATAGAAAGAATTAAAAATTTGCTAAATGCGAATCATCTATCATTAAATGCAAATAAGACTCGTTACCTGGCCCTTACATTAACTGGAACTAATAGACCAGACTTTACTAGTATACACAGGTATGAAATCAGATGGCAAATAGTGAAAGAAACTTAACCGACTCAGTGGTTCAGTGCTTACGTGTTAGCATTCAGATCATGGATTTCCTGATTCGAGGGCTTCTGGCTAGAGTATGGATGTTTAGTGCCATTTTTAGCGAGTTAACGAAACTGTAGCAATGGCCTAGACTCGATTGAGTGAAACAACGTGGTTAGTTGCTGTTATCTCTACTGAGTTCGAGCCTCAGCTGCAGCAGATGGCAATATCGCAGGGAATCGTTGTTGTTAATAAACGACCAATGAAAAAGAGTTTGTTGAGGTCGTACGCCTAGCGGACAACCCCGACAGATACCATGTTGCTATAAGACATCCCTTACAATAAGGGCAGGCTAATTCGATTAATTCATGGGACACAAAACATGTATCCTGTCATTTCAACGAGAACATGAATGTGTACATTTCGATGTAATCAACAGTTCACGAGATACTATAGAAAATAGATGAAAATTGTGTATTTTTGTATCCGATCGAGTTAAAATTCTATATAAGTACTTCATTTTTTAAATAATTGGAACCACTTTAGAAGGTGAGGCCGAAAAAATTGTAAGAAAAAACTATCGATGAAAATTGCGTATTTCAGTGACTTTTAATGGCCTTGAGGTACGGATTAGCGTTATCCGATCGAGTTAAAATTTTGTATACTATTTTTGTATTGTATTTTGTATCTGTTCTATTCTATTCTGTACACTTATTACATAGGTTACTTTATATAGATACAGCTCACTATTCCGTACACTTCACAATTCCTGTGTTTGAACATCAAGATAAATATTTCTATTAGTTTAATAGTACAGTAGCCCCTATCAAAACAGTGAGCTTTATCGCAGGAAAACTCTATAGATTATGAAATTCTAAGATACTTTTTCATAGGACAAAATTTCGAAAAACGATACGGGCGGCTGGCAAACGACTTTCCGTCTGTCGAAAAAAATGTCAATTTTTATACCACAGCGAGGCAGTTCTCGATTAATTCTCGTTAAAAATGATGAACAAGGCATGAATTAATCGAGAACTGCATTTTTGACCTAAGTTCCAATAATATCAAAGTTGTATCAAAGTGGAGGCTAAAATTATCAAAGCAGCGAAGGCTAAAACATTTTTCTGTTTATAGAGTGTGGTGTAAAAAACGATAAAAAAAACGCGAACTACCGTTTTCCGTTGGCAGTAGCTGCACGAAATCGAATAGAGTCACATATACGTTCGGCGTGCTGGCGCAGAGGACATAGAGATGCTGGATGACATGGAGTGTTTCCGAAGCTATGTAGCATCTCCAGCAGAAGGTATAGAACGCGTGTATACATAAATAAAAGATGGCAGCTGCTTGGACCGAGGATGCTGCGTTGTTGTTATACAGAGATGGTATACTCCATATAGTGTCAACGCAGCATCATCGATCCGGGCATCTCGTATCAGAGTCTCTTGGTATGTATACATGTGCTCCAGAATTACAGGGCGGCATGCGCAATACATGAAACAGTGAAAGTTTATCAGATGACGATGAATTAAATTTTTGAAACTATAATAATAAACCTGACAATTTGAATCCTTCTTCTATCATTACTGTATGTCCGGAACCTTGAAATTCATTTCCAATTCCATTTAAACAAATTCTTTGAGAGCTTGTGCTTACAAACAGCCTTAATTTGCTTTTTTTTTGTAGTTTCCGAAATCATTTTTCTCAAACGTGAACTGGGAAAAAGTTCAGTTCATATTTTTCTCGTCTTCTTAATGATATTTGGAATAGCCTGAAGTGGAGAACTGCCTCACCTCGATGACCTGATCAGTCCTCAAAATTAAGCAACATGTGAATGTAATCACTCGTAACTGAACTAGCAAAAAGTTCCGTTCGAACTTTCTTGTGGTCAAGAGATATCGAAACTACTCGATAATAACCAGAGCCTCGCCGCGGTGACCAAAATTTTGACCGCTGGTTGTTTGTCATTATTTCGGTCTTTGCAACTCGGCGTATCAGTCAAAAAGGCAGTTCTCAATTTTTTCTCATCATATTTACTTCCCTCGACAAGCAGACAAAAGAAACTACCTCGCTGCGAAGACCGAGATGACCGATTTTTCTTTACATGTTCAGAGCTCGATTTGAACCTTTTAGGGCAGGTAAAACGTTCCGCCACCCTGAACTTTTCTTCTCAGCTCTCCCAGAACTGATGAGAAACGCTGGAATTATCTTCGCTAAAGTAACTCGAAAATCTTGGTAGCGGGCTGCCGTACTATAATCATCTCACAGCATAACACAAGTGTTTAATCACTCAGGTGCTTTTATACATATTTTGCAATACTTATATCTAAACAATTAATCACATGTACCATTCTTTGTAATTTTTACTCCTCGGAATATGTTTATCTGAGGAAGAATTATCTGTATATATATCTATTTTTCCTTTTTTGTTTTTTATTTTCTTCTGTTGTAATTTGCAAGTTTGTATTTTTATAATAAATAATGAGTTATGTATGATTTATCTTAAGTCTGACAACTGTTTATGACTTTCTAAGACAAGCAAAACTTTTTATAAAGAATTACTTTTTCTCGGCAAATCAAAAATAAAAAAGTTTACAAGAGTGCGATACCCCATCCGGGGACACACTGTATATGCAGAACATTCTATAAATTTGTAAAACTGCATTATTACTATTTTGAATAGACATGTACATGTACATTAAAATATACCGTACCTAGGTACATTATTTTTCAAGAATTTTCTGATTTATTAATCTAATTTTATTTATTTTTGGACTAATAATAATTCTATCTAAAGTTAAATCACAATTCCTAAATATTTCATACATAATGTTACTTGAAATGCTTTTGTTCTCATAAATACGGAAATATTAAATTCATTATTTAGGTAAAGAATATATCATACGGTATATAAATATATTTTAAAAACGTTCTAAAAACAGCAAAGTCTTCACGCACAAAGTGTAACTGCTAAGGTGGGAATGTAAACAAACAGTGTAGTACCGCAAACGATAAAGAACTCTATTGTAAATTAACGGTGTGTTACAAATCCATTGGGAAAGAAAGCCTTATCGAACCTGGAGGAATTTTAATAGCGAACGCTAGCTAAAGGGTATGTCGTAAGGGGATGACGTAAGCACGAAGCAGTTCCTTAATGCAAGTTAACATAAGGAACTCGCGAGCATCGGGAACCATATAAAAACGCCGCGAAACCAGCCACAATGGTCAGTTGGCAGTATCAAGTTTGGTAACCCACTGGTCAAGAACCCCCGGGACGAGAAGTTGTCTAATAAGAGCAACGCTTGTTTCTGTTAGTTAATTTTAAACTTTGAGAAAAACTTTAATTAATCACGAGACGAGTTGTCTGAATAGGCAACGCTCGATCTTTTTGTTTAACTCTTAATAAGAAGTAATTTTTATATAATCCCGAGACGAGTTGTCTGAATAGGCAACGCTCGATTCTTTTGTTTAACTCTTAATAAGAATTCATTTTTTTTATATAATCACGAGACGAGTTGTCTGAATAGGCAACGCTCGGTTCTTTTGTTTAACTCTTAATAAGAATTCATTTTTTGCAAAGAAACTAGAAGATTATTTTTAATCCAAATTTAATTATCCGTTGGTACTCGGACAATGGACGGTGTAGAAAACAATCACAAAGGCATACAAGGTACAGGGGGAGAGAATCCTGGTAATCTTACCGTGTACACAGGTAGAGGTAATGTAACTTAAATAATTATCGCAAAATGGCCAATTAACTTTAATTTGTTTATTCATTTCTATCTAAATTTCTATAAATTCTTGGCTACGCGAATTACAATTCACGGCTTTATATTAAACCACCCCAACGTAATCGGTTACTGTGATACCATGATGGTAATATTAATTGAGGGTAATTATTTACTTATAGTTAATTACTTATAGTAATTTGTTCTCCTTCATTTAGGGCACACTATTTGAATAAGATACATTTAATTAAGCGTAATTATTTTGCCTTTTATTTTACTGATGAATTTTGACAAGGACTACGTGGGGAGAATCTATTTATATTGTACCAATCAAACTGTGAAATGGTCGACACATGCAAACAAACTTCTTTGGTCACTAACTTTTCGGACCGCGGCCAACTGTGTTAGACATTATCCTTCCGATAATGTCCACCCCTCTAGACACTCCGGTGTTGAAGTTTATGAGCCATCAGTGGTTAACCTACTTTGTTGGCTTTTAAGTGTTCGACGCAGGGGGTATTGTAAATAAGGATGCTATTTAACAACAATAAGGTTTGACGATAGCTCTTTTCTCAAAGTAATGGATTCGGTTATTGTCCGAATGCCTAACACAAGATTTTATTGATGGTGTTGTCAATTTATATAAAATAAATAACTACGAAGCGTATCATCGGGCATAGACAACTAGTTTTGTCTACCCCGCCAGCGAATACGCCAAGGTCCCTGTTGGCCTATCTACCTACACACCTCCCTGTTGGGGTGTGTATGCTACGAATCCTCGAAAATTGTAAATACCATCACATGGATTTTTGTGTGGGTTTGGTTGGTCAATGTTGCGGGAAATTTCCCGGAGCCTACTGTGAAACTTTATGTTGACCGAACACGAAATTACAAGTTTTCGAAAAACAAACATTACTGTTTGTTTGCTTATTTGTGTTGATCATTTCAGAGTCGTAAGTGGCAATATTCCCCTACGCACTCTTTATCTTTATTTTCATTAGGACGATTGGTCCCAACAATGATTATACATCTATATATCTACTTAGACATACATTTTACCATAATCGAGGCTGTTCGCCCCAACTTATGTTCATATAGTATAAAATAAACGTATTAAAACGTTTTCTGTGTTTTTTCTTCCATATTTTACTTTTTAAGGAATAAGTGAGATTAAATAAGATTATACTTCTTTAAACAAATAAAACAAGTACTAATAAAATTTGTAATTACATTGAAATCAGTCTTAAATAAAGTGTAGAACAAATAAAAGATTACAGAGGTAAAAGTTAACATAAAACGAGATTTTCCAAATAATATAATTAATGTAATAATAATAATTATTATATTCCAAGCAGTAAATAGGAACAAGTAATATCAAACTTTATAAAAAGAATCTGTTTTAAATAAAATTACTATCACAACGTGAATTTGGGTCCTAACTTTAAAAATCTAGACGATCACGTAAACTGCCAAATTTGTGTATTTTTCTGTCTCAACAAAAAGAGAGAGATAAATACACGACTGGGGTTAGGGGTGTTTCAATATCAATAATATCGTCGTCAATTTCACAAACAGACGTAACTCAAAATATGTGGTTTTTGAGATGTTACCATATTTTTAGTTCTACCACAAAGTGGCAACTCAATCTGCTATAGTTACCGTTAGTAGATGCTTCAATGCTCATAGTAACTTACTGTGTTTATAGTATTATATTGCTAACGCAAATATGGTTAACTTTAATCACTCTCTTGTAAAATTAGAAAAAAAAAGAGAAACGTCACTCCATGATATTGACGATGACATTTTTAAACTATTACTATCAATACCTGTGTTTTGTTTTCAAATAATCGTGCATGCTCATATCCATTAATTCATGAATGAATATTACCTTCCCAATAAACGAGTCACTAAAAAAACAATATTTAATTTTAATTTTAAACCATATAAGGAATTACTAACATACTAGTGATACTCCAACATGGTCAAAATGTTCGGGTGGTAAGGAAGCTTCTGTGAAGCAATTATTTCTGCACAACCCATGACGGCAGCTTCTCTAAAAAGAACGTGATTATAATATTGATCGAGAAGATTATATATTTGTTTACGTTTTGTAAATTTTCTTTAATCGTTTTGCAGCATAACATACTCCGCTTCCTTTGTGTTCACATTTTAATACTTCAGAAAATGACCCCTCCCCTATTTTATCTAACACTTTGTATTCTGAAAAATATTGCATATAATAGAGTTCTAATAAAGTTGCTTAATTTACTTGACTGAAAATTATTCATGGTAAAAAAGATAAATTTGTGTAATCTGACAAATTAAAATTAAGACTGTCACATCTTTTGACAAATGTATCAAAAATTTATGATCAAAGGTGTCAACAAGGGAACAGTATACTTTTCCCTGGTACTGATGACAATAATGAAAAAAATATAGTAAAATTGTTTTAAAAATCATAAAAGTATGTTTATTTATTTATTTTATTTATACTACATACAAACAGAGTCCACTTACATGTATACAGTTAGGTAAAAATTTGACATACGTGTGCTATAGAAAAAAGAAAAAAATTAAAAACAAATATATATATACAATATCACAAAAATATATCAACCTAACGACAAAAGAATATTTCGTCACAGATAGGAGTGTAGCATATTTTTATTAGTATCAAAAATATCTATATCACAGATTTTTAAAAAATTATTGGCAGTAATTAAACAATTCTCAATAGGGGAATTTACTTTAAATATTTTGAATACATTATCTCTAACTCTTAATCTAATATCAGGTACATTAATATTTATAGCCGATAGTATATCAGGTACAACAATATGGCCATGTTACACATTAAAAAAGAACAAAATTTGAACATTTTCACGACGCTTGCTTAAGAGAGTTACATTAAATTCAATTGTTTGGTGTTCATATGATATTAAAAGAGGATATGTCCCATGTTTTTTTAGGTACATGGATCTTAAAAAAATTTGTTGTATTTTTTCCAACACATCAGTGTATGTCAGAGTGCTAAGATGCCAAATAACACAACAGTATTTCAATTTACATGTGAATTGAAGAAAATAATGGATGTATTATAATTAAGATCGTGACTGGCTCTAAAAGAATGAAACCCAGTTTTCTGTAACACTCAGCCGTTAACTTTATAATATGGTCATTAAATGAAAAGTTTTTAGTGAATACTATACCCAGATCTTTAATTTCATTTAATGGTTCGATTTGAACATCATTCATAGTATACGATCCTATCAAAGGATCCCTCTTTCTTGTATAAGATATGACTTTACATTTAAATTCATTTAGAACCAGGTCATTATCCTCACAAAATTCAGAAATGGCTCTGATATCACATTGGAGCTTATTAATATCTTCATTAAACCTTATCGTAAAATAAATAAATCATCTGCGTACAGCAGAAATTTGGCATACCTAACGCATAAAAACGTTCATTTCTCCATATTCAACTTATTGGTAAATAATGAAAACGTTTTCAATCCGTCCCTGACTTTGGGCAAAAATTCTGAATGACGGATCTGAACACCTATCATGGTGGCTGCCGTGGGGCCTTTGTTTGGTCTTATAGTCGGGGAGCCCTCCCTAGCTGTACTTGCACCCCCTGCCCGATCCTTGTGGACAATGTTTTTCATAAAGATTAAAGCCTAAGGAACAATTTAAGACATGTCCTAAAAAAACTGGCTCTACTTTCAAAATGGCGGCCATATGTTAAAAAAAAACTGTCAGTGTTGTTATTGTCATTTAACACAAAAACTAAAAAAGATGGACAAAAACTTTTTTCACAAAAAACGTGCATATTCTAAATTTTGTTCCTATACAATATTTTGATGTAGTCCGGTAAACTCTAAGGTGGCGTATGTATGAGTTGGTAACACGACGTACAATTTGATATGCAATGCGCATATCGCAGTGACATAGAGATGAACTAGTTGCGTATGTCTTATTTTCTTAGTTTATATGTTGAAGCGACCTTTGGACGTGCCAGCTTAGAGTTTACTCGACTATAGGAGTTACCATTTTCCAGATAAATGAGTCCAAAATTAAGAAAACATGGAAATTCATATATCGGTAAATCACTTAGAGGAAATAACTGACATTATTTTAAGGCGTATAATATAACTTTATATTATTAACATAACAAAAAATAAAATAAACTGAAAAAAATTAATAACAATAGTGAGGAAAATAACGCCTTATACCCCAAAGAGGAAACACGAAGCGGCTACGGACACGTGTTTCGGAATTATTGTTCCTCATCGGTGTAGCGTAGCAACAAAAAGGATCTGGAAAGGACACATAGGAACAATAATTGAAGGTTGAAAGCACAGTACACAGTACTCTTATTTGTGCACTCATATCTAGATCGGTCTATTCAAGACCTTTACCGACAGTCGGCACATAGAGCCCTATGTGAACTGCTCTATTTCAACCTGGCGAGTCAAATAAAATAGGAAGGAATTAATAGGGTCAAAAAAATAGTGAGGAAAATAACGCCTTATACCCCAAAGAGGAAACACGAAGCAGCTACGGACACGTGTTTCGGAATTATTGTTCCTCATCAGTGTAGCGTAGCAACAAAAAGGATCTGGAAAGGACAGATAGGAACAATAATTGAAGGTTGAAAGCACAGTACACAGTACTCTTATTTGTGCAGTCATATCTAGATCGGTCTATTTAAGACCTTCAAAGATAGTTGTCACATAGAGCTCTATGTGGACTGCTCTATTTCAACCTGACGAGTCAAATAAAATAGGAAGGAATTAATAGAATTAATATTAATTCCTTCCCATTTTATTTCCTTTTTGTTGCTACGCTACGCTGATGAGGAACAATAATTCCGAAACACGTGTCCGTAGCTGCTTCGTGTTTCCTCTTTGGGGTATAAGGCGTTATTTTCCTCACTATTTTTTTGACCCTATTACCAGAAACGACACTTGGGTTTCCCGCCAAAATTCCATTGCCGCCATCTTGTTGTTGGTACATCCGTCAGTTAATTTATTGTTTTAGGTTAAAACGATAAAGTGCTGTAAATGACAGTCTGTGACATAATATCGAAATAAATTCTTAAAAGGTTTTAGTGTTATTGTGCTGAGTTAATAATAATTTTTAATAGCGATATGAGTAAACGATTAAGGAATGTACAAGTAGTACGGCAGGAAAAGACATTAGTTTATTTACGTTTCCTAAGGATTCCCTCCCAAAGGTATTTTATTATTGATGTAAATTATAAGATATTTCCAAGTAATTGTGAACCTTTCTTCTTTTAAGATCCATATTGTGGTTGGAAGCATGCGATCGTATAACAATTTTAAGTTGTGCGCACGACAAATATGTATCAAAATAGATTGCTACCAACAGCACTACCTACTATTTTTCCTCAATTTGGTAGTTTAAACAGAAGAAAAAAATAATATTGCCCCAGAACGACCTCCCAGTAAAAAATTACAGATTTTCTCAGGCGAGATATTGTATTGATTTTAATACATTTTGTGACTTTATATTAAGAATACTATTGTTCGTAGATTAGTTTACTTTAATTGTTTTAATACCCATTATAAATAGAATTCTTATTCGAATAACGTAATTGTATTCAGCCTGTGTAAAGTTTATTTATAAACATTCTCTTTAAATTTCCCGCCAAAATTACCAACAACAAAATGGCGAAGGTCACAAAAAAACATCAAAGGCGGTGTTGAGAGTGCCGCTTCTGGTAGTCCCTTATTCTGTGGTTTGGGTAAGGACAAGGCCACAGAAGAAGAAACAATCAGAATAGAATCTCCCATTGGCGCGAAAAGTTCGCGCATCTACATCGCGCACTGTCAATCTCGGACGGAATTGTAAAATATTGTGCCAGGCCCGGATCACGGATTTCTTCTGTAACCGGATCGTCTGCGACAAATGGCGAGTGGCGTGATCTCGCCTCGTGATACAGTTTATATATCATGATGCCGCCTAACTAGTTAAGAAATATTGAAAATTTAAAACAAATATTATTTGTCTTCATCTAATGTTTCACAGGTTCTCTGAATCTCTACCGGGCCGTTCCTAAAAGGGGTAAAAAATATTGAGTACTGTCCTGAACTCGCCCAACAAAAGAATGGCGGAAATTTACAACACGAGATCAAAGGATTTTTTGCCGACATTCCCTTCTGATTGTTTCTTCTTCTGTGACAAGGCGTCAACAGAATATAAGAACCATATGGCCTCGCATTGGAAATTCATCTTCACTACTTGAACTACTGCTACTATTCAGAATTTCTTCTTGGAAAAAAACGCTGCTGCAGCATCCATTTGTCAGCAAATTTATTAGAAATCTTAGGTTATGTTGACCAAAAAATAATTCCCGTTCAAGTGTCCCGTTACCCCACTTTTCTAAATTCACCGGTGGACGCACCGGGTGGACAAGATACGAAGCTGATTGGCTATGCTTTTCAAAATAGCCAATCAAATAATGTTATTGCTTAGCGGTGCGATCCACCGGTGAATTTAAAAATCTGCCCTTAATAACTACGGGCAAATTTCTAAATTCACCGGTGCATCGCATCGGTAAGCAATAACATTATTTGATTGGCTATTTTGAAAAAGATAGCCAATCAGCTTCGCATTTTGTCCACCTGGTGCGTCCACCGGTGAATTTAGAAAAGTGCGGTATGTGGTATGTAATCGATTAACCGGATTAACCAATATGCAACCGCTGTCAAAAACTTCTGGTTTGTGCTGGTTCCAATTATGTATTAACGGAACATATTCCAAACAAACCGTACGTATACTGGATTGGGATTGCTCCTCTATACATTATCGTTGGTTTTCACCCTCAGATAAACCATTTTTTTCTTCATCTGAGTTTTCACCATTCGAGTAAGCATTCCAGTTTGGCTTTGGCATTGAGTTCGATTTTATGTACGCTGACGTCGCTGACATGGTCGTTACAACCGAAAAGTTGTCGAAAAACGTATAAAACCGATTCTATGAAACGGACGCTCTCTGATTCGACGTACTGTGACTGTCAACGTGGTGTAGTATTTTATTATCCGTTTCAGTTATCTGTAGTTCTGTTCCATTATTATCATACGATTTAATAGTTGTGTATTATTGGCACGAACATCTTCAAGCAAATTTTGTTTCAAGAAATCCATAGTTCGTAATCCTTGGATACAGTTCTAACACTGATAACCGGAACCGGACATTGCGGCATGCGTGATATGATTAAAATCTGAAAGGTATTAACGATAACGATAGTGTGTTTACAATCTAATATCAGAATCTGAAGAAAACGATTTTCTTGGTTGACTAAGGTTTTTTTTGTTTGATTCTCCGTGTGATTTTAAGAAAGAGTGTAAAATCTATTCTATCATGGCAAATGAATTAGAAGAGAATCATAATGTTGATATTGAAAAAAAGAGACCTGCTGAAGGTAAAAAAAAACAAATTAAGTTTGAATATTCTTTCCTTCATTATTGTAGTCATTGTTATTTGTAATTTAAATATTTCTGTTCTAGAAGAATCCCCTAGACTGAATGTGAAGAGGAAAAAAGTGACTATTAACATTAATGAAAAAAACCCAATCTCGATTTTAAATGAATTAAGATTAGGACTTAAATATGAAGTTATCGAACAAAGTGGCCCACCACATAATCCTGTTTTCAAAGTATCTGTTGACGTAGATGGACACACTTATTATGGTGTAGGAAATTCTAAAAAACTGGCAAAATGTGAGGCAGCAACGGAGGCTCTAAAATCGTTTATTCAATTTCCCAACAATGGTACGATCGTTTCAACAACCGTTGTGTCAAACGCTAAAATGGATTTCACATCTGATCAGATCGTGAATAAAGGTGATGGTGCTGGAAAGATTTCTCAAAGGAAGAATGTGACGAAAGGACCAGTTATGTTATTGAATGAAATGTATCCTAATGCTGGGTATGAGTGCTCCGGTAATGAAGCTGATCCTTATGCACGATTTAAAGTTACTGTTACAATAGACAACGAAACTTTTTCTGCTACAGGTATGTTAATTTATGACTTGTAATGTTGTAATACTGTCATACCACAGAAGACCTATACCAGAAGCGTCACTGTCGGAGGCACGTTCGATGTTTGGGTGCATTTGCACGCATCCAGTAATTTAGTCGAGTAGAGAGTCGGTCCAGTAATTTAGTAATTGCTTTACACTAAATTACTTGACTAAAACACGCTGTCCGCATTGGTCGAGTACTAAATTACTAAGCGACTCGACTAAAACACTTAAATCTAGTTGTTTATATTTATTAACTGTAATTTGTATACTACAAAAGTGAAATGAATCATATTTTAACGTTTTTATTCAGTTTTTGTACATACCTATTTAGTTTTATAAATTCAGCAGGTATGAAATACCTATAAATGTATTATTATATATTAGTATAGTAACTAGAGGTTTTAACTTTGGAATAATGTCATATGATTTAGATTTCATTCATTTTTGGTAACTTATAGACCAGGGTCGATAATTTTGAAAATGGTAAAAAGTGAAAAAAAATTATAGTAGGATGAAACCCATTGGAAAAGGTAGAGAATATAACAAAAATGAAATAAAAATAATTTACGGGCGATCTGAGGTCGGGAAGGGGAAGGGGGTGAGTTTTTAAGGGTGAAAAACGGTTTATCTCGATTTCCGGCAAAACTACAAGTCCTATGAAAAAAAGTTAAATGGCAAAGTTGTAGGTAAGATCTACAACTTTTGTTTTTACACTTTTTTCACATAACCTCAAAATTTATGTGAAAAATTCAAATAACCAAGTTTTTGGTTTTTTATTTTTATCTTTTGCAAAAAAGTTTATTTTTTCACGAAATTTGGTGAAAACTTACCTTTTTATGTCCCAAACACGCAGTAATTTTTTTGATTTAAAATATTCATTTTTTCACCTTATTTTGACTTAATATCGAAAAAGCACCCTAATTTTCAATCGAAAATTCTCACGTCAAAATATCTGCTTTTTTAAAAAAGTCGGTGGGCTTTTTGTTCGTTGAAATCTCTACTTTCTGATGGTATAAAAAAAAATATACATTACTATGGTAAATGTTCTCAGAAAATGCAAATAAACGAAAAAAACTCGAATCCGAAAATTTTTTTTGAATCATGTACAATTTTGAGATGTTTATTAAAATTTACACTTTAATTACTCGAAAAACGTAAGATTTCATGTTACATTGATAGACAAAAAAATTACAAATCCATAAAACATAAAGATTGCAAAAAACATGCGAAAATAGTTGTTCTAAATATTAAAAATAGGATTTAAAGGGGATTTCATCTAAAAAATGTGACTGCTGCAATTTTTTTCAGTAATAAAGTTGATTTATTAAATTCTAATTACATTTATGTCAGAAAATCTCATAATATATAAATATACATGTAAATCGTACTATTGAATTCAGATACTTTATACTGATTACGTTATTCATTATAATTTTTTTAAATACAATAATCTTGTTATTTATAAATACCTTATCTTGCATTCTAATCACTTCTCCATTAGTTTTTGTCTCTTTGATGGCATTTCTTCATCGTTAGATTCGACAAACCTTCCCGATTCTAGTGGATCTTCGAAATCTTCAAGACCATCACCGTCTTCGTGTCCAATATTATTTCCGGTCTGCATTGGTTCTTCATCCACAATTTCATCTGAATCATCAACTTCCTCGTAGGTTTTTTCTTCCCCATTGGAGCATGTTTCAGAACCATGACAATTTGAGCATAAATTTGTGCATTTTAAACCATGTTTTCGGCAGCCACATTTTAAACTGTTACATCCAGTTTCACAGCTGCAGCAAATAGTTTTGAGCAATATTTCCGGAATTAATTCCTTTTCTGTAAATTTGGGCATAATGCCCCGTTGATGTTGCTTCCAGCCCCAACCTGTTGCTGTCAGTTCATTACCCAGCCAAGTCTGAAGCTGATAATATACCCTGTAACAATGTTGTTCTGCTGCACCTTCTGTGGGTGGGAGATTTGCCAATTGCGAATTGATATTTTTGAAATCTTAATTGATTCAGTGTTATATTATCATTTTTACATTTATAAATAGATTTGATTGATTGTAATCCATTTTTTTTTATATCTTCTTTGTTTGCATCTTTTTTATAAAAAATATTGGCCAAATTTGACAAATTTTTATCGTCTAATAATGAGTTGACGATACTTTTCTTTCCTTTTCCGGCAAATCCAGATGTTGTATCACAACCAGAAAAACAATGCAGAAATGCAACGGTATTTTTGAAGGATTCATATTTGAAACTATTAGACTTGAAAAATAGATCTTTTACATTTCCAGAACCTGGCTTGAGAAAATAAATATCATGATTATTTGAATTTAATTGATTCAAAAGGACCAAAAGATCAATATCTTGACCCACAACAATGATAGTTTTATTAGTATCTCTAGCAATTTCTATCGAGGTCTTAATTATGTCAGCATCAGCATCTTCTTCTGCTTGTTTACAGGAAAATCCTTGTGACTGTAATCTTTTTATTAACGTTTTTATTATTTTGTCCTTGTTTTTCTCGTTAGATAAAAATTTTTCTTGCAAAAATGGTATTTTTGTATGGTTTTGATAATTGAACTCTGGAATATTGTCTGAGGTTTTTCTACGACTACGTTCTCTTTTAGTTGAATTAGCTGCTAGTATTGTTGTCACAGTAACTAATTTTTCAATTTCGGGGTACCCATCAAAAACGAAATAGCTGTTTTAATAAATAGCTCAAAATTGTACATAATGATTCAAAAAAAAATTTTCGGATTCGAGTTTTTTTCGTTTATTTGCATTTTCTGAGAACATTTACCATAGTAATGTATATTTTTTTTATACCATCAGAAAGTAGAGATTTCAACTAACAAAAAGCCCACCGACTTTTTTAAAAAAGCAGATATTTTGACGTGAGAATTTTCGATTGAAAATTAGGGTGCTTTTTCGATATTAAGTCAAAATAAGGTGAAAAAAATGAATATTTTAAATCAAAAAAATTACTGCGGGTTTGGGACATAAAAAGGTAAGTTTTCACCAAATTTCATGAAAAAATAAATTTTTTTGCCAAAGATAAAAATAAAAAACCAAAAACTTGGTTATTTGAATTTTTCACATACATTTTGAGGTTATGTGAAAAAAGTGTAAAAACAAAAGTTGTATATGTATCTTTTTATTACCTACAACTTTGCCATTTAACTTTTTTTTCATAGGACTTGTAGTTTTGCCGGAAATCGAGTAAATCGTTTTTTACCCTTAAAAACTCACCCCCTTCCCATTCCCGACCTCAGATCGCCCGTAAATTATTTTTCCTTTCATTTTTGTTATATTCTCTACCTTTTCCAATGGGTTTCATCCTACTATAATTTTTTTTGGTCTCAAAAATTATCGACCCTGGTCTATTAATAGTAAATGCATCAAAGAAAAGTTTCTGTAGTTCACACGTCACTAGACTAGAACTAACAAAGCTTGATGACATGTCTGTCAATTCGGTAAAGGTAGAAAGAGACAAACACTTATATGTACAATCTGCTCATATGTAGCTTCTACCAAGGATGCTAGAGTATACTGATTGGTCCATCCGTCCAATGCGTCATCAGTGGAGAAATATTGCCGCCAATTTTAAATTTATATAACATAATAATTTTTTTCTGTAGAAAAGAAGCAAATTTCGCAAAAAAGAAAAAAACAGGGGGAGTTTTTTTAAACAGTACTTTTTAAATATTCAATAAAAAAAAAATGGGAAAGGCCCATTACATGTAAAACGAGGGAGCAACCGCTAAGGGGAAATAGTGTACAAATCGGAGGAATTAGGAAGGAATTGAAGGTATTTCGGAAGGAATTACGAGGTATTAGAAGGGAATGAAGAGGAAATAAATAAATAAAAGGTATTAGGAGGGAATTAGAGCGTAAAAATATTGAAATGGAATGTTTATCTTGAAGAATTACACACCAATTCTTATAGAAAGGACGTCAGTGTTGTAAAAACATTAGCACCGAGATTAGCGCTAAAAATATCTAGTAAAGAAAAAATATTCAATTTAATTAAACTACCGATGATACTATGGACTTCTAGTTCAGTAATATAACGATTTATATCAGACAAAATTCATAAAGTTTTGAAAATTGGTAGAAATGTTAAGGATAGCATAAGAATTACTAAACCGAAAAGTTCCCACCCTTAAATAGTGTGCTTCATCCCCTAGGACGTCGTTTCCACCCCCATTTTGAGGTTTTCTAGATTATCTCGGGAACGGTGCACTTTTTGATCAATTATTCCTTATAAAATTCTCTATAAGAACGTCTCTACACTTTTTTTCCTAAAATTAATAGTACCGTGGGAAATAAGGCGCACACATAAGGGTAATCTTTACTATAATCTACTTTAAAGTTCAATGCTTAACGCTAAAGTAGTAGCAACTAAACTCCACCTAAAATTATAATAAATGTACCACTTCCACCCTCTCACCTCTATAAAATAACGCGATTTTTAAAGAAGCGAGAATATTGTATATTGTACTTGTTCCCACGCCACCCTAGAGGTAAAGTACTTGGCGTGTGGTTTCCCCTGTAGGCCGAATCCACTAATTATCAAAAGGTTACCTACGTTAATTAATCTTCATTGTCTTCCATTGATTCGACATTCATGCATGCTTGTCCGCGGTAATGGTAACACATTGTGGAGCAACGTAAGCCTGCTCTTCTGCAACCAGAGGCGCACTGAAGGGGGGGGGGGCTTTGGGGGCTTAAGCCTCCCCCTGGAGGAAAGTATTTGTTACGTTGTCAAGGCGACTTTGTTTTTGTCTGGATTTTTTTCTGGATTTTTTTTTGCACTTTTCTCACGAGGTGAAAACATTTTTTCAGATTTTTAATAGTACCCCCTCCATGAGGCGCGGAAAAATATTTTTTAGATTTTTAATAGCACTTCTTGTACGAGGTGGAAAAAAAAAATGTTTTCGGATTTTTATTTGCACCCTCCCCCATTTTTTTCAGATTTCGAGGTAAAAAAATGTTTTTTTCTGATTTCTATTTGCACCCCACCCCCCCCCCCATGAGGTGATAAAAAGTATTGATCGCGGAGTCCGAAGGGATATTCTTGAAAATGTTAGTGCCCCCTCCCAGTAACCTTTCTGGATCCGCCCTTGTTAATCATATTATTATTATTTGTAGTAGCCCCCTCAGCAATTTTCTGGGTGCGTCCCTGTCTGCAACTGCACCTGTTTTCGCACCCTAATTTGCATGAACAAACTGTTAAAACAGATTCGGGAGCCGGTTCTTTTATTGTCATAGTTCGGGTTAATATACCGCCAAATTTTTCCATCCCCAATCAGTAGCTTCTAGCGCAACGTTTTTCAATGTTTGAATTTGGTAAAAAACGCGATATGAGTGTTGCCGAGCAGCAGCAGAAGTTGTTGGTAGTTTTGATAATATTACAGTATTGTTCGCTTTTCCAACAAGTTTGTTAAAAGTCATGAATCTGTATACATCTGGACTTTTTTCTGCGGAGGTAGAGTTGTATAAAGCTAGAACAAATCGCTCTCCTACGTCTACAATTTCTCCATGACTAGCTTTTTCATTATTAAAACTTTGCACGATGTCTTGTAATACTTCAGTAATATAACAGTTAAAATTGTAATATATCGGACAAAATTCATAAAGGTTCAAAAATTGTGTGCTTCATTCCTTAGAGGACGTCGTTTCCACCTCCATTTTAAGGTTTTCTAGATTATTCCTGGAACGGTGTATTTTTCCATAAAAAAACCTATATACAGAATTATTCCTTATAAACTTTTTTCCTAAAATTAATAGCAATTTGGTAAATGAGACGCAAATGTACTCAGCGCAAGTCATATAATTCGCTGAATATCCGTATGGCTATTTCCAAAGCTGTCTTTACGTGAAAAAAGTATAAATATCTATACACCCCCATAATGTAAAAAAATTCAATTTCTCCCACTGCATCTCAGACGACCCAAGGTCACTGCATTATTTTGGAGCTTGCTTTAAACGCTGTTACTGTTCAGGGCTGCCAATGTGCGGGATTTTACGCAAAAAGCGGGTATTTTAAACCCACTTTCGGGTAAAGTCAAAACCGGAAGTCGGCCATTTTGGTTCTTTACATTATATAATTGGAAATTATATCCCATATCACTGCACCAAATTTGAAAAAAATCCATTCGCCCATTCAAAAGTTACAACAGTGTCCCTATCGGCTGAGCCATCCGGTATACAATATTCTCGCTTCATCAAAAATCGCCTTTATTTTATAGGAGTGAGAGGGGTGGAAGTGGTACATTTATTATAATTTTAGGCGGACTTTAGTAGCTACTGCTTTAGCGTTAAGTAATGAACTTTAAAGTAGATTATAGTAAAGATTACAATTTATTGTGTTGACCGGAACCAACCTTTATGTGTGCGCCTTATTTCTCACGGTACTATTAATTTTAGGAAAAAAGTGTAGAGACGTTTTTTATAGCGAATTTTATAAGGAATCATTTTATATATAGGTATTTTTATCAAAAAGTGCACCGTTCCCGAGATAAACTAGAAAATATTAAGGTATTAGGAGGAAATAAAGGTATTTGAGGAATTAAGGGAATTACAAGGAATTAAAGGGGAAATAAAGGGTATTTTTCTAGAATAGGTATTAGGTGTACAAAATTTCGCCAGCGGTTGCCCCCTCGATGTAAAATATTATTCGTTTTCTTTTTCTAAAGATATCTTCAAGATTGTCTTTCAATCATTGTTTGCTGTAGTACATTGCTATCTAAATTTTATTATAGGTGCTAGTAAAAAACTAGCAAAAAATGCTGCTGCCAGATCGGCACTGAACAAATTGGCTACACCGAGCGGTGCGACACAATCCATACCAACTCTGTTTGGATTTGCCAGTAAAGAGGATCAAGAGAAAGCCGATACTATTGGAAGGTATGTAGTCGTATTCAATTCCATGTGATATGAGTTTGTTAGAAAACTTTTTTTGTTCATGTGACCCGGAAAATGTTTAAGAAAATTTAACTATACAAATAGTGGATAGGGATATGTATCTTTCAGTGTAAATAATAATTTCATTTATTTTTAATAATATACTTAATTCAAAGTAAAAAATTATTCAAAATTCACTTTACTCTTTTTGAATATTTGTATATGACATCTGGCCAAGTGAGAAAAATATATTGGTAATTAATTTTTTTAGCTGTAGTTAAATGTAGATTTCATAGGATAATCTTGTAAACAACTGTACAAGTAACAACCTGATTTACATTGATGAATAATTATATTTTGAATTACATTTGTGGCAGCTAGGGCACGTGTTTGTAAAATCTCCCATGACTAATTCTTCACAATTTGGGAAGTAGTGGTAGTGAATTTTCCGGTATGACTTCTTTCGAGTGCCACAGCGCAGGAGTTCTATCTGGCGATGGATAAAAAAAAACACAATAGGGTCGGGTCGTTGACTATTTTTAAAAAATTTTATTTTCAAGTACTTTATTAAATTTTATTTGACCCGTATTTTTTTATTTTACAATCTAGTAATTTTAATAGTGGAATTAACTATTTAAATTAAGATATTTTGAATTCGCGCCCATCACCACGTCAGATGTGAGAGCATGCGCATTTAGATAAAGGAATAATCGACGGGCGTCATTTGTTTTGCTTATTTCCTGTTAGTGTTAGTATCGATGTGAGTCATTGTCAAAGAAATACTAACCTCAAATTTTTAACATTTCGGGATTCGGCACTTAAATAATTCAAATTGTCTTCATAAAACTCATGTACCTTATAACAATCCACTATGGGTAAATTCTCTGAAGTACCTTTCACAACAGTAGGTTCCATTATAAACAAATATTAAACACACAATGTAAACGTAAACAACAAATGAACGGAGCACTACCACCAACATGATAAATGAAAACATGAAAATTCTCTAGAATTGAATTTCATTATATACGTCATTATTTACCGCCTTTTTATTTTCAAAACCAATTTGTTCTTGCATGTGATGATTAGAACTTTTTTTAATACGATATATACAATGTATATTTAATATACTTTTTGATCATGTAACAATATTTTCTAAATTTTGTTGAAGGAAACGACCCTATTATAATATAAACACCAAACATAGTAGGCAACCTCCAAACCTAAAGCCAATGCTGTCCAGAATGGGGTTACACATTTAAAAAAATTTAAATAACATCCATTACCTATCAACATTGCCAGTGTCAGAGAAGGGGATAGAAGCCCGTTACACTATCATTGTATATTGTTCTGTATACCTTTTAACATAAACCGCAAATCTGTCTTGATTTTTAAAATGCGATATAAATATTCACCAATGTTGATCAGGCTTATTATATCACATCTTCACAATAGTAGAGTTGAAATCAAGATCTTTGTTGACTTCCGTGGAACATGAAGGGTAAAGATGTACTGATTATGCCATTATATAGTACTTGACGTGTATATACACCCCCTAAATTCGTCTGGCGATGATGGTGTCCAAACAACCCCCAGGGGTGAAAAACCGAAAAAAGAAGAAAATAAAATATTTGCTTCATCTTTCTAGTAGTTTTTTAATTTTTGATGAATTATCCATAATAACAAAGTTATGGCTATTTATATGCAAAAGAACTGTATTGAAAGCGTAAAATATTTCCTAAAACCTTGTGTGGCTCTCTTATTATGCGAATATTTATTTTGTTATATTCGCAAATTCTTTCCACTCATGATTGTGGACAGACCAAGGAAAATTTTAAAAATTTAATAAGAATAAAAGTTGTAGCGTATACTATCTAGATTCGATTACTTTTTTCAGTTTTAAATTTCGATCATAAATAAGCGAGTTATGAATTAAATAGTTAGTTGTTGTCAAAGTTATTCCACAACCCCTGTCTCATCTGTCTCTGTTTCTACCGTTTCCCGTCGCACTAAAAGATGACTGCCCATTCGTCACGCGGCCTGCGGAGCTCTATATACTCACGCACGAATGCATATTTATAATACTGGCATGTAGAAAATTGTTAATTACATCTTTTTAGTGTTTTTTTGATTAAGTACTGTTATATATTTATACAATTATTGTAAAATATGGAGTCTTCATCTGGCAATACGAATTAAACGACAAATGTAAATCAAATTGCATATTTTAATAATTTGTAACTAAACTGGTAAATTAGGTATGTGAAAGTACTCTGAAACTGTTTAAAAATAATAATTTTAGTAAACAATGAGGAGTGTGTAATATTATCACAGCATAGATAGAGAGACAGCAAAGAAACTCCTTTGTGTTAGCGTGACTAAAATCATTCACCTTGAAGTCGCCATTTCGGGTAAAAAGTCAGAGTTGGATTCCAAACAATTTAAATGTTTCCGACAGGACCGTATTATCCAATTCAAATTAAACAGTCTGTGTGCTTGAAAATGTTTAGTACACATCTACTTGCAAAATTTCATGTTCTTAGCACGCCTGCAAAAGCCCAAACAAACAGATATAGCCGTTATATGACTTATTAACTACGCCGAGGCATCTTGCGAACTAAAGTAGAGATGAGTTGCTATTTAACAACCTGTTATTTTATAACTGTTATTTGTAAATAGCATTAGCAGCCTGTTATTTCTGTACGAAAATAACAGATAAGAAACACGACCGTTGAGTGAATCGACTTCAATCAACGACACGACGTTGTAAAAATGTTCTTGCTGACTGCTATTAAACTGTTATTCAGAAAACAGCAGTAGCAGATAATGAAATCGCAACGCAACCGCTAATGTAGTGAAGTTGAATATATTATTGTCGGTATCATCGGCTTTATGTATACACTTCTTAGTTGCTTTTTAATCATAACATATTCAAATCTTTTCGATTTTTTCTCGATTACCCGCATACCAAGTTTAAAAATGAAGGAATGCCAGAGTTGAGTTGAATATTTTCGTAGAAATCTCGAGCCATCCGCTTTATGTACTGACTTTTAGCTACATTTTAAATCATAATATGTTCAGAGCTTTTATATTTTCTTCTCCATATGTATATTTTTGTTTACCTGCATCTCCAATATTGTCATTGCATACGCTGTGTTTGGCGTGTTTCTATGCTGGTATTTCTTTATTAATTTAACATAAAATAATAATAATTAAAAGTTGAGGCTTAAAAAATTATTTATATAAATAAAATTATTTATATTTTATTTATATGTATATGAACGTAAGAAAAAATCAATTAATACCTCTATAAAACATAAAAATCAAAGGAATTTTTCTGCCCGTCGGCCAGCGGCAGCAGCATAATGTATAATATAACGTCTATGAACTAACAGTTGCAAACTGCGCGCTGCGGTATACCAATGTCAGTACTTCTCAGCGATCTGTTATTTTTAAACATATACTTTAAACTGTTATTTCAAAATAGCAGTAGCAGTTTAAACCTGTTATTAAAAAATAACAGCTTTTATCCATCAGTACTAAACAGCGTAAAAAGTAAATAAACCAAATACATAGAACAGAATAGAATGGAATTTATGTAATAATTAATAATTAAGCAATTTTATGTAAATAAAACAAAACACATCGAAATTTTTCTACCTGCGATAATTCCTTATTTACAGGTAAAGAGTACCCATATTTTATTGTTTTGGCAATATATGCATTTAAATTCGTTCAATCCGCATTAAGCCACACTGTACGCTTCCTGTGTACATAAGTATTAAAAAAGATACACACGTATGCACTCGCATTCTTTTTTGTAGAAAATTTAATTCTCTATACAAGTATCTGTTACTAAAAAGTTTCAGTTAATTTTACTTACCTATTATTATGATCAGTAGGGAATTTAAAAAAGACTTTTTGCATAAATAACGTTTGTTCTGGCAATATTTTGCAGCACAAACAGAGCCCATACTTGAAAATAATAGATAAATGTTAAACAATAAATAACACAATAACACTAAGTACGTCTATGAACTAAATACATTGTACCCAAATTGTACCATGTCGCCCGCACTGTTTCCCAAGGTTTTAACCCAAAATGGTTCGTGCGTGACGATCTGCGCAAATCGTTTCCGCCATTCAAGTTTCCCTGCTGTCTCTCTTTCTCTGCTGTGATATTATAAATATTAAAAATTCAAAGGTAAAGTGCATAAAACCGTTTACTCTTTTTTCACAAGCATAAAAATATTTATCTTTTAAATAATGGGAAGGTGCTCCGTAAAGCAACGTTGCAGCAATCAGAAACAATGTAAAAATTTAAGGAATTGTTGTAAATCGATTCAACTCTACTTTTTTGAATAAATGTCATTTCAGGATGCGCAATAGGGCAGCTCAAATTTATACCAGAGAAAAAATATGTTCGATTTTTTCTGTCTTGCCGGCAGATGTATTCGAAATCTCAAAATATGGTTCTCCTGATTTGAGCACAATTGGTTCATATGAACAGGTGCGTCTGAGATTTTTTTCCATATATTTCTTCTTATGAGAAAAGATATTTTTTTTTCGTAAAATGAAAATCGTAAAAATGTAGCGAAATAAAAATTGCACCGTCTCTTCTTCACAAAATTGTTCAGATAATAGAAATTAACTGTCCCTCTTCAAATTTAACCCCCACAAGATCCTTTTATAGGGTCCCAAAGATGACCCCATAACTCCACAAATAGAGTATCGCGAATTTCCTGGTTGAGTGGTGGAGTAGCTATGTTAAACTCCACCAGAACTTAAATATAAATAAAATTATTATTCTTGTTTTTGACGTACTTTATTGTTTATTTGCGATTTTATTGCGCAAATTATTGTTAATTAATCACATTCTAATTTCTGGTAATGTTTTGATGTTTATAATATTGTTCAAACAATTATAATTTGTTTAAACAATTTTATCTTATCTATTAATTTAATCTAGAGCCTAATATAATTGTTTAAACAATTTGAAATTCTTAAAAATGTTAAGAAAAACTCAAAATTAACTAATTAATAATAGATTGTACAAAAAAATTACAAATAAACAAAAATAAAAAGTACGTGATATTCTATTTTTGCCCTTACGGTCATTTCTAGACCTATAAAAAGATCTTATGGAGGTTCATTCATGGAAATAAAATTGATGGTTTCGGAGGCACGTGTTCAGCCGATTTTGCACAAATTTGCTTTCTTTTCACTACAAATTTGAATTGTCCGCACCCTATTGCACATCCTGAAATCAAAGATTAGAGAAAATTATCTAATCTTTGCTAAAATAGCATTTATTTAAAAAATATACTTGACTTGAATTACGATATTCTTATCTGGTTTACAATAATTCTGTAATTTATTTCCCCTGGTTCTGATTTCAGTCTCTCTAATATAATATAATAATAGGAAGGTTTCCAAAGAGAAATATTTATTTTGCTTGTGAAAGATGAGTTTTATGCCACATTACCTTTCAGTTTTCAATGGCAAATATTTTGCACTATCCACATTATTTACTAAAATTATTATTTTCAAACACCTTTAGCCAGTACTTTCACATAATTTACCAGTTTAGTTGCAAACTATACAATTTGATATATAAACTTTTTGACGTATAATCCGTATTGCTAGATGAAGGCTCCATATTTTACAATAATTGTGTAAATATATGAGTACTTAATAAAAAAAAAATGTAATTAACAATTTTCTGCATGCCATAGTCTTGTATGCATTCGTGAGCATATAGAGCTCCGCGGGCCGCGTGACGAGCGGGCAGGCATCTTTTAGTGCGACGGGAAACGGTAGAAACAGAGACAGATGCGACTGGAGTTGTGGCATAAATTTGACAACTAACTATTTAATTCATAACTCCCTTATTTATGATCGAAATTTAAAACTGAAAAAAGTAATCGAATCTTGATAGTATACGCTACAACTTTTATTCTTATTAAATTTTTTAAATTTTCCTTGGTCTATCTACAATCACGAGTGGAAGGAATTTGCGAATATAAGAAAATAAATATTCTCATAATAAGAGAGCCACGTAGGGTTTTAGAAAATATTTTACACTTTAAACAATACAGTTCTTTTGCATATAAATAGCCATAACTTTGTTATTATGGATAATTCATCAAAAATTAAAAAACCGCTAGAAGATGAAGCAAAAATCTAATTTTCCGTTTTTTCGGTTTTTCACCCCTGGGGGTTGTTTGGACACCGATATTGTCAGACGAATTTAGGGGGTGTATATACATATCTAGTACTATATAATAACGCAATCAGTACATTTTTACCTTTCAATGTTCCATGGGACACGTTTCTAGAAGACTTTTTCGAATTCTGAACCTCTACTACAAGTTTTTTTTTTTTTTTCAATAATAATATTTATTTATTAGCAAAAGCTAAAAATACAAACAAACAAACAAACAATGGCAATATTCAATATATCTATACACAATACACAATATAGCAAAAAAAAATTATCCATACATAAATTCGGAAATCTGAAATATATACACATTATATTATATCTCTACATTATTTTTTACATATTCCCTACATTTTTTCTTAAATGTCCACAAATTTGGACTAAGCTTTATTTCATCTGTCAGACCATTATATTCTTTCAAACCCTTATGAAACAGGTTGTTTTGACCATATGATGTGGTGACAGTGGTAATATAAAAATTATTTTGGTTTCTTGTGTAATGGTCATGTATATCTCTAACAAACAAGCAATTTTCTATTAGATGCCGAGGAAGTAATTGATGTAACATCTTATATATAAATACTAAAGTGTTAAAAATAATAGTTTGCCTGACGCTAAATATTTTTAAATTATCCAACATATATTTTACACTAGTATATCTATCACATTTAAGTATCACTCGAAGCGCTTGATTTTGTTTTTTTTTGTAACATGGAAATTTGTGTAACATTAAGTAGGAACAGAACTGTTGAACAGTAGTTAAAATGTGGATGTATAATAGTCTTATAAATTGTTGTTTTAGTCCACTCACTGAGGTCATTACCTAGCCTACCCAAAAGGTTTACTTTTCTTGCAATTTTTTTACTCACATACACTGCATGATTTGAAAAGCTCAATTCTTCATCAATTATTACACCTAGATATTTAAATTCATTGACTTGTTCAATAGTTTCACCACCAATTATCACTCCTCCATTGTAATTTGTATTTATTACATTATATTTGTTTTTTATGATCATATACTTGGTTTTGTCTACATTTAACTTTAAATTGTTGTCGCTCAGCCATTTATTTAAATTTTCCATATCTCTGTTTAGTATTTCTAATATTTCATCTACATTGTTGCCTACTGTATATATTAAGGTATCATCTGCAAAAAGCTGTATGTTGCAATGAGTAATTGATTTTACAATGTCATTTATATACAGTATAAATAAATTTGGACCGAGGACGGTTCCCTGCGGCACACCGAATTCTGTAAGTTTTTCTGAAGAAGTGATATCTCCATATTTGGTCTTTTGATGTCTATTATTAAGATAATCTTCTATCCATTTTAGTACTATATCAGTGAATCCCATATTTTTTAGTTTTAACAGCAACAATTCTCTATTTATTGTTTCAAAAGCCCTACGCAGGTCAAGGAATACAACACCTATTATAAATTTGTCATTAAAGGCACTTTTCCACTGAGCTAGGATTGTTTGCAGTGCACTCTCGCAAGAATTATTTTTCCGAAAACCAGCTTGATTCTTCACTAAAATATTATTAGATTCTACGTACTCCACTATTTGTTCATTAGCTGCTAGCTCTAATACTTTTTCATAAGCGGGAACCATATTAACAGGCCGAAATTCTTCACATTTATCAGTATTGATTTTCTTTTCTATCGGTACTATAGTTGATGTTTTCCATTGGTTGGGAAAAGTTCCTGACTCCAAAGAGTTGTTTATAACTTGAAGAAATTTATCACCAATTGTTTCAAAAGATAATTTTATAATTTTTGTATTTATTCCATCTGTGCTACTTTTTTTATTCTTCATTTTATTAATAATTTTTCTTAACTCACTTAATTCTAATAACTTAAATTTTTCTAGGGTACAATTTTGCTTTTCCATTTTGTTTAAGATGTCATCATAATTTTTACTTACATTCAGGCCTCTAGTAATTTTTTCGATACTATCAATGAAAAATGTATTAAATTCCTCTGCAATTTGTATATCACCTCTAACCAATCTGTTGTTAAATATTAAACTATCTTTCTTATTTTTTGTATCTCCCTTTAGTAGGCTCTTTAGAGTTTTCCACATTTCCGTTGGGTCATTCTTAACCTCATCAATTTTATCTGTGTAATATTCTTGTTTTCTTATTCTAATTAAGGATACTACATGATTTCTTTGATGTTTAATAGGGATTGCAATTTACCGGAAGTTTTAATAACCGGTAAATCGGTAAATGAAAATGTAAATAACCGGTTAACCGGTATTTACCGGTAATTTTTAGAATTAATGATTAGGGTGGCAAAAATGTCAATTGTCTTTTTCTATGTACAAAATTATCTAAATTTAACAAAAACATTTTTATATACGTATAATTATTATAATTAGGCTTTGAGAAACATATTTTTTCCAAATTGAAATTCGCTTACAGTCGATTGAAAAAATTATACAGTTTTGCGAAAGACATATCTAGAGAGTGTAAATCAAAATTTTGTGATTCACTCGTATTATCTTTAGTTGATTATGGTGATGTTGTATATGGAAAGTTATTATCGGCGACAGCAAAAAAGAAAATTCAAAAACTTCAAAATTCATGTATGCGTTATATTTACAGTATCCCATATAGACAACATATATCACCACATCTAAATAAACATAGCATATTAAACATGGAAAACCGCAGACGTTTACACATGCTCACACTTATTTGGCGAATAATTCATAATGACGAACCTCAGTACTTAAAAAATAAGTTAATTTCACGAGATCACTTGCATAATACAAGATACATACAAAATTTTTTGGTGCCTCAGCATGAAACTGCGATTTTTCAAAGATCATTTACGTATTTTGCATCTCATCTTTGGAATAAACTTCTAAATAAATATAAACAATATAAATCAAAAATTTTTTTTATTAAAGTTGTCAAAAATTACATTTTGGCTGATCAGAAGCAGGGGACTTGATGCTGCGTTGTGGATGGGCGTATATTTCTTTTTCTTTTTCCGATATAATTTTATTTACTTTTAACCTTTTGCTTCGCTTCGCGGGGTCTGCCCGTTCCCCTTGCCTGCTCGCATGTCTGAGTGCTGCTGTTGTTATTATTGTTGTTATTATTATAAGATATAACATTTGTTAGATTATTACAATTCATTACTGAATATTAACAAATAAAATAATAATTATTTTTTTCTTGAAATTTTAGATTTATATGTATTAATATTTTTTTATAACCTTTTTATAATCTTAGATTTAAGTTATTTGTATTTGGGCAAATGGAAGAACAGTTCTACATTTCAATTTGTACCATTTTTACTTTGAGTAAAATAAATGTATTATTATTACTATTATTATTATTATTATAATGAACAAACTATAGGTTTTTTTATCAAAAGGAACAAATATAAATGAAATAAATTTAAATAAACAATTATTCTGTAAATAACAAAAATTACAAACATAAACTCAAATAGGGCATTTACTGAATACCTAATCTAAAAATACAATATTTTTTTAAAATAGCCCGTTAAAAGGGCTAGTTTTTCAAAGCTGTATCTGTTAGTCGTCTGATATTTGTGCATAGAATACCACCAACTGAAAATGCCCTTCCTCTATCGATATTGGTAGGTCGATAAGTTAATAAGAATTGGTAATAACATTCTTCTAAATGTTTTCTACGGATATTTGAGGCAGTGAAATATTCAATTTCCTGTCGCAAGATATTGTCAATGTCTCTCTTACGCTTGGTGTTTGGGTTTTACTTTTTATAATATTATTTATTTATTGCCAAAAGTGCTCAGTGTTGGGACAGTCACTCTATATTTAGTGAATACTAGTCACTGACATAAATAGAAACGTTGAATACGTGACATATCGTAAGTTCAGAATTTACCGAAATAACCGGTAAAAAATTAAAATAACCGGTAATTATCGTCGTGTGTTTTTGGTCCTGTTTACCGGTTAACCGGTTAACCGGTTAACCGGTAATGCAATCTCTAATGTTTAAACATTGTCCAATCCTGGTCCTCATCCGTTAAGACTGCCCTTTTATACAATCTATCCCTTTCTTCCATTTCTTGTTTAATATCATTTGTCCACCATTTCTTGTTACCCCATTTACTATTTATCATAATATACAAGTACGAGTATTGATAGAAGGAAAATATGTTCTGACTTGGAACAAATTGGTTACATGCCAATTTTTACGGCACTAGGTTCACTTTAGCCTTCTTTTCATCATATTAAAACTCCTCGTGTCTCCACTTGCTGCTGGATCCTCCCCAAAATTCGACAGCCATATTGGATTTTTTCGTTTTTACCTCCATGTTCCTAGTGAAATTGAAGCGTGGTGATAGATTTGAACTTTTCGTATTTTCCTGCATAAGTTCCCAATTCGATTTTTTTCGAAAACGGCGCATCATAGCACAAGGGTATTGTCGTGAGCAAAAAAAATAGGACAACTATTTTTTTCTAATGTAAATCTGTCTCGATTTGCACACTTGCAATGAATTTTGACAAATAACTGACAATGTCACAAAAATTAAAGTTAGATGTACACAACTAGACTTGTCCCATTTTTTTTGCGCACGACAGTACCTTAATGTTAGAAAAACTCTGAAGTTTTTAAATGTAAAAAAATGCAAAAAAATCTCATATTTATGCGACTGCTGACAAAAAGTGGTTTTTGATGATCAGTCCTTAAATTTAGGAATAAATACATCGGGAGTCCCTCAGGGATCAGTTCTCGGGCCACATCTTTTTTTAATTACACATCAGATATTTTTAAGTGCACAAAATTTACAAAAACTTTATCTTACGCAGACGATACACAGCTGTTCTACTCTTTTAATCCAGACAATGTAAGAAATGCTTCAATAAGTATATATAGTGACCTAAACTCTATATCTAATTATGCATCAAACAACAATTCGAAACTTAACCCTAATAAATGTGCTGTAATTATTTTTTGTTCTAAAAGTAAGAGGCCATCTACGTCTGTGACTTTTACGTCAATGGAGCAATTAGAGGGCGTTTTTGACAAATAATGAGTAAGACCAAAAATACAAAAATAACGTATTGTAACGTAATCACCCCCTTGGGGATAGGCAGCACTAAATACATATGTTGTACGTTATGCCATCTGTGAGACAGTAGAAACGTTTCTGGATCATTGGATAAAAGAACCGAAACTTCTAGAAAACGCTCGCTTCGTTCTAGAGTAGTTCAAGAAACAATTTCTAGGGTATATAAGTCCGCATTTCTCGGCGAGAAGCAGTAGCTTTGAATTGACATTGATAAGTGAGGTTAAGGTTACAAAGTGAAAACAAAGTAATAAACATTGTTATATTTAGTCAGTAAAGTGCATTTAAGTTAATAATGGTATTGTGAAATATCCAGTAAATATTTAATAAAGTGTGTCAGTGGTTATCTCTTGTTATAATTTTTGGAACCCACGGAATTTGCAAGGGTGGTTTCCTAGGGGTGGAAACACGTCACAGTATTTTGCTGACGTTTCGGAAGCTGAAACTGTTTCCTTTCTTAAAGCGTGTTATAAGTGTTTGTGTGTTGTGTATATAAATACACAACTTTAAGAATATATCTGTTATATTCAGTAACCATAGATACTTACTGCTTACATAGAACTATTGATATATCTAGTTGATAGCTTTATTTTAAACAATGGTCAGTTGGTTAAGTTCTTCTTTTAACATCGGCAGCCAAGTTGTGCAAACATCAATAATATTATATCTGATGCTTTAATTTTTTTTTGCTATCTGTCTCTTTTGTTAAAATTTTTGCCGAGTCCTAGTTTATCTGTGTCCGTTCTCCCAAGCGTGTTCGCAAAACTTCGATTTCTGAATCTCATTCTTCCTAATCGAAATCGAATTATAATTAGCTTGCAACCCATTTGTTCCAGGTTTGGCTTAATTTTCCTTCTTATTTTTTTAATATTTGGGGCCTACATTTTCAAAAATAATGTTTTTATATAAAGTTTGACAAATACCTAATAATGGTTTATAAAAAATGGACACAATGGTCAACATTAAACGGCAATTAAAAATCCTACCTTGCACAGTTTACCTTAAAACATTTTCGAAACTGACAGCCCAGAGTGTTGTGCTGGTTTGTTTTAGGCTTTACTTACTTTTAAAATGAATATAATTCCTATCTGAATCAATATGTCAGACTAATAAAAACGTTTTGTTTTACAGCATTGTTGCTGTATTTCTTAGAGTTCCCTTTAGTATCCTTAGTCACAGACAAAATATTTTGTTTTTGTATTTTAACAAAATATTCAAGCATATAAATTATAATGTAAACAAATATTTTGTCTTGACTACTCCCAAGATGATGCAAAATCAACTTTTAATGGTTTTTCCTATTCATTTTCTCAACATACATATGTAGCTAATAAGATGTTGCAAATTCTTGGTATTTTTTTTACTAAAGGAGTGTCATTAATTGCCGAGGTAATGACACGCAAGCGTACTCAGAAATAAGCAATGTTCCAAAGGAAATTCTCCTTGAACACTGCGAGTACACTGGTGTATCTTTGGGTAAGTTTTTAGGAGAACTTAAGTAAAGTTTTACGGATATATATTTATCTAAATCATAGCAGAAATATCCTTATGTAGGCTAGGCGAGATAAATTTGGAAGTTCCATTATTCACTAACTCATGAAAACCTGTTATTATTCTGAGTTGTTGGAATTGTCAGATTGCGTTGTTGTAAAAAAAAAAAAATCGTACATTTTTTTGTGTCGCAAACTCTGCCGAAGAAAGAATAAAAATGCTTGAGGAGAATATTTCTAATAAAAAAGTGACTTTCTAAAATTAATAGATGAGAGGTGAGAGAGGCCTGAAAAATTACTCCAAAAATTCTTAGTGTTTGTGAAACCATTCAAAATAACATTTTTGCGTGCACGGAAATATTTGAAAGAAGGAGCTTTTTGTGAAAAATATTAACAACATGATCTTTCTCTTTTTTATTATTTTTTACTTTTCTTTAATCGGCTGTACCTTTTAAACTAATTATCAGAGCCGAGTTAATCATTTAAAACTATAAAAGTTTAATCACCTAACTTATCACCGTAAATGCTACCTACTTCGCTGTTTATAAATATTCACAATGGAAATAACTTTCACAGAGTCTTTGACTCAAGAATATCCTGATTTTTCTTAATTTTTAAACATCACCATGTAATGGCGTAATATTTTAATGCGAGGACGAATATTAACCAAGAAATTAGGACTGATAGATACGTGAACCTTTGGCATACGCCCGGCGGGTGTATGCCAAATGCTACTGCATTGCAAAAATATTTATAAATAAAAAACTATAAGTCCTAGATGAAAAATTTTTTTTTCAAAAACTTTTCCTCTATCTTCAATTGCTTCACTGCATATACACGAAAATTTGCAAAAATAAAAAATGTTGCTTAGTCAAAATATGAGTACATTCTTAGCGAAGTAATAAGTTCATTGTTATTTAAAGAGAATAATAAACAATAATCGGTACACTCAAAGAAATAGTATGGGTAAATTCAACTAAAAAAAATGGGTAACCAACAATACCATTAATTTTGTTACTGAATTATATTGATGGTATTTTCAAACAAAAGGTGATTGTTAGTTTAATTAATAAAAAGTTGTCGTACAACAAACCAAACATTAACTTAAAAAATAGATGAATAAGACTATTATTTTTTTCGTCTGACTATTATTTTGTTGATTTCTATCAAATTAAACTAGATAATAGTATATTTTATTTTTAACTATTGTCGAATTGTAAATGTAAACCCAGTAGCAGTTTGCTCTACTATTATAGTTGACAGATAAACCAATATTATTGTAGTTAACCCGCAGTTCTGTTTACATAAACATAACATCGTTCTGCCATCCACTTTGATGAATTAAGACGTCGCATCAGCGCTTTTGTTTGCAAACAGTATGGGTTAAATCAATCAAAAAAATAGTATATATATTGTTCATTTTGTTAAATTGAAGTATATTAATAGTATTTTTAAACAAAAGGTGATTGTCACACAACAAAATAAACATTAACTTAAAAAATTGGTGCAAAAGACTATAATTTATTCATCTTACTAATAATTGTTGAATTTTGTCAAATGAAACTTTATTAAGTATTATCGAATTGTAATTCTAACCCAGTATTAGTTCGCTGTATTATTGTACTTTGTAGACAAACCAATATTATTGTTGTCTTCTAGAAGTTCTAAAAGGGAATTACCATAAAATTTACTTGCTTACCACTTAGTCTATTACAGAAATTATTCCTAGATGACGCCACATACAAATCACTGACAATAATCAATCATGCATTATCTTATACTCTTATGAATTTATAGAAAATTAATAACATGATTGCAATGTTCAAATTCTCTCAGGGATCATCGATATATTTGGATGGATTTTATAAACGATTTATAATCTTTGATTTGGGTCATCTGATGTCTCAATACTGAGATTTTGGCCAACCAAAAAAAACTTCATCATACAATAAAGTGTAGATCAACCTAAAAATTAGTTGGTGAACAAAAAACAAAGTCGTTGTACTATTTAATTGTAGACCAAATTGAAAATGGTTAGTGAACATAAAAAAATGTCATTGTACTATTTAATTTGTTGTTCTACAAGAAGATATGAACTACTATTTGTTTACGAAAATAAAGTTGTTGTATGACTATTCTTTTCTGATTGATTTAACTATGAAACTAGATAGGCGCTTTCGTATGCTCTTTTTGGTTGAATTCACCTATCATTTTCTTTGAGTGTACAAACAAAAAGACCATTGGAAGCGATTGTTTGTGTACTTGAATTTAAAAAAAAAATCAGATCGATAGCTCGATTGAATTTGAAGATATCGCGGCGTAAATGTTAAAAAACACAATTTTTGTAATCAATCAATTTCTCAAGTTTTTTGGAAATAAAAAATATCTGTACCACAAAAAAATATCGTAAATAGCTATTTCTTATGTAGAATTGTTCAGTTTATAAAAACTATAAGGTCTTGTCTGGTTCTACGCTGATTTTTTTCTCGAGAACGGAGAGACTTATGGTCTATATCGCTCCACTGTCAAGCTATTACAAAGGCAAAGTCCATAAATGGAATTAATTTAAAATGTACGCTAGCTCTGTGGCGTCTCTTGTTATATGACGTCACACGCTGTTTGCACACCTAACGGATTTCTTCAAACCTTAATGTTGAATACCATTTGTAAAAGAAAAAATAAGAAAAACTCCTTTACACAGTTTATTTTATATAGGCCTGTCGAACACACTGTCACTTTGCTTTGTTTGTACTACAGCAGCCATCTTTTGTTGGTAAGTTAGGGTTTTCGACAGGCCTAAAGGGCACCATACACGTTCAGTAATCTCATTACCTGAATTTTCGCCTTTTTTCAGTCATACTTAATTCAATAATTATAGCTAGATATGCTTTTTTCTTAAATAAGGGACATGTAAGGTGTGAAAAATAATGACAGGGAATGACTGGGAGATTTTTAATAATGATGTTTCTGTAATGATCTGCTGGAATGACATTATTGCTGAAAGGGTATGGGTGCCCTTTAGGCCTGACAAAAACCCTAAATTACCAACAAAAGATGGCTGCTGTGGTACAAACAAAGCAAAGTGACAGCGTGTTGGACAGGCCTATTGAGTAAAGATTCTAAAAATACTAAAATTATATTTTATGCACGGGGCCCATTGGGGCAACATACATTTTTCTTATCAATGTGCATATAACTAATTATTACATATTTATTACAATAGAATGGTGACCGAAAAGTTCGTATCTCTACTGGCCCACGACTTAACGCATATAAAGAGGAAAGTGCTTGCTGGAATCGTGATGACAAAAGGTCCCTCCTTGGCCGATGCTGAGGTGATATCCGTGACTACTGGCACAAAGTGTGTCTCCGGGGAGTTTATCAGTATTAATGGAGCTTCATTGAATGACATGCATGCAGAAATTGTTTCCAGGAGGTGCTTGATAAGTTTTTTCTACGATCAACTGGAAATGCTATTAGACCCAAGTAAGTTCATAATATGCACTTATATGTAGATACTAAAATGTAGTTGTGCTGAATTTTTTTATATCTGTTAAACAGATGTGTGCAAAAACTACCACTAACTCATCTTACCCTATCCTAAAGCGGTTAGTTAACTTCGTTATCGACAGGTAATGCTCCTAGAATATTCTTACCTCCTCGTCCTAGGATACTGCATCCCGATTTCGGACCCTGGTCTCCTCCAGTTTCCTCTTCCACCCAACCTTATCCAGAGCTGTGATTCTTCACAGTTTATATATGTACACTTATGTGCAATGAAATCCCATACACCCATTTTTGGCTATTTTAAATAATTCTTTATTTATTTGTCAGTGTTATATTTTCGCAATGCCAAAATTAACTGAACATAAAAAATTTTTAATTCTCTAAAATTGAAGAGGGATGGTCTATCAGAGCAGTTACTAACCATTATCAATTGAATAAAAGTACTGTTACGAGTGTGAGGAAAAGGTGGGAGGAGGAAGGTAGCGCAAAGAGAAAAGGTGGTTCAGGCCGATCGAGAAGTTCAAATCTCGTTGAAGATGAAGCGCTCCTTGGCTATTTGAGGAAAAATCTGTTTCAAACAGCAGGAGACGCTGTGTTTATGACAAATTTTCCAGCATCGAGGTCAACAACTAGCCGAAGGATAGGAAAATCGGAATTAAAAAACTGCATAAGTGCCAAGAAGACCATATAAACAGAAGAACAGAAGCAAGCCCGCATTCTGTTTTGTTTAAATTATGTCTATTGCCCATTGGAATTTTGGAACAATGTTGTGTTTACCGATGAAAAAGTTTTTCAGTTTTGTAGTGATGGACATATTCGAGTATACCGTCCTGCAAAATTCCAGGTTTCACGAACGTTACTTGTCTCCGTGAAACAGGTCCGGATGATTTTCTGTTAATGTTTGGGCATGGATAAGCGTGTATGGCCCTGGTGTAGCGTGGCATATTATGGGTAATGGTAGATTTAATGGACAGGTTTATAGGGTTATTTTGGAAAACGTTAAGCTTCCTTCTCCCATCAAACACGCCACATCGCAAAGTCAAAGATGCCGACATTTTTTGAGTGCCTGTTAAATTTGCGGTTTACTCTATAGATATATACATATATGTATAGGTATGCCGCGAAAGCAAGCCCCTTTTACAACACTAAAATTTCACAAAAATCGGATTCAAGAGCTGCCTCATATTTACTGTCCACAACCACTTTATAAATGGTATTAAGAAAAAAAGTTTTTCTTCATTTAAACCAATTTTTTTTTTGAAATTTGTTTATAATCTTCAAGATTATAGCTATAAACAAATTCAAATACCGCTGTGAACTTGAGTCTACTTGAAATATTGACTTTCTCAAGTCTCATATAAGTAAATGTATATAAATTTAATATTTATGGTTCTTGTACATGTCTAGATGAGGCTGAAAACTCGATCTTCACACTGAGAGACAACGGTAGGGGATATAAATTGAAAGACGGCATCGAGTTTCACTTGTACATCAACACAGCCCCTTGTGGTGATGCCAGAATATTCAGCCCACATGAGGAGAACTCTGCAATCGACAAACATCCCAACAGAAGTTCAAGAGGTCAATTGCGAACGAAAATTGAGTCGGGAGAAGGTACTATACCTGTTAAAGGTAGCTCCGTACAAACTTGGGATGGAATAATCCAGGTAGGAGGCGAGAGAATTGATGAAAGATAAATGCTTGAATCATTTATAAAAATAAATGATATGTCAAAACACTTTTTTTCCAATTTTAAAAATAGATTTATATAGGGCTTTGTAAACACATCCGATGCTTTTTGACATTACCATATAAATCAATTGTGGCAAGAAATTTTTTGACACTTTTTCATGTGCATGGTCCTCTAGGGCATACCTAACAGAATGGGTCAGATTCCATCATGAACTGCATAACAGATTAGTAATGACGCGATATTGAATTTTATAATAGCGCGAAATTTAAATTTTGAAAGGACCGAGTCTGAACAAAACCCTCGGCACAATCCTGGTTGGTGCTCGTCAGAGGGCCTTAGTGTCAATCCGAGCAAAACAGTTATTGTTCCTTTCACCAAAAGGAGAAAACTAAATTTGAGAGCTCCTATGTTAAATGGAACAGCATTGAATTTTTCCAAGTATCTAGGAGTAATCCTGGACCAAAAACTTACCTGGAACTCACACTTAGAAAGGACACTTACCAAAGCAACGACGGCTATTTGGACGTGCCGTAGGCTGTTTGGTAAGACTTAGGGTCTGAAGCCGAAAATGATACATTGGTCCTACCTACGCATCATGTGTATGGTGGCCAAAAACGAGAAAATAGCAGAAATTGCAACGCCTTGCCTATCTAGGGACTACAGGAGCAATGCGCTCGTGTCCCACAGCAGCTATGGAGGCAATGCTAGACTTACTTCTTCTGCATGTAAGGAAGGAGGCAGCACTTAGTGCCTTAAGGCTGCATCAGGCATTTAAACTCAGACCAGGCGACCTGGTTGGTCACTTAAGGATTCTGGAGCTAATCCAATTCGAATCCATGACCAAACCCACTGACTCAATGCCAATCAAGCATGATTTTAACTGCCCGTTTGATGTGCTGATTGAAAGCCGTCAGGTGAGCAGGGTCGAAGTACTGCGGTTGGAGAAAGAGTCACACATCTGGTACACAGATGGATCCAAGATGGACGAAGGGCGTAGTAGGGCCTAAATGCAGGCTATCTAAATCCCTTGGTAACACCCCAGGCAGAAATCAATGCTATAGATCAATATGCCCAGGAATGCCTAAATAAAAGCACTCGAAGGGCAAAGATCTATATACTTTCAGATAGCCAGGCAGCATTAAAGGCTCTCATGTCCTATACCTTCAAGTCAAAAATTGCAGACAATCCTTCAAGCAACTGGCAAAAAACAAGGTTACCTTGATATGGGTGCCAGGCATGAGGGAGTAAAAGGCAACGAATTGGCTGATAGCCTCGCAAGAAAAGGGGCTGAAGCCCCATTTTTTGGACACGAACCGGTCTGTGGCCTATCTAAGGGACACATAATGGAGGAGGTCCTAAAATGGGAAAAGGAACATAAGAAGTCCTACTGGAGGAACACTCCAGGTCAAAGACAAGCGAAAAAGTTTATAACCTATTCAACAAAGAATGCCACAAGGCTTCTCAAACTTGAAAAGCCCAACCTAAGGCTGATCACAGGCCTTCTAACTGGCCATTGCCCCTTGAGACACCATCTTAAGAACATGGGCATGGCAGAAGATGACAAATGCAGATACTGTGAAGCTGCAACTGAAACTGCGGAACATATAGTTTGTGAATGCAAGGTACTAATCCGCATTAGGTTAAAGTACCTAGAACAGACGGAATTAACGCCTGAAGACATAGGGAAATTAGCGCCCAGGAAAATCGCAAGCTTTGCAAAAAGTCTTGGAATCCTGGGCAACAACCAGTTGCGGGGTAATTCACAAAAGACCTTTTAGGTCGAGGTGAAGAAAGGTCAACCCAGGGCCAACAATCTACAATCTACAAATCCTGGTTTTTATTATTATTTTTCTTTGCTCAGGAGAGATGGTTGTTTTGTTTTATAAACCTGAAATAATTTGTAAAAATAATTGCTCTAAGAATTGTTCAGACAAGTCAAAATTATATTTCAGAAAAAGACACAAGTTTTCTAAAGGAACATTGATATAGTAATTTCTCGCATGCACTGACTCATTTTTGATTTAATAGTCACTAGTCTCAAATTTCTGAAACTTTTAATCGAGTCAAAATTTATAGCACATTCGTATTAGAATCGGAATGTATTAAAAATTTTAATAGTGTTACGACATATTATACATACGCCATATTATCAAAAAACTATCAGATGCTCTTTGCTTTGCCCTATATTTATTCATTTATATTTTTTAGGGAGAAAGACTTTTGACTATGTCGTGTTCAGATAAAATATGTCGATGGAACGTCTTGGGACTGCAAGGGGCTCTATTGTCACATTTTATTGAACCGGTATATTTAAAAACAGTTGTGCTGGGAAGCTTAATGAAGGAAACTCATCTCTACAGGTAGATAAAAGCTTATTAAATTTAAATGTCTTCAAAAATCCGCAGTTTAGGATATAAGTTTCCTTGAATGTGATAAGCCGACGCTTAAGAAATATTACCTCTTTTCTCCATTTTTGCCAAAATTTATTGTGGAATTTTACATTGATGTCCACTTCTCTGTGCAACAGTTCCTAATAGCTGTTATCTCCAAAAGTAATATTGATACCTAAAGTCTGTTCGCTGATAGAGTCCCGGTGTGACATCACGAACGTCTGAATTAAGATGGCGTAGGCTCGTTGGTGTTTTCGAATACACAGTGGCGTCGCTTTGTTTCATATTTTACTTGATCTATATAATTAGATTTATTTAAAGGAAATTCAATTATAAGCATATATAATACATCTATTTTAAATTTATAGTAATTTAAGCTAAATAAATAAATTATAATATTGAATTGTTTTGGTTTCAAGTAAAAAATATGATAGAGCAAATAAACAAAATAAATACACTTAAATAGTTGCAGCGAAATCTTTTTTATTCGTTAATAGAATTTCGTCAAATAAGTATATGTAATCTTAAAATAAAAATATATACTTAATACTAATTATATCGAACCCTATATAAAACAAATATGGCAGTAAAATACAAATGCCTAGTATAAGATAATAATAATAATAAAAGTTCTTTATTGAATACATAAAAAATACATATTCAAACGGCTATCGACCGGAGTCCTTCAGCCTGTTTTTCCTACATTGTTACTGTTGATACATTATCTTATGTGAAATATTTAAAAATGAATACATTTTATGGAAAAAAAATAAAAAAGAAAAAAAAGCAAACAAATTTTTGTGCAAGTATACATCTAAAAATTTTTTATATTAATTAGGTTTGAATTAATGGAGATATTTTTTCAATAAGAGACATCTCTGGGTGTTTGAATTTTGATCTTCTGTTGCGGTTTCTTGTACGGCAGAGAGGTCGTAACAGTTGCATATTATGTGGCCGATTTGCAAATTTGGTTGTTAATATTTGAAGTCTGCTCAAGATTGGGGTTATCCTAGTTTTTTCATATAATAATAATAATAATAATAATAATAATAATAATAATATCTTTATTGGTGCATTATACAGAGTATTTACACATGTCAAAAAAGTGATACAATTTTCTACATAATGTAGTGTATAAAGTAAAAGAGAGAAAAACAAAAACAAATGGTGTTTGAAGGTAAAAATAACACCGTAAAAACAAATAAATTAAAAACCTTATTTATTAGACATAGTGGAAAAGTCAGCATCTAAGAATTCTTTAAAATTATAAAAGGCATGGTCTATTAAAATTTTTTTTATCACAGATTTAAAACGTCTACAGTCCAGTTCCTTGATGGGATGGGGTAAAGCATTGAAAAACTTTATTGCGTGATACCTTATTCCATCGCGAGTTTTAGAGAGTCGTAAAAAGTCATGATTCAAATGATCTTTATTACGGGTAGAGTATGAGTGGATCTGATCACGTGGTGTATACATTGTTTCATTTTCTTTGATGTAAAGGAGACACTGCAATATATATGTACTAATCAGGGTTAGGATATTTAGTTTTTTAAAAGAATCTCTGCAATCATCTCTGTATCCTAACCCGGCAATTATTCTAACTGCTTTTCTTTGCATAGCAAAAACAGCAGCAGAATGGGAAGAGTGACCCCAGGCCAAAATTGCATAGCTGATTGCAGAGTGGATTAGTCCATGGTATGCTGCTAATAATGTTGCCTGGGACACGCAGTTCACTAGGTGTCTTAAAAGAAATAAATTTTTAGCCATCTTATCACACAGAAAATTGGCATGTTTTTCCCAAGTTAACTTGTTGTCCACGTGAACTCCTAAGAATTTAATACAATCCATGGATACTATATTTATGTCATCTATTATGTACTGTCTTAAACTGAAAATCATTGTTTGTGTCTTTTTCTCATTTAACACTAATTTATTTGATAGACACCAGTCCTGAATAGTTGACCGAGTTTCGCGCACATTGGACAGCAATGCATTGATATCCTGGTTTGTGTTTAATAAAGTGGTGTCATCAGCAAATAAAACAGATTTTGCCGAAACAGTATTGTTGGGTAAGTCATTTATGAAGATGAGAAAAAGAGTTGGACCCAATACGGAGCCTTGAGGTACTCCAAATTTAATATTTATGAAACCAGAATTCATATTTTGGTAATTCACATACTGACATCTTTTTTCAATGTACGATGCGAGTAGCTTTTGACTGTCAGCAGAGAATTTATAAAATTGAAGTTTTTTCAATAATATATCATGGGATACACAGTCAAATGCTTTGCTTAGATCCAAAAATTGGGCGTATAATATTTCGTTTTGTTCAAAGCCTCTGTTGATTGAGTCTGTCAAAGAGTTAATAGCATGGGTAGTCGACAATTTACTTCTAAAACCAAACTGACAGTTATTGAACAAGTTGAACTTCTCAAAGTAATTTGTTATTTGCAATTTTAAGATCCCTTCAAAAATTTTTGCAAATAAGGGTATGATAGAAATCGGTCTGTAATTAGCAGGATCTTCCACATCTCCCTGTTTATGAATGGGTATAACTTTTGATACTTTAAGAATTTTGGGGAAAATATTACTTTTAATACATTGATTTATAAGTTTAGTTAGTGGAATAAAAATTTGGTGTTTGATTGAATTTAGAATTTGTAAGTTTATGTTGTATGCATCTTTACTATTTGTGTTTTTTAGGTTATTAATTATGTCTAAAATTTGTAAGTAAGATACTTCCGAAAAATTAAAATTAAAAGTACTGTCTAGCCCCTTTAGGTCAGTGTTGCTTAAATAAAGTTCAAAATTGTTGTTGGATGGAGGTAATGAATTAATTGTACGACCAGCAACCGTACCAAAGTAATTATTAAAATCATTTGAAGTAATATCAGAAGCTATGTGTGGATTACGAGACTGTTTTTCATTATTAATGATGTTCCACATTGCTTTATTCGGATTCTTGCTTTGTGAAATATACTTATCATGTGCAATCTTTTTTGCTTTTTTCAATTCTGATTTGTAGATGGATTTTTTATCAGTTATTAAAGATTTTAAGTGAGGCGTAGGATTTGCTTTATACATGTCTTGTAACAGGTTTAAAGTATCTCGCATCTGGCGCAAGTTATCAGTGAACCATTTAATTTTGCTTCTTTTATTAGATGAAAGAAGTTTTGACTTTTCAGGAAATACAGATTCCACTGTAGAAGTAATAATATTTAAGAATGTTTCAAATTTGTACTCAACTGTTAAAGTGGCATCATTAACAAAACTCCAGTCTGTATTTTTTAGGCATTTTTTATATAATAAATTATTCGGCGGATTGTGGAGGTTGTTGAGTGGATGCCGAATTTTAGTTATAGTGCGTAGCGAAGAGGTTTCGGCAACTTTTAAGTTGTTTAGTGCCGGCGCTTGGCAGTTGACATATAGAGTGTGTCCATATTCCAGTATAGGTCGACATATATATGTGTAGATTTTTGTGGCTGTTTTGGTAGATATTCCTTCATTTTTATATGTGAGTGATTTGAAGTGTTTTGCTCGGTTTTTTATTCTCGATTTAATAATTGCTGAGTGTTGGTTAAAATTCAATTTTTGATCCATGGTAATTCCTAAATATTTGGCTGAAGGTGTTGGTTTTACATGTTCGTTTGCAATGCTTATTGTAAGGGAGGACAGAGAGGGAGTGTGGTTAAATATAACGAATTGTGATTTATTAGGATTTGGAAGTAGACGCCATTTATTGAACCACACTTGAACCTCATTCATCTTTGCCTGCAACTTAGGAATTAAACTCTGCAATGATTTATCATGTCCCACCAATGTCGTGTCATCAGCATATTGCAGTATGTATGTTGTGTCTTCAGATGGATTTTGTAGAGTGGTGATGTCATAGCTGTATAAGTTGTACAATAGAGGTGAAAGTGGTGATCCTTGTGGAACCCCTTGCTCAATAATAAATTCTTCCGATGTTGCGCCATCAACCTTTACGTGTAGTGTTCTATTTTCTAGGTAATTTCTTAATAGGTGTATCAGATAATCAGGCGTATCTACTTCTTTTAATTTGTAAAGTAATCCTTTGTGCCAAATGCTATCAAACGCTTTTTTGATATCAAGAAATATTGCTGCCGATTTTAAATTTTTGTGCTTGGCAGTCTGGACATTTGAGGTGAGAATCGTCAGTGGATGAATGGTGGCACATTTTTCTTTAAAACCAAACTGGTGATTAGGAATTATGTTCCTAGTGTTATCATATAATTTGTTTCTTATAATTTTTTCAAATAGTTTTCCTAATACTGGTAGTAGAGTAATTGGTCGATAGTTGTTAATTTTTTTGTGATTAGTATTCGGTTTTGGTATATTTATTATCTCACCTCTTTTCCAGTCTTTGGGAAATAAATGGTGCTTCAGACAATATTTGTAGATTTTTAGAATGTAACAATGAACCTGATAATTTAGTTGTTTAATTATTGACCATGGTATTCCGTCGACTCCTGGTGATGTATTTTTTTGCTTGTGTAGAATGTTGAAGTATTCTTCTTCCTCGATTTTTATAGGGTTGTTAGGAATCTCGGTGTTAAAGTATTCGTGGTACCATCTATTTACTTCATCATATTTATTTTGATCAAAAACTGGATTTTGACTCTCTGCAAATTGTTGTTCGTAATAGTTTGCGAATATGGTTGCCTTGTCTTGATTTTTATTAAATATTTGCCCATTTTCTTCAATTTCTGGAGTATTGTGTTTGGGCTTGTATTTTGATAATTTTTTGATTTTTTGGTAAAATAGCCGTCCATTTGATTCCTCGATTTCCTGACATGTCTGCAGCCAACAATGCGTCTTATATTGAAGTATCATTTTTTGAACTATTTTGTTGTACTCATTTATTTTCCGTTTTATATTGGGGTCTGGGCTTGTGTAATATTCCCGTAACATTTTTCTTTTGGTTTTTATCATTTTAATTATGTATGGTGGAAGTTGATGGGAATAGTACTGTGTTTTAAAAGTTGGGGTATTTTTTTGTATTTCATCTGTTATTTTCTTATTAAATTGTTTTATATCTTCTATATTTTCAACCTTGTCTTCCTTAACTTCTATAAAAGAGCACATGACCTCATTTAATTTATCTATGTTACATTTCTTGAAATTATAGATTTCTTTGGGTTGCCAAGCCGATGGGAGTTCATTTATATCGAATATGATTTTCATTGCCAAGTGGTCCGAACCAAAGTCTGGGATTAGTTCAACTTTCTTGAAGTTTTTCTTTATATTTTTTGTATGTAGAATAAGATCTGGAGTTGTATCTTGGTTGTTTGGCATTAGAAAAGTTGGTGGTGTATCTATTTTCACAAAATCACTGTTGTCCAAAAAATTTTTTAAACGTTTTTGTTTACTTCGATTAGTATAAGATAAATAAATGAATTTAGTTTTCTTCGTCAATGTCTAATTCTTCCGAGTCCTCATCGTCGCTTTCATTATTAACATTTATAATGAGTGGCATAACTTCTTCAGTATGAACCTCTCGATCATATATGTCTAAAATCAATTTATTTGTGTGATTTACACAGTTGAACCAAATTGAGCTCGACACTTGGGATAAAGCCTCATTCCACATAGCAAAAATGGCTTCGTCACTAAAACCATCTTTCCTGACGTGTTTTTCGTAATACTCCTTACAAATTCCCCAAACAAGTTCCATTGGGTTGAACTGACAGTGATATGGTGGAAGCCACAGTACTTCATGTCCATGCTTTCTAATTAAATTGTCGACAACATAGTGTTGCTCTGTTCTGTTAGATCCAGCTATTTGGATCAATTCGGTATCACTGAAATCTATATTTTTGGTCTTTAACCAGGTTTGTATTTTTTCTTTCGTCCAAAATCGGGTGGGCTGTTTTTCTTCAACCCGAGAGTGGTACTTAGATTATTCTAAAACAATAATGCTTGGATTTTGTAACCCCAGCAAAAGTCTCTCTGTCGGCCACTTTTCAAAATTTTCAGAGTTCATATTGTCATGGTAATCTGCTGACTTATTCTTGGTGGAGAAAACTAAACTTGCATCTTCAGCAAAGCCATGAACAGATCCTGCTTTTTTTCTGCTTGTACAATTATAACTTTCTAACACAAACTTATGCGGACTTAATAATAAAGCACTTCCCGTTGGCGAATAATAATAAATTTCCAGTGAAATGGTTTAATGACGATCTAAGAAAGATAAGGGACACATTGTCGTCTCTTAAAACAGTCTGTGACTCCTCAAAAGATACATCTTATTTCATCTTTTAAGACACTTAAAAAGAATATAAACTTGGAATTTCTTATGTTAAGAAAAATCACTATAACGAATTTACTGCACGGTCTGACAAGGTTCGCGACAGTTGGCGCTTGGTAAATTTCGAAAGAAATAAAAAGAAATTCAATACAGCTGAGCATGGCATTGAAGCTACTGATTTTAATGATTTTTTTTCTACTGTAGCTGAAAACATAATTAATACACTACCCAACAATACATTTCAGAAGAGTGCAGTTGACTATATGAATGGTGTGAAAACTCCGAGCAAAACTTTTTTTATGAAACCGATTACAGAGAGCGAAGTCATTAAGGCTACAGAAAAATTGAAAAACACATGCTGCACAGATATTTATGGCATGAATAGCAAAATCATCAAAGATACTTTAGATGTCATTATTCGTCCTCTAACGTGCTTACTAAATACTTGTATATGTGAAGGTAATTATCCTGATGCCTTCAAAATTACAAAAGTGATACCAATCTTTAAAAAGGGTGATATTTCGATAATAGAGAACTACCGACCCATATCCATCATCCCCATTATCTCTAAGATTTTTGAAATAATATTGAAAACTCGGCTGATGCTTTTTTTCGAATCTAATAATGTCCTAAACTGTTGTGTTTGGCTTCAGAAGTAAGTGTAGCACATCCCAAGCAGTTTTCAAAGTTGTGAGCGACATAGTCAATGGTCTTGAGAGTGGAAAATTTGATTCAATCACACTATGTGATCTCTCAAGGGCGTTTGACTGTGTTTCTCATGATATCTTGTTAAAGAAGTTGTACGTTTAGCCGAAACATTTTTTAGGTCATATTTAGAAAACAGAAAACAAACTGTATGTATAAAAAACAATTTTTCTGATTTTAATCCAGTTATACACGGAGTACCTCAAGGTTCAGTTTTGGGGCCTCTGTTATTTATTATATATATCAACGACCTATTCCATAACATGTTTCCCAATGCCTGTGTAGCATTTGCAGACGACACGACGATAATAAATTCAGGTTCAGACATGGATGACTTAATGCTGAAAAGTACCGACACTGTTTCTGAAGCCAAACAATGGTTCACATCTAGTAAGTTAAAACTTAATGAGGGAAAAACGCAAAACCTAACATTTTCTACAAGTCGAACAGCCCCTAAAGGTAATAGCGCAAAACTGCTCGGCATCACCATTGACGACAGACTAAATTGGTCTTCACACATTGCACAGTTGAGTCGCAAACTATCGAGCTCTGTATTTGTATTACGGAATCTAACGAGATCGTTATCTATGGAGACTCTGAGAATGAGCTATTTTGCGCTATTCCATTCTCATAGAAAGAAAGAAAGAAAGAAAGAAAGAAAGAAAGATTTATTGGTGCTAAAAAAACAGAGATTACACAAGTCAAGAAAAGTTTACAGTACACATTACTTAATGCAACGAATCATATAAGTTATGGCACACTGCTGTGGGATAATTCGTGTTACGCGGACAAAATTTTCCGGCTTCAAAAACAAGCTGTTAGAATAGTGGCTGGTGCAGGCTTCAGAGACCACTGCAAGCCAATTTTTAAGATTCTGAATATAATGCCTTTGCCGTGTTTATATATGTCTCGTTATTAGAGATTTATAAAAATAAAAATCAGTTTGCAACAAATTCTGAAGTTCACAACTATCACACTAGATCTGGAGGTGATCTCCGAATACCACGCTATCGACTTTCGAAGTCAACTAAAAATTCTTTGGATATTAAATTGTTTAATCGCCTACCTAATAACTTAAAAAATTTGAATAACCCTAATAAATTTAAAGTGATAATGAAAAAGCATTTCCTTAAACACTGTTTTTATTCAGTTGAGGAATATATACAAACCCCCTTTGACATGTAGTTTACAGTAATATACAATGCATTACTTAATGAAAACGCTTACCGTCGTCACCATTACATAAGATAACTATGTATTGTATGTTTTTTATTATGTTTTTATATAAATATTCTTGTTTTTATATAAGTATTCTTGTGCTAGTTATCTTTTTTTTTTTAATTTTTAACATGTGACTGCATGCATCTCAATGCATTCAAAGACTCTATTAGAGTATTTTTTTCTTGACTTGCCAAAAGCATTGTATTATATAACTTGGTCAAATAAATTTCTATTTCTAAATCTTTTACCTTCTGTAGCTGTAAGACACCTTTTCAATTTTCTAGAATTATCTTGCCAAGAATGTAATCATCCTCTTCTGCTAAAGATCCAAGTTTCGTCTAAGAACACTACATCTTTGGGGTCATTACTTTTCAAATTTTTTACGTATTTGCGTAAAAATAAATTTGTGGTCTTTCACACAGTACTTTTCTATTGTCATCTTTTTTGAAGGAAAAGCCTAATTTTTTAATTACTATATAAACTGGTACAGCCAATATCAACTATTGTTCTAGATTTTAGCTCTTCTAAAAGGATAGCCAAGGAAACATGTTTATGATCAGATGCCATATCGTAAATAACATTTTTTATTTCATATTTTACAGCATCGTGTAATTCTGTTTTGGACTTTTTACGAATCCGTTTAACCGAAGTTTGAGGTTCCGCATTTTCTTTGTCGTTTTTAGCTATTTTTCTTACAGTCTTTTCATCGATTTTTAAAACCTCACCCACTCGCCTTTGAACAGCTTTTATTGACAATAAAGTTCCACCATTTTCATTTTCCTTTTGAAAATATTCCAACAAATTCAAAACTAACTGCTTTGATTGCGGATTTAAAAATTCACCAGGATGCATGTTAACTATTTTAACAATAGAACAGACTAAAATTGCCCTCTTAGGCACTAATTGAAATAAGTGCACTATACCTGCTATACCCGACTTCCGAGAAAATCGACCCGCCTCTGAAATCGCCAGCCGCATTCGACGACGACGCGCCTTACGCAAATTGGTTTGCTGTCGAACAATAGAAATGCCGCACGTCGGTCATAACTTGACCACAAAGATTAAAACTTATGTTACAGATTAGGTTACAAACAATATTTCAATAAAGACAAGGAAGGATAGAGCTCCGGAGGATATTCCTTACACTACACGACCGGGATTCTATCAGCGAACAGACTTTAAAACTCTACTTAAAATAATAAATGATCAAAGAAAAAAATAACATGTAGGCTTCATACATATTGATAAGAGAAATTAGTTTTTTCGTCTCCTGTAAAATTGCTAATGTGGATTGATGTGTGGATGTGTCTGAATAAAAGTGATAGGACAGATATTTATTTAATGAAAGGTTGTGATTGTAAACTTGGGAAATAATTTTTGCTCTTAAATGATAACTTGAATCGGAATGCTCCTATATAATTGATTAGCTTGTGGTTAAAATAGTTTTGCCTCTAATGATTTGTCACACTGAATACTTGATATTGGACGAAAGCTTTCTCACAGGTTTTCCCTGTAAAACACTTTATGGAAGGAAATAAAGTTTTTACTAAGGTAGCATATCTATAATAACATTAGAAATGATGATCTTTAAATAAAAACAGTTTCAATTTAGAGTATCTGTTTTGATGACTGAAAAGGGTACTATTTTTCTTAAAGTATCTTCAATTCTGTGAGATTGACTTTGTAGACTTTTACTTTTTTTTGTTTTTTTTTTATACAGGGTGTAATTAGTTTCATGTCATTAAAAAAAACTGGTAATGGGGACCGACTAGACAAACAAAAAAGCTTTATGTCTTTTTCCTCTCGGAGCACTTTGGAAAAACAATTTGATTAGGGTAGGAAACATTTGAGAACCACTGCCTTTCTGGGTCAATGGACGTGTAGTTCTCGTCGGCACGCGGCGGCCCGCGGTTTCAAAGGAAAGAAGGGGGCACCTTTGATGGCCGCCTCAACGGAACCAATTATAAAAATGTAAATAATTCGTTATCTCTTTTTGCAGAACTGCAAACAAATGATAGGCGTAAAGGTTTAAACACAACATTTCTTTACATGTGTGTTTTTTTAATTTAGAACAAAATATTGGAGCTTTTATTGTTGTCTATAATTTTTCAGATTTAAATGTGATTTATTAACATTTGTAACCTAAATGAGTTCTGGGTTAAAAGCTTAAAAAATGAGAAATTATTGCATTGCATTGGGAAATAAAGAGTTAGACGTCTGAGATACGATAACAGAAGTCAATTATGTGTATTTTAAGTTAGGAAAAAATCTGATTTATTAAATGGCTTCCGTCTGCATCAATACAATTTTCGACACATCGAACTAAGGGCATACGCACTCCGTTCAACGCATTTGGTAAATTAGGATCATTTTTTATGGTTTCCATGCACATTAAACTACCACACTAAACTATCAACTAACGTTGTCAATAAAGAAAATAAAAATAAAACTTGGTCCAAAATCCAAAAAGCAACACAAAAAGAACGAACAAGTAGTGTCTGTACGTTATCAAGAACTTCATGACTTGAACGGTAAGTCAGTAAAATAAATCTTAACTGTAAATATGTGGCCCAAAATTCAAAAAGAACAAGCAACATACAAAAACAACGAACGGGTTCGACGTGTGTACTTAACGAAGTGCCCACAGAAAGTAAAATATTGCACAAGGGAGAGTATAGTTTTCTTCAGATCTACTAAGCACTCAGAAAACGCCGACGTCTTTCACCTTTACCGCACTGCTAAAGACCTTACCTTACCTACTTTTAAAGAACCATAAAAAAGTGTGATTATCAACTTATGTCCTCGCCGACGAGCGGTCTCTAACAAAGGAGCGCGACACTTTGAAAGAGCCGTATTAGCTAGGGATTGCAATTTACCGGAAGTTTTAATAACCGGTAAATCGGTAAATAAAAATGTAAATAACCGGTTAACCGGTATTTACCGGTAATTTTTAAAATGAATGATTAGGGTGGCAAAAATGGCAATTGCCTTTTTTGATGTACAAAATTATCTAAATTTAACAAAAAACATTTTTATATACGTATATTTAACATAATGAACAAACAAAAGGTTTTTTTATCGAAAGGAAAAAATATAAATTAAATAAATTTAAATAAATAATTATTCTGTAAATAACAAAAATATCAACTTAAATAACAAAAATTATAAACATAAACTCAAATAGCGCATTTACTGAATACTTAATCTAAAAATACAATATTTTTTAAAAATAGCCGGTTAAAAGGGTTAGTTTTTCAAAGCTATATCTGTTAATCGTCTGATATTTGTGCATAGAATACCATCAGCTGAAGATGCCCTTCCCCAATCGATATTGGTTGGTCGATAAGTTTAAAAAAATTGGTAATAACATACTTCTAAATGTATTCCACGGATATTTGCGGCAGCGAAATATTCAATTTCCTGTCGCAAGATATTGTCAATGGGGCTTGGTGTGTGGATTTTACTTTTTATAATTTATTTATTTATTTATTTACATATTGTGATACTAATCCTAAAAACTTGACAACTAAAATAAACATGAAGAGAAAATGCGAAATACAAAGATAAGATTAAAAACTGATTAACGACAATTACTGCGGTATAGCGCGTTTAGCCTGGTTTTTAAAACCACCAAGAGATTTTCTCAATAAGTCAAGTTCAGTGCAGTATTTGTTGACTGTTGAACTTATTCTATTCACCGGACTGAACATAGCGTAAGTTGTTCGACAATAAGGTACAGACAGAATGGATATATTTCTAGTGTTAAAAGATGGTACATTAAAACGCATAGACTCCAAGCAATCAGGAGAACTGATGCAGTTATTGATAATTTTGAAGGCGAAACAAACATCGTAATATTGGCGCCTGCTATATAAGGAAGTAATTCCCAAATATGATTTTGCTTCCTCACAGGTTAAGAATATACCCCTCATGCTCAGTTTATAGCACATAAATCGGACAAATTTGTTTTGTACAGATTCAAGTCTGTTGATAATATTATTTATTTATTTATTGTTAAAAGTGCTCAGTGTTGGAACAGTCAGTATGTATTTAGTGAATACTAGTCACTGACATAAATAGAAACGTTGAATACGTGACATATCGTAAGTTAAGAATTTACCGAAATAACCGGTAAAAAATTAAAATAACCGGTAATTATCATCATGTGTTTTTTGTCCTGATAACCGGTTAACCGGTATTGCAGTCCCTAATATTAGCCTATTTGATGGTTAGAGGTGCCGACATATGCGAGATAAAAGCCTATCCCAACATTCCAGCAGTTCTCAAACAATATTATTGAAAATTTTCGAAATTTTTGTTTATTTTTTTCCCCCTAAAACTATGGGTTTTAGACCCCATGTTATATAAGGTTTTTTTGTTCGTTTAGTCGTTCCCCACTACCAGTTTTGTTTAACGACATGAAACTAATTACACCCTGTATTTCTTATTTGTATCAATGTTTTCTCTTGTAGAGCGATATGTGGCCGCATAGAAAACACCCTACAAGGACTTCCACCACCGTACATGTTAAACAGACCTGCCATGCTTCGAATAACTTCCTTAGAGGGACGTCAGCCTCAGAAAGCACCCAATTTCGCTGTTATTTGGCTTAAAGGTTTAGGTGAGCCGGAAATAGTCAATACGGTCATGGGCAAGCCAGATGATGGGATATCTGTAGTTTGTAAACAGAAGCTAATAACCAGGTTTGCGAGTCTTTGTGGAAAAATATCCAGCATCACTGATATAAAAGAGCCACCCAGTACATACGGCGAGGCCAAAGATGCAGTGAAGTTTTACAAGGTAAGCTTTTAATATCATATTTAATAAAAAAGTGTGTAAGTTGTGATTTGCATAATACTTAAATAATATTTTCTAATCATGATGAAAGCAAGTGAATAAAAAATAATTAATTGTAAAAGTACCGAAGCTTTTTAGTCCACGCGAATTAGACATTTTAGAAGAAATAATTTATAAAGTAATAATATTTGAGATGCATACTCTAGATAGAGTTAGAAATAGATACCTGAAAAGTCCCCCCCTCCCCATTTAAAGGTGGAACGTCCCTTTTTTTTGCAAAAAACTCTAACGGGGACTTAAAGCTGGTTTTTCACTTTTATCTTGTAAACCGTTCGTCGGAAGAGAAAAAAGTTTAGAAAATAAAAAATGATTAAATTGTGCATAAAAAAATGTCCTATTAACCTTGTAGCTTATCCTCACCTATTTCGCACTAACAGCCTCCGAACAGAGAGGTAGTTGGAGCGCATAGGTAAAAATCGATCCTATTCAAAGTTTCACAGAGAATATCTTAAAACCGGCTACTTTAACGAGAAAAATGCTCAGGAATGAATTTTTTCCCACAAAGCTGTATTTTTTTATTTTTCCCCTGTAGGCCAATTCCACTAAAATTCACAAAGCTGTATTTTTTTTATTTTTCCCCTGTAGGCCAATTCCACTAAAATTCTGTCATCGACAAACTCTTCTTCAAATTCGGAATATAAACATCCTTGCCCATGGCAATTAGAGCATATTTTTGAGCAGCGCAGTCCAACCTTAACACAGCTGCATCGTTTTCCGCAACCCTTTTTGCAGCTGCAGGATATTAGCTGTAGGGTGGAAATTGGTGCTGGTAACTCGGTGGTATAAATGGGTGCTAAGATGTTGCTTACTTTCTTCCAACCCCAATCCGTTGGTTCCAACTTTTCTCATCACCAAGATTGAATTTGGAGAAATATTTTGTAAGAATGTTGACGTAATGCCTCAGATGTTGGTGGCAGTCTTGGTAGAATCCCAGCAGTACTAGATTGACCGACCAACTTATTGAAAATAATGAACCTTTGATGATTCAAAGATGTCTCTTTTTTGGGGCTTTGTATAATGCAAGCGCGAATTGCTCTCCAGCACTTGTAATTTCTTGTTTCGTTGAACTATGGTTGTTGAATATACGGACAACCCTTCGAAATCTTTTCTTTTATTGACGCATTCCACCATTTGCACTTTTCCTTTACCAAAGACAGCTGAAGTGGCATCGCATCTGAACGTGTGGAGAAACAAAATTGTCTCCTTACAGCTCTTTCTTTAAAACTTCCGAAGACTGCAAGTCACGAGAACTGTACGGTGAAATGCATTTCAAAAGTCACTGCTGTCTTTCGATGGTCTTCGTACTGCAAACATTGTCAACATACCTGTCTAACACTACAGTCACTTTTTTGCCGTAATGATTACGAATAAACCGAATATAGGCTGTATAAACGTTGTTAAAGGTATCCTGCTTTGGCCATACTACTCGATGAATCAAATTGCCGGCATCAACAATGAACTGGCAATCAGGAAAATCTATTGACCTCTCTCGTACAGCATTGAAAATATCATACAGAGAAGAATTCTTGGTTTGTCTCATTTACCCTTTCTCATCGAAGAGAAGAAGACGAATTGAAGCAAGCTCAAAGTTGAAACATGACCCCAAAAATTATATGTTTATTTATTATTAGAAAACGCGAGCAGATCCGAAGATCCGCAGCACTCAGGCCTATCGGCCCATTGTACAATCGCGACATTTAGAATCCCCTAGAAAAGACCGGTGCTCTCCACGAAGGAGAGCAGCCCTTTCCAGGGTAGATCCCGTAGTTCCTCCGGCTGTAGAAGCTGCCTTCTGAAATACCTATGCCTTGACGCTCCTATTGGTGCACAATGACATAGGATATGAGTGATGGGTTGATCCTCCACTCCACACATCCTACAAGTAGGATTATCTTTCAACTGCATTGTATACAGATGTTTGTTCAGAGGACAGTGTCCTGTTATCAGGCCTACCATCCGTCTCAATCGCTCTCTATCGAGCCCAATCAGCCACTTTACGGTGGAGTCAGTTGAGGGCTCCTTTATATGGAGCCTCGACTGTCTCATTCCGGGGGCCTGAGCCCAATAGTTGTTAAACTGTGCTGTAGCCCAGTCTTGCAGCTCTGATTGTATCAGACTTCTTGGCAGACCAAAGGCTGGTTTGGGGTCAGGGAAAGGAGTTTTTGCTTCTTCACCCGCCAAACCTCCGATTAAAGAACTTATATCTAGATACATAATGGCTACCTTTTCTTCATATACCTTATTTGCTCCTAACATAGTCACATTATATGTCCATTAAAATGGATAGATGAACATCACATCCCATAGGCAACAGAGGCGGGTATGTGTAGAAGGGAAAATGTAAAATATTGTACCTATTTTATGTGATAATTATTGGTTAACTTCTAGGAATATTAACGCAGATTGAAAAAATACAATAGATAAAGATGTTTTATTCAAGGGAAATATGCATTGGAAGGATATTATTTATAATATTATTATTAAAACTACAAACCGAACCTCATCATGTTACGACTATGACCTACTTACTTATGAAATGATCGATTTCTGCAAATGGCACAGCACTGTTGCATGTTGCACTAAATTGTCACTAAACTGTCTAAATATGAACAGAGAATATTATTTAGGTATTAGGCAAATCACAACTTAAAATAAAAAGACTTCTTCACCACATTTTGATCGAAAAACACGAAAAACACTTATTAACATTAATGACTGATACTGTCAAAACTGTCAAACTCAGATTATGATAATCGAACTGAAGCCGACCGTGTACGAGCGGCCGCGAATACGCCGATGGGCCAATCAGCAACTTATGGGAAGAAGTGCCTTAGATTGGGAGTCTTTCGGGATCATAAAATTCATGCCATTATGTATCTAGATATAAGTTCTTTAATCGGAGCGCCAAACGGTCTGCTTCATTGCACTCGACTCCACTGTGTCCTGAGTTGCATTCACACAGCTCAGTCAGAATGTTGCGGCAGTTCAGCACCAGCTTAAAGGTCACCTTGTTTGATGCAAGAACCCTCAAAGCTGCCTGACTGTCGCTACGTCTATAAATATGTTTATTAACGGAGCCTCTTTTGAGGTTTTTGCTTGCACACAGTAAAATGGCATATATCTCAGTCTGAAATACACTAGGATACTTACCAAGTGGCGCCAATATACGAGCCCTTGGTTTGAATCCGTGTACACCAGCACCGGTCCCCTCCTGAGTCCTTGAGTCTTCTTCCTGACTGTTTATTTACTTATATTTAATTTTCAAAGTATCAGGATCTGAGAAAGAAGTAAATAAAATGATACAGAAAATGCAATATAATTTTAAATATATTATATATACGTTTAAGGTAATTATTCATGCCTGAAGTTTTTATTGCCGTAATCCTTCCAGGTATAGCCTGAGGCCATCTTTATATCTACGTCGGTACTGTACATATTTTACGTATAATTATAAACGCATCTGTGGGAAAATAAATAAAAATCACTTGCATGAAAACCCGCTATACATGCATCTTATAAAGTGAATTCCACTCTATAAATTTATTCCTGATCATTTTTCTCGTGAAAGTAACCGGTTTTAAGATATTCGCTGTGAAACTTCGAATAGGATTGATTTTTACTTGTGGGCTCCAAACTACCTCTGTTCAGATGCTGTTAGCACGAAATAGGAGGATAAGCTACAAGGTTAATAGAACATTTTTTATGCAGAATTTAACGACAATTGTTTTATTTCCTATACCTTTTTCTCTTCTGGTGAACGGTTTACAAGATAAAAGTGAAGAACTAGCTTCATGTCCCCGTAAGGGGTGCTTTTTTGCAAAAAAAGGGACGTTCCACCCCTAAATGGGGGGGAATTTCGGGTATCTATTTCTAACCCTATCTAGAGTACGCATCTCAAATATTATTACTTTATAAATTATTTCTTCTATTGACTGTTTTTTAATCTAATTTGCATGTACTGTAATTTGTCATTTTAAAGTTTAACTAACTGTTATGGTTTGTTTTCCTGCAGATGGCCAAGGAAAGCCTGAATCAAGCATTTATCAAAGCACAATTGGGAAGTTGGGTGTCCAAACCTATCGAACAAGATATGTTTGAAATTACAGCATAAAACTACGTTCTTTCTCCATGGGTAGTTTTGCAAAACCATTTTTAGTAGTGCATGATAAAAGTTATATCTTTATATTTTTTAGTACCTACTTACATAAAGTTTAATTTTGTTGGTGCAAATATCTTTATTTTCCTTGTACCTTCTTAAATGCATTAAATGTAGTAAGTATATATTTGAAAATGATGTTTATTAATTTTTGTTTTTGATTTTAAATCTGGTCAGTATTATCCATAAAGAACATTTTACTTTTGAATGGACTCCATTTTTTTTTGTTTAAGTTTAAAGTTGTAAAAATTCACTTATGCATGAAACAAATTTATTTTGTTAGTGAATATGTAACAAAAACCCTAATAAATTATTAGAAGTACACCCTCAAAATGATTTTTTATTAATAGTATATATAATTGTAATATATGTGTTTTCATAGGTATAGGTCGAGCGAGCGGATGTGCATTTGAAACGCTCCTATGTAAAACGCGAATACCGGGTAAAAGTTCGTTAAATTTGAGAAAGCTTAAGTGAATTGTAGCTCAAAAAATTTCGCGCAGATCGGTGTATCATAACAAAAGAACAAAGTTGAAATAGAATATATTTGAAAGTAACTAATATGCTCAGCTATTATAACCCCACCGGGGATTATACTTTGCTAGGCGGCAGCTCTCTCGTCGGAAGCACTGGGGATGGGTAAGGATCTTTGGAAAATTTAATTTTAATGTCTTCAATTATTTAAATAGGCGCCACTTAATCTTGTTTTAGTTAAGACCAAGAAAAAATGCCTATCCTAGCCTTTTGGGTTTGCGGGTGTTGCAAAAAAATAAAGTCAAGGTTGGGTCCTCAAATTAGATTTAATAATAAAAATTTATCACAATAAGATATCCTTATGGGGTAAGAATGTGCTCTACGAACATCAAAATGCTTAATACTTAATTCATTTAATTTCACAAATGGTCCGCTTTTTGGCCCCCTCAAATAGTACTATTTGCGGTTCACAGTAACTGTGGAACTTATTAAAAGTCGTAATATTAACGAAATTATCTGACTTAAATTAGGTGTAAAATTGGCTTAGTAATTTAGCAAACAAATTCTTTGAAAAGTTTGGTAAATTTTATAGTTCAACGCCGTCGTCTCACACGACGTTTATTGTAAAATCAGAGGCTGGAATTTCACGTCGCCGTTTCTGAGTAATTAGAAAAAACAGTCTGACCTTATTTTTAATTTGTCGACACCTCACAGTACCATGGACATCCAGGGCAATTCCTTATTTACATAACGTGTTACAACCATGTGCTACAACCATGTGTTCTCATCAGGGTAAGCGATCTAGCGGCCGGGCGGCATGCTTCACGTGCGACCGTGGTTATCCAATAGCCGGTTGAATAATTGAATCACACAGCGCTTCCAACCATATAACCGTATTACAGCTCAAATTACATAGATCCAGGATCATACAATCATTAAATATTAAACAGCAAGTCTACAGGATACGAGTTATGAATTCGAAAATTCCAAGGTGCAAATTACAAAATGCAAGTTAGCCATGTGCAAATTAACCAAACGTAAGTTAGCTATACGTAAATTAGCTATACGTAAATTAGCTATACGTAAATTAGGCCGGCAAATCTACAAAACAGAAATATTGTTATCGTTACTGCAAACGAGGAACAATTAACAAACTGCCTACACGGCGAAACAAATTTAGACGTACCTTCTCGCAGAATGGCCCTTCTTTTAAATATAATCTAACAAAATTCTCTAAGCCATGTGCTCGGTGCCCCAACAGCTTCTTAAATGGCCGTTACTTCCTTCCAAACCCTTTTTTCCACAACCGAATCCATGTACGTTGGAAACCCGTAGTGAAAAACAATTGGTATTTAAAATTCATACATCGCGCAATGACGCGCTCGCCCTATACCGACAGTGCGCTTAGCCAATAACCTGATTCTAAACTAAACGTAAACAACTAACATGGCTGTTTCTGTCCGAAAATTGGCGTAAACAAATGTTAACTGAGAAACTTATGACTTTCATGTAAATAATCCCAGACATAAAGTGATTGAAAACGCACACAACGTTATTTACAATACTGGGAAAAGGTTTCACTACTGCTTTGCCCTGTTTTAGACGCCCGCATACGCCGACAATTTATCAACAAATTAATTTAAGCACTATGAGCCATGCTAATTACCAAACAAACTCTGAAGGTTCCTAGTACCATGAGGGAGTCGAACATTCTTCCAATAGGTATAGTAATAATAAGGTAACATGCTACTTCCTTAAATTAACCGAATCAAACTTTATACCATAAAGATATAATTATAAATGCGTTGTGTCGCTCCTATGCGCTCAATGAAGAAATGTTCCTACCACTTACGTACAGGACAAGGTAAGGTATACCAAAAAGGAACCATGCATACAGGGTTCGCCCCAAAAAGTACTATTTACCCGTTACACTATTAGCAAGTGAACCACATGTGTATCCATAAAATAGGATCGAACGGTGCAATTCAACACTCAAGTGCATCCAGCATGTGGCAGATAACAAATTTCATGTACCAGAAATTTTTGGGTAATAGTGAGTGACATCGCATACCTGCAGAAACCCGAGCAAGATAACTTGCTATGCACCCCGAATAAGTGAGGAGAACTAACGGATTAGTCTCGTCAAGGGAATTTGGTGAGTAGCGGTATGTATTAATGTGTCGTGTAAATATAGAAGATTTAGTTTTTCTACCCAGGAAACTGTGTTTTATTTACTAAATCCCCCAGTGTAGTCAAATATTAGTAAAAGGTAGTTTTTCCCAAGACCGTGCATATAAGCCATGGCAGGATTCAGTAGCCTACGAAGGATTGGTGCTTCTCAGGACGTTCCAGTGGGCCTTTTCGATTACATTTCGGTCACATTTATTAAAATTATTATTTATCTGAATTTGTTACACCGAGAGCTTTTCAAAAACACCAAACACATGTACTTTTTCTAGAAAGACAAGGAAAATATTTGAAAAAATCTAAAATATTAAAATCTTTGTATGATTGTTGTTGAATAAATACTGCAAGGCATAAGTCACTTGGCATGTTTGAACATGTTTGACTAAACAAACATGACTATGTTTGGACACGTTTAGGCGTGTTTTGACGTGTTTAGGCATGTTAGGGCATGTTTGAACGCGTTTGGTCATGTTTAGGCGTATTTGGACATGTTTAGGCATGTTTGGACGTGTTTAGGCATTGTTTGACGTGTTAACAATACTGCATATAATACATACTGTGACGTGTTTCCACCCTTAGGAAACCACTCTTGCAAATTCCGTGGGTTCCAAAAATTATAGAGAGATAACCACTAACACACTTTATTAAATAATTTACTGGATACTTCACAATACTATTATGAACTTTACTGACTAAAAATAACAATGTTTATCACTTTGTTTTCACTTTGGAGTCTTAACCTCACTTGTCAAATCAAAACTTCATAACTTTCTGAACCCGCCGAGAATGCAGTCTTTTATACCTAAAAATGACAGATCTCGATTTTTCTGTGATGACGCCACCATTTTCTAGATCATTCTGGAACTTCTAGTAGGTGCAAATCTACATCCAGATGACATCCGAATTGAATTCTGTGATGCCTATGTTTTAGGGGTTGCAACACATTACAATAGGTGTTTTCTTTCTACCAACAATCTTAGCTAAGCTAAGTAGTTTTAATGTCACACGCAAACTGTGGTACATACACGAATATTTCACTCATCAGGCGTGACTGAAAAACTACTTAGCTTAGCTAAGATTGTTGGTAGAAAGAAAACACCTATTACATTAACATCGAAACTCAATTACATAGAACCACTGACACAGATCAAACAAACCAGATGTTTCACTTAATAGTATTCCCTATGTAACCAGTTTCATTTTTTGTCGTGTGACGTTTACCTTCCAGGATTCTGCGCAGAAGTCATAAACAGAGCAACCTAGCGGTTGACATGGAAGTTAAGACCAGCGAGTACAATGTCACAGGAGAGAGTGTTTAGTACTGAAATCTCAGAGATGGAAGTCGTCATCAGCTACAACAGTGATATTAATTATTTTGGAATGCAGTGTATTCTATTGAAGCTTAGAGTTCTTATTGTTATACATTTAAGTGGTTTTCTTGAGTATTTATTAGGTGACTTTTAATTATTGTTACGTGTCATCACCTCCCTCCTGTGTCTATACTCGCTGGTTAAGACTGCTTGGTATATGCGCAGATCACTACACAAATTCGTACCTTCCAGGAGTTGATTTATTATCTAAACCATGAAACGTCATAAGTGAAACATCTGGTTTGTTTGATCTGTGCCACTGACGTTGCATATAGAAAATCGATATTTTACTGTTCCTCTCAAAAAATTATATTCATTATGAAAAAGACAAGATTCAAAATGTAGGATTTGCACAAAATTGTACTAAAAAATAGCGAATTGTACTAGATTAAGAATTAAGAAAAAATATTACTGAAAAATTGGGAATCATATAAAATGTATAAGATAATCGGGATCTATCTATTCTTTATTCCGATTCTGCCTATCACTAGACCTACATGCAACGGCTAGATTTTGCTTTTTAATACATTTTAATCTAATTTTGTTATTAAAAATACTCGATACCTGCACAAATAAACTGCCGAATCTTTGCAAACTTTCGAATATAAATTATTTTCGATATTGTTAAAAAACATTATCCTCGAATAAAAACGCCAATACTTATCCCTCACGACACGGTTTATTTACTTTACACGCTGCTTAGGATAACAAAATGCCATTAGCGAGTTTTAAAGTTTGTAATCCGATAAAATATAAATAAATTTAACACTGAAAAAAGACGACAATATGACGTGATGTGTAGCACGTCATTTTAATGTCATTTATAAGACGTCATTATGTCGTCGATTTTTAGTGCACTGACGCCTTTTTGACCAGAATCACCAGATTTTGACGTCATTAAAACATATCCTTGCCACCTGGGTATAGGAATATGGAACTATATAATACATAATGGCTTTTTCACCCGGCGAAGAAGGAGAGGGCAATGCTAGTGACGGTTTTTATCGTCTAACGGTCACGCAGTTATCATTCCATTATGTTATGTAGTATTCTTCACTGTTGGTTATAACCAAATTAGGTTTATTCCTTTGCACTAAAAGTGTAACACTGAGCTGCACTGGTATAATATTGTCTCTTTTTTAACTTATGATAATCGTATTGATGCCATCTCTGTCACTCAAAATTAGTGTCACACTTCTTGTGCAAAGGAAAGGACCTAATAGCTATTTTCTTTCGTGCTGAACAAAGTGAACACAATCATTAAGCAACCAATAGAGATCAAGGATTTAAAAAATCCCTGGATTTGATTGGCTGTTTAGTGATTGCAATCAGTTCGTTCAGCACGAAAGAAAACAGCTATTGTATGAAATTCCCTACCTCAGATAAACAAAGAAATATATGGATAAATAATACTTTCCGTCTCCGCGTAAGATATATCACGTATTCATTGTTTACATGTCTATCGAGGCGTTCATTGGTTCTCTTCCGAAGGACGTTGACAGTTGTTTACATTTTCTTGTGCCGCCCTATTGTTTTATTGCTTTTAACGCTGTTTTTATCCAGTTATAAACAATTTTGTGTTGATTTTGCAGTTTAATCACGTTTTATACGGTTCAAAAATGACTAAGGATTGTTTAATTTACTAAAAGACCTACAAAAGGGAGTAATCTCGTTCGTTTTATATGCAAGCATAGTTGTGTACATAGTCGTAGGTTAGGGTTATAGTTAGGTTTATTGTCTTATTGTTTTGCTGATCTAGCAATAAATAATTTTTCTTCTGCCTCTCTCGTCTTTACACTCAAGTAAAAAACGTAAAAAGACAGTTGTGTGATTATCAGATAGATAGATAGATTAATAGATTTAGATTTATTTCTCTAAATTTAAATGTTACATAAGTATACCTATTTAAATTTGGTACGAGTATTTCAAACTTTACAGAATGTTTACATTATTACATAATAATAGACTGTATTAACTTTTCAAAATAATAATGCACTGGGTTCGATCCCCAGCTTTAAAATTGGCAACGTTATATGTAATGGATGTATATCTGTGTTTTTCTAAATGTGTAACCCCCTTCTGAAATTGTTGGGGTTGCCTGATATATGTACGTTATGTTGTTATTCCGTAGACTCCCAGAAAATATTACGCTTAGAAAAAAATGACTCGCTGTCCTACAGGTAACTGACCAAAATTTGAGGCATTTACAATTACGTATGCTTTAATCGTTTCAAGTTTGATGACTTTTACGTAACCCGGAGAGGAAAAAGATGTTTAAGAAAAATGTTTGTTTCATAGTAGTTTTACCAAGAGACTCATTTCACTTCTGTTATCGTATCAAGGGTGTCTCATATAATTTGCTTTTTAATACTAACAAGAGTCGAGTCGAGGCTACTCTCTGCTTTATCTTTGCTTTTACTGGAATTAATTCAGAATCGATACCTACAGACCCGACGAGAGAGGAGGGGTGCGGGGGTGATGCCCCCGGGCTTGTCTAGGGGGCCCGGAAATTTAAAAAATTTTTGAGGGTCCATATTTTCTATCCACGGCTCTGCCAAGATACCGATATAAATTAAATTTATTAGTTAGAAAATTAACTGCAATTTATTATATTTTTTAATAGCCATATCAGATTGAAATAATTTGATGCGTTGTATCGAAAACAGATTTGATAAAGAATCTGTTATCTTTATCGTAACTATATTCAACAATATTAAAATTAAAAACTGGAAGTAATGGTGCGGGAGCTAAGTGGCTTTTTCGGGCACTCATCGTTATAAGCATTTTCTATGGGCTGATTAATTCTATCGAACTTGACAAAATAGACTTCTGGCTTATGTCAGTCCGTCGAGTGGGCCATGGTTCTAGATATAAAAATCAGTGAAATTATATCATCGTTACAAAGCCAAGTTTTTTTTGTGTGTACACATTTTATGTTTAGAATGAATAAAATAAGATCGCCAGAAAGTGTGGGCCATCAGGGGCGCAGCCAGAAAGGTCAAAGAGGTAAAAAAACGAAGTTATATAACATCATCGTTACAAACTTTTTTTAAGGTTGAACATATTTTATGTTTTGAACACAGAAAAAAATTCCCAGAAAGAAAATGTTTAGGATTTTTGCGCATATTTCATCTCAGAACTCTAAACTCATCGTTACAAGTTCTGGCTCCTTTTTAAAACGTAAATAAGCTCCTTCAACAATAGAATAGCCTCCCCATAAACAAAGTCAACAAAAGTACCATAGGCTCTTAAATATACAGGACTTTAACACTTTCGGCTAACTTGACTCCGTACGGTATCTCACATGTATTGTATCATTATTACCTTCCTGGCTGCTCCTCCTGACGGCCCACACTTTCTGGCGATCATATTTTATTCATTCTAAACATAAAATGTGTACACACAAAAAAAATGTTATTGTAACGATGACATACATGATTTCACTGATTTTTAAACAGTGTTCGTGATGCTCCTGACAGGAGCTGCCCCGCCAGAAGTCGATTTTATGAATTGTTATCATCCATTAAACCATAAAAATATCTCAAAGTTCATAAAGCGATGAGCTGCCGAAAAAGCCACTTAGCTCCCGCTCTATAAGGTAGTGCATTATGTAGAGTATATTTGTTTACAATATAGAGATATAAAGTAATATGATGTTATTTTTGTTTTATGTATATGGTACGGGTAGCGTATGACCAGATTCATTATACAGTATCGGAAAGTCTTGGATTAGGCATGCAAACAGAGCTGCCTACGCACATGTGGTGAGGAAAGCAAGTGGCACGAGTAGGATGTGTTATACGATAAAAAAAAATAGCCTAGTTGTTTCGCTCTCGCTTGCTCTTATTGTCATACCTAATCAAACGCTTGCCGGTACTGTTGAGTGATAAGTATGTAAACTTTTAGATGAATATGTTATACTGTAATATGAAAAAATACTAGTTGGTTTCATTTATATGCTAACATATATAGATGTTTTTATTGTCTTGACCGTTGATATCAAATTAACTTGATGCAGTTATATCCTGGGTTATCGGTCTTTATAATAAAATTACTCTTTTCTTACGTTTCGGTTAATTCAACCATCGTCAGAGAACTACAATTAAGTGAAGACCAATATTTTTTTAAATGCTATTTTGTATACACATACAATTTAAATCCATGTGTATAAAAAATAGCATTTGAAAAAATATTTGTCTTCATTTAATTGTAGTTCTCTGACGATGGTTGAATAAACCGAAATGTGGCAAAAATAATAATTTTATTATAAAGACCGCATAATCCCAGGATATACCTATATCAAGTTACTTTTATATCCTAACCAAAAGTTAATTTTTTTTTTACTCAGAAAATGTAGAGTAACTTATCGTTTAAGAACTATTTAACTTTGAGAATTGACAGTTCAATACTTTCATTTCTCTTCAATAACACATTTTGTAAAAATTCAAACAGTACTCTTTTTGTCTCAATAGAGTCGTATTATTGTCAGATATAGTATTAAGTAATAGTCGAGAACATTAATCGATTATTTTAAAAATTTTAACCCCCGTATCTGTCTACGCCTCTGATTAGGCGACTCCATAAACATAAACATTCCTCTCCACTCTGCCCCTTTGAAGGTTATCCTCCCTACACACAACTTCTGTGTACTTCAAATGAGATTATTTATCCATATTTCTTTGTTTATCTGAGTTCCCTACAGATAATTTTCCGTTTGGATCCTACGTTGTTTGGATACAGAAAAGTATGGGTTTTCTGAGACCTGCATTTTACATTAAAAGCTAAACCCTAACCTCAAATTTGCAGAACAGTCAAGGGCAACGAAGTGAAGTCTGCAATGTTAAAGATATAAATACTTAGAACATATTCATTGCCTATAGATAAGATGCTAAATATTCAGAAATTGAATCGTTTATTATCTTTGGACGATCTTAAATATTTAAGGAGAGTAAATTTTTCAGTGTGCAAAAAATGTGAAAATAATCGTACTTCTGTAACTTACAAGCCTTTCAACAGCCTTCAAACAAAATATACTGTTCCATATAAAAATGTCATTACTCCTAAGTTATATTCTACATCTGAAGCATCTCCAAATTCCTTACAACTTGTGGATTCCAATGTTTTTGAGAAAGTCTGTGAAGAAACACTGGAATCTTTAACAGACTTTTTTGAAGGACTTGTTGAAAGTAATGAAGCATTTGAAAGCGCTGATGTGTCTTATAGTGTAAGTATTACTTTGACAATTAATTCAGCTATTTAATTTTTAGCCTAATCTTGTAGGGTGGTGTTTTAACAGTTAATTTAGGTAGCAAATATGGTACATACGTTATAAATAGACAATCACCGAACAGACAGATATGGTTAAGTTCTCCAGTGTCAGGTCCTAAAAGGTATGATTATGTGGTTAGTGGCGATTATTGGATTTATAAACATGACATGGTATCGCTACACGAACTTTTACAAAGTGAATTATCAAATATGTTAGGTGAAAAAGTAGATTTGTCAAAATGTCTATACTCTAAAGTTTAGACTCGAGAATAAATTAAAATTATACTTTAGTGTGATATTTTATTTCATTTGTGGATAATGTACCTGAAGTTTCGAATGTTCATACTTGAACGAATTTTATATGAAAATATCCAATCAATCGACTTAGGCGTACAATTTTTCTGGTAACGATAGTATCGTTGCCAGCAAATATTACCAGGAAAATGGTACGCCTAAGTCGACTTGTAGTTTTTATTAATGTTTCCTTTTCATATGAAATTCGTTCAAGTGAACGTTCGAAACTTCAGATACATTGTGGATAAAGATAGGGGCATAAAATAAAACTCATAATAGATAGGTAGTGACATAAATTTATTTGACATAGTTTGTTATATTATGTAATTATTTGTATAGTACAATATATAGAGATCTCTTCGTTTCATTTGATGCTATAGCAATTCGACATACGTAATGACTGATTTAAATATTAAATAATACACCCACAAAGGACCAATAGATGGGAAAAATTATGTACAACATACAGTCCTCCATTATCTAATTTGTGCGCTGTTTTTTATATTTCTTGGTTTTATATATTTTTAACTATCTCACGAAATCTCTAGATCATATTGCACAGCCATTAACCCTTCGTACACACACATGTCCTACACTGTTAATTTTAGTTACTTAAATGTACAATCAATATGTTACATTATATACAACTGTAAAAATGATCATTCAAAATTATGTGTTTCATTTTTCTTACATGCTTAATTATCTATATCACATGATTGGTCATACGGTACTTATATAACAGCTTGTCCCACTTTTAATGCCCTCTCCTTCGTATCTTAGTAGAGTAAAATCTGGAAATAAAGTCGCTTAGTTATCGAGAAAATAAAAACCGGCGTAGATCCAAACCAGACTTAGTGGGATTCTTTAGTAAGATAATCGTGTACACGAAATCATTTTTTACGACATTTTTTGGTGGTCGAGAACTTTTTTATTTCGGAAAAACTGGAAAAAATAGATTTTTAATGAAATATGTTTTTTAACGTCTCCACCGCTATATCTCTGAAAATATTTGCGCTATCAAGCTATTTTTTTTTTAGATTAAAGTAGACACAATAGCGCTTCGAACAATGTCCCACGTGAACCCGATTTATTTTTTTTTAAGTTGGTAAAATAATAGGAAACTCAAACTTGTTATTTTCAGTAGCGTAATTTTAGGCAATCGAGAAAAAAAATTATTTATGAAAATTTGTATATACATGCTGCGTACAAATTGAATCCAATAGTTGAAAAAAGTTTTTAGGATAAAAATTTTTCATGTCCTGCTCATAGTATTGAGTCAACGATTTTTTTTAATGGGACAGTCATATTCTTGCGCGCTCGGCTTTAGCAAGCCTGTCGACTGCAACGATCTGACGGTCCCAGTGCCGGTCGGGGTATGTAGTAGTTTAACTTATATCAATAGGTACAAAACCAGTAGTGATCAAAAGCATCTAGGGGATCAATATTATTGTTCAATATTTTATATATTGTACAGTAGTACCTACTGATTATATGTTGTTAATATTAAGAAATTGTACAATAAATATTAAATAATCTCCTTTTAATAATAAAATGACAGGTAGGTAGATATAAATACCTAATCTATAAATATCAATCAGTGTTACTAACTTAATTAGTAAGTTTATTAGACATTTTTAAATGAATAAAAGTAAAAACGTACGCATAAAATGAGTTTTATTGTTGAACTAAATTTTCTATTTGGATAGATAAATATGTAGGCCCTACATTAATAGCATTCTAATTCGTTCATATCTGCCTCGAAATCTTTAATAATGTTGTTACAGGAACGACATTTTGCACTCGTTGCAACATTTTAGGCCTTCCTTAAAACAAGCACATTTTCGATGTCACAATTTTTATCCGAACAATGAATACTTAATGATTTTCGACAACCGCCACTTCTACGCGACTAATCTGACCAACCCTGCATGCGAGGTGTATTAACTGCGTCCCAATGTAGCATTTAGCGCTGATAAAAAAAATCGCTGTTGCCAAACGGTACACTTTAGGAAAAAATATATTGTTTCAAAAACTTTTGTGATTACTAGGCTTTATTTTCTTCGTTGCATGTATGTAAATATTTTCAAAAATAAAAAAGTTTATCGATTAGTGAAGATTTCAATACATAAAATACATATTTTTAGTTTATCTGATTTTTAGAGAAATGAAAGTGCGAATTGTGCCCAAACCGTTTATATTGGTAAAAGCGCTACAGTGTGTGCTTTAATTTGACACAAAACAAATTTCGGTACCTTTAATAGTTTTAAAGATATGGCGGTGGAAACAAAAAAAAACAATTTTCTTTAAAAAATTTTTTCACTTTTTATTGATTTAAAAAGTTCGAGACCACAAAAAAATGTCGTAAAATATGATTTCATATGCTCGGTGACATACTCAAAGGAACCTAACATGTTTGACCTGGTTCTATGCAAAAAAAAAAAAAAAAAACGACACGATAGACTTATGACTTACGAAATCACTGCTCTATCTCGGTTATTAGTGATCAGATTTCAACCAAATAGGATTGGTTTAAAATACTATGTCTTTTTTTGAGTAAAATAAAAGTTTTTTAGTCAGTAGCATGCACTTTAATTAAGAAAAAAGCATTCTTTAAACCCCATATTCAAAATTTAATACTTTGATTTCTGGTTTTCGAATTACAGCCCCCTCCCTAGTAGCACAAATATTGGATCAACGTACAATCCATATTAGAACCAATATTCATATATTGTACGTTGGTCTAATATTTTGTGCTATTAGGGCTTAAATTTACATTTTTCAAATAGTAAATAATTAACTTGGAAACGAATTGTTTTTCGAAACAAAATAATTCCTCATTTTCTCTTTAAATTTACCTTTTCTACCACCCAATATCATCGATACTTTAAAATGTCGTAGGCCAAGAATTTTCATTGAAAAATTACCAAAAATTCGGAATCAGCAGCCCTGTAAATTATTAGGGTATTAAAGATTGCCGAATTTGAAAGTATGGATGACATTGGATGGTAGAAAAAGTGAATATAAATAGAAACTGAGGAATGACTTTTTTTCGAAAAATAATTTGTTTCCAAGTTATTAATTATTTAATATTCAAAAAAATAATTTTAAGGGGACTGCAATTCGAGAACCATAAATCAAAATGTTGTTAAATTTTGAATATAGGTGTTCTAAAGCATGCTGATCAATAATGTTTTGTTAGTTTTTCAGTCAAAAATGCCTAATATGACTTCTTTTTTTTTTTCTTAATAAAAATGCACGCTAAAGACAGAAACAAGTTTCGCTTTACTCAAATAACACATAGTAAAGGTTTTTGATGCTGATCCAAATTCGGTTGAAATCAGATGACTAATAACTGAGATATGGAGGGAGGGGGAGGGGCATTAAAAGTGAGACTCGCTGTATATCTGCATTTTAATTAAAAAAATGAGAAACAAATATTACTTATATCGTTTTTGTTGAATACCTGGTACCTTGGTAGGTATTATTTGAAGTACAAATGGTTTAAAATAACAAATAAAATTTACGATCAACACCACATAATTTGCATACATATCTAAAGGTAGTTCAGAAGAATCATGTTTAATTTTTTTTTTCTCACATTACTTACCGATTTGTTTGAAATTCCAAAAAAATGATCTCCAAAAGGCCATGGCAGGTTAAGATAAGTGTCCGTGCCTTTGCAACCTTTTTGTTTGTGGTTCCTTCCAGTGATGTATATTTGCGTAAGATACTACCACAAAAAGTTTTGTCCTCAAAAACTTCATAGTATCTGGGAAAAAATATTTTTTCGAAAATTCGGAAAAAAATTTTTTCTTAATCAAGTGAACCAATTTGTTTGTATTTCACATATATTGTAAATCTACTCAAGACAATTTATTAATGATATTTTCAGGAAATCTTTTCATGAAGAAAACAAAAATTGATGGTTTTGAATTTTTTCGAAAAATTTAAATACATACTTACACGTTAGAGACCACCACTATTTTTTTTTTGCTAATTATACACCATACAATAAGCTATAACATAATGTATATACTAACGACCTACCCATGGTACTTGAAGAACATACAGTTCAATATGCAGACGATATACTCCTCTAAATCTTACGTTAAATGTAGATAAAACACAAGCTATAGCATTTTCAAATAGTAAATTTAATGTTGAAAAAAGTTTTACCAACGGTATTATTACTTTGAACACTTTATCTCAAATATCCTTTTTAGGTATCACAATAAATGCAAGGTTTGATTGAAAATCCTATACTGACCAGCTTGCAAAAACATAGCTATGATAAAACTCAGTTAGTTTTCTGTAACTTATACATGAATTTATCATATGCAAGGTTTGTCGATGATATTTCGAAACCATCAGTAAAACTGCCCAAATTATTCGCAGAAGTTATCAGTGTTACAATAAATGAGGATAGTGATGAAGACGACTAATATTATCATATATCATTAGCATAACATGTTTTTTTATTATGTATTCTCATTAATAAACACAATTTTTTTATGTATTACCATTTCGATGGAGCTTTGTAGGAAATATATGTATTGTGAAAAATACATCTCGTTATTTCAAAAAAATACGTAGGCTGCTCCAAAAAATTTTCAATACGTGTAACCCAAGCAGTTGTTCATTTATATATTTATTATTATATCAAGTTTCTAACCAATTTGTACTCTTTTTCTTTAATTGTTGTAATTAGTACGTAAGTAAATACATTATTGATTAGTGTTACCCTGGTGTTATAATTTCTGAACCCACGATACAGGGTGTTTACTAAGGGAGGTGTAAGCATGTAACATTATCGTTGCCAATTTGACTACGATAGAGCTTTGTAAAAAATATATATAGTTATAGCTTATTGTATGGTGTATAATTATTAAAAAAAAATGGTGGTGGTCTCTAACGTGTAAGTACGTATTTAAATTTTTCAAAAAATTCAAAAGCAACAATTTTTGTTTTTTTTATGAAAAGATTTCCTGAAAATATCATTAATAAATTGTTTTGAGGAGTTTTACAATATATGTGAAATACAAATTGGTTCACTTGATTAAGAAAAAAAATTTTTTTTCGGATTTTCGAAAAAAATTTTTTTTCCCAGATATGAAGTTTTTGAGGTCAAAACTTTTTGTGGTAGTATCTTACGCAAAGATACATCACTAGAAGGAACCACACGCAAAAAGGTTGCAAAGGCACGGACACTTTCTTAACCTGCCATGGCCTTTTAGCAAAATCAATTAATATGAATAAAGCATGAATTTTCAATGTACTTCTCATTGATAAAAACATTTTTTAAATTTGGAATAGAATCGTGAAAGTGTGGTGAAATAAAAATCACGCACAAGTCCGGTTTTCAGAATTGTCCAGAGAATTCGAATTAATAATTCCTTTGCAAATACACATAAAACGATTCTTGAAAAACAGCGAATACGCTGGGGCTTCTTAGAAATAAGTAAATTTGAAGCAAATCGATTGTCATTTGTTTTGTTTTCAATAAAAACAAATATTTCAAGACTGGGCGGCGTTGGTACTACAATACATACATCGGGATTTTAATCCTTTATTTACAGTTAAAACACACCTCTTTTGTTATCTTAAATTTAGACCTTATATTTTTTTTATTCTGATATATACAATATTTTCATTGGTTACTAGAGTGACCATCAGGATATGTATTTTACTTATATATTATGAAAAATAGAGTACCACTTACATTTACAAGGAACGATACCCTGTTACATACAAGAAGGAAGTACAATATTTTAATCATTTGTAAATAAAGGGAACATTTTATTCTAATGTTGCCGGAATGAAACCAGTGTTGCAGATTAACTAGCAATAAAAGAAAAATATGGACATTTTGATAGTTATTAATAACTTTTGTAAATATTCTACCAAAAGGCCTATATAAATATTAAAAATCCACATGAACTTAAAAATAATGTTTACCCAGCAAAAAACTGGGTAGTATATTTCTGTGTTTGATTCCACATTAAAGGAACAGTTAAAGGTAGGGTTATCCATTTTTGTTAAATTATTCATAAATAATTTATTCCCCGTTGAATCGAGATTTAATTTCTGGTAAACCTATCCTATCCTTCCTATCTTTAAAATGATGGTAAACTATTAATAGCAGTTCAGCAACTTCTAGTGTCTACATTATTCCTCACAAGTAGTATAAGTATTTTTTTTGTAGTAGTTTTGTTTAACATGTCTCCAAAAATTACTGTCTTACTAGCAATGTGTCATCGCCTACCTTTGGTGAGAAATTTACTTATTGTCCATAACTCTACAACAATTTCTTAATAGAAAACGATCTTCATGAAATTGTTAAATAATAAATGTCTATTTTATTGAAAATGCATTTTTATCAAAGATTGACCAAATTTTTTTATTAATTTTCCCAACTAAGTTTTTTTTTGTTTCATTTTATTCTCAAAAAGTATGTTTTTGTAGTAAACAATGCTTTAATCACTTAAATTTTAGTGCAATTCAATTAGTCATTATATATGAAAATTGACGGAACCCAGCAGCTACACTGAGAAAATTAGCCTAAAGAAAATCTTTGCTACCACTTTTTTTGCTATTAGAACATATATTTTTTTTATAACAGTAAACACTCTATGTTGCAGTTAAAAAAATCGGTATGCTGCGGCACTTCACAGTAACAGAAACATTTTTTGCTGGAATAATAAATAGTCTATACTGTAACACAATAAAATATTTTATAATACTTTAATTTACAATCACTAAATAATTTCTAACTACCATTGGAATGTACTTTGTTACTTCAGAAAGTCAAATTTTGTATAAATATTTTAACTGCAGTTGAAAACTTTATTATTGTTCCTAAAAAAAACTTAGCTGGTACAAAAGAGAATTCTTTAAAAAATTGAGCTAACGCATGCGCTTTACGAAAGTAGACTCGGTTCTCGTCATAAGAGTGAAATTCTAATTTAGTCTTCTTATTGTTTTCTTTGGTTATGCTGCGAGGGCTGGAAGAAGAATCTCATTATTGCATTATTCTCTCATTCCTCACAATACAATCATATTTGTATTGGGGCCACTACTGACCAGAGTAGCATACCTATGGTACGTGCCACGTGGTGTGGTGCGGTATACGTGCTAATCTTTGGGCACATGCCGTGTGCCGTGTACACAAATTATGTATTAATTAGTGATGAAGATATATTTTGTGATTAGTGAATACTGGTTAGTGGTGCAAAGCCTTGCGATTCCAATTATTTTCGAGTAGTGTAGTTATCGTTATCCGTGCTTTGGCAAAATTTCTAGTATGAAAATGACATATTTATTTATCAAAATGTTGTTTCAAAAAGTTTTAATGAGCATTTATTTTCCTTTCTTGTGGAAATCACTGACATAGAGAGTTGCATTTTCTTTCGAGATTTGAAAATTTATGATACGTACGTTATAATTACACGAAATGCAAATAATTATGTATCAGTATGATTGCGTTAAGAAACGTGAAACTGATTTCATTTATTTATTTTCTGTCAAGAATTTTCAATTTTCATCTGGCAATGTTCATTCGTCCTTTGGAAAAATTTTTAGTATAATTGAGGAGCTTCCAATAGAAAGAGACTAAGTGCCAAAAGTAAAATTTAAACAGCTTCTTTTATTGGCAACTAACCGCTTTCTGCATATTAGTAGGTGGTATGTAGAAATTTTTGATTGCAATAACTTAGAAATTTTACTTTCGGCACTTAGCCCCCTTCTACCGGAAACTCCTCAATTACATATTATTTATTTATCAAAATGTTGTTTCAAAAAGCATTTCTTTTCTTTTGTTGTGGAAATCACTGACATATAGAGTTGCATTTTCAGTAGGTGCCTATAGGTTAATAAATGTTAAACTGGTTTTATTTCTTTTTTTTGCATTATATACAGCAATGTATTTTTAAATAAACGACTCGGACATTAAAAAACGTTTATGTGATTATAAAGCCACTTTTTCCTTGTACTGAAAAAATGAATCATGCACCTAGCTAATTTTGTCTATTTAATTTAGAAGACCTTGTACAGGCTTTTCAGGATTAACCATCAAATTTTAAATTTGGACGGGACACCTCAAAATATGAAAAAAAATCCTTTATGTATGAAGGTATGTTCAGAAATGCAACGTTGAAGAATTATACCACAAAAATGGCAGCTAAAAATTTTGAAATGGTATAACTCCTTCATGAGGCATTTTCGGATACCTATTATACCTAGGAAATATTTTTCATATTTAGAAATACCTATTCCAAATTTACAATTTGACCGGTTATTCCTGAAACACCCTGTATAATGACAATAAAAATCTTACTAGGGTAGCAAAACTATTTTATAATGCCAGCAAAGTTACTTTATAGTAACAGTAAATTACTTTATGACTAGAGGCAAATCAATCTGCAGTGACTCCAAGTCTCTTTTTTGTGGTAGTGAAGTCAATTTATATTCCTTGCAAGTTACTTTGCACTGACAGAAATATATTTGCCAACAACAGCAATTGCTCCTTAACAATAGTAGCAATGTTATATTCCTGGATCAGAAAAGTTATTTTTTATGAAATAAGTATACTGTGGTTGTAAAGTACTGCCAGCAAATCAAAATTTTCTGCTACAGCACAGTACTACACTGGCGCCTATGTTATTAGAGTTTTCTGCTACTACAGCTTATTTTTTCGCTATGATGGTGAAAAAATTTTCTCGGTGTATAGTGAATGGATTTGAATGATTTTTTTTAATTGGATTTCTAATGCCATAAACTAAAAAGTTGACCCATTGAAAATTATTGCAATTTCGAAAATCCGTAAATAAAAATAAAAAAATTTTTGGAATCTCAACGAAAAAAACAATATCGGAAATTTTAAATGTTTATTTTAAGAAAATAATGATTGTTATAGTTTTCAAGCTTGTTTATAAAGAATTTGTAAAAAAATGAAACTTTTTAAAATTAATTTGAAGATGGAAGAAGCTCCAAAAAGCGAAAGAAACGTTAAATAATACAAATACAATCGATTTTTTTACAGAAAATACACCTTTTTATTTTTTTTTATTAAAGGTAAAGAGCCCACCTTTCGATTAAAATCAGTCCGAAAAGGGCCAGGTTAATAGATCTTATTTTATTTTAGTTTAACATAAAAATGCGCTAACAGCGAAAACGCCGTCGACAATTTCGCGGTAAACTTCAATGTTAAACGTACTAGGGACTTAATTTTTTTTTTGTTTGTTAAATTAAAGGTAAAGAGGCTACCTTTCGATTAAAATTGGTCCGAAAAGGGCCAGCTTAATAGATCGTATACTTTTCGCAAAAACGAAGAGTATATTGCATTTGATCGGCACATTTCTAAAACCAGAAATATCGCTCGTAGAGAAAAAATTTTCATATCATTGTATTAGTGAACGAATTCTGAACAACTTTCAAAATGTCCGTCTGTCCGTGCGTTTGCCCGTCTGTCACGTTTCTTGTAAGCGAGATAACTTAAGAAAGAAAAGTCCGATTATATTGAAATTTGGAAAGTAAGTTAGTGTTAGCTAGAGGAAGAACCCTATTGTTTTTGAAGAAAATCAATCAGTAAATAAGAAAGTTATTAATCATTTAATTTAAAAAAATATATTTTCTTAATTTTTGTCGCTTGCACTTGAATAAGAAATCTTGCGAAATGTTATCTCTATCACTACAAAAATCGAATATCTGTAATATATATCTTTCAAGAATCATATTTCAACGCATTAGACATAATATGTCACATATTATTATAAAATATATATTATAATATATAAATATATATTATAATATATATTTTTTTGTTTATGCATTTTACTAATATATATTTTATAATAATATGTGACATAAGGGCGAGCGTAGAGGCGACTTCAATGTGAATATCAATCGATATTCCGTTGAAGCAACGTCGAGCGCGGTTAGTACTTGGATAGGTGACCCACCTATCTTGGGAAATACAGCGTTCTCGCCCCACCTTCTAGAGGCTTGTATATCAGTGTATACTCGGAAGTTACGTAATTTCAGACGAGAATTACGTAGTGGATATACCATCCTTCGGAGGGGATGTAAAGCAGGCGGTCCCTTGTCTATTAAATGTTAGGCAAGTAAAAGATCCCTACTCTTCTTAAGGGAAGAGGTTCGGCAAAATTTCCAGGTTGGGGGTAGCTCGTCTCCTGGCGTCGGTGATAGGCCCTGGTAGCGGAAATAGGCCGACGTTAAATAGTTAAAAAAAAAAAAAAAAAAAATATGTGACATATTATGTCTAATATATATTACAGACATTCGATTTTTGTAGTGATCTCTGTTGGTCCAGTGGCTGAATTTTTGCTTTGCAATAACCAAAATTGTGTAGTGCGCGTTCGCCAATGTTTTTAGAGTTGTGTTTATTTTTAATTTACTTGTAGGTCCATGTGGACAATAAAATATTTTAACCTAGTTTTTAAGTCCACCTGCGGTGGACAGGAGCTTCTAGCCCCCCACTCGAACTATCTCTAAGCTGAGTCGGGCCCACCCCGCCCAGCCCCACACCCACCTCGACGTCACCTGTCCTGGTCGTGTGGCTGGCTCCGGGTTGGGCTCCGAGGAGGCACATATTGTACTATATATAGTGAATAAATACTAGTGATTGATTGATTGCTTTGCAATCCAAAGATCCCGTGTTCGAATCCTAGTCAGGTTGGAGGTTTTTTTTTTCATGTATTTTTTTCATAACAAAGTTGGTATCACAAAATTTAGGATGTTCAAAAACTAACATTATTTACAAAAATACTGAGAAGAGTATCCTATAGAATGTGTAACAATTATATAAAAAACTCAGTAAATTGGCGTAGAGTGTTTTATTTTAGTTTAACATAAAAAACGCGCTAGCAGCTGAAACACCGTCAACGATAATTTCGCGGTAAACTTCATGTTAGATGTACTAGGGACTTAATTTTTTTTTTAAATTAAAGCTAAAGAACCCACTCTTCTATTAAATAGTCCAAAAGTGGTCTAAAATGGATCAGGATATTCAATTTTTTTTTATTAACACATTTAAGAAAATTTTCCCACAGTTATGAGACCTGTAAAAAGTTAAGTATTTGGGTTGTCTGAACATGATTTTTACCCTCGGCAGTTCTAAAAACTACCCTGGTTTTTGAGAAATATATACATATATATGAATTTTAGCGTTTTTTCGTCTTTTTCTCTATATTGAGGAAAAACTATGCATTTTGGTAAAAAATATCAAGAGAGCAAAGTAGTAGAGCATAAAATTTCCTATATCTTTTGTCCCCACTTTTCGAATTCCGCTTAGTTTCGCCGCTAGAGGGCGCGAAAGAAATAAATATGCATATAGACTTTTGCGCCTTTTTTTAGATTTTGAGCCAAAATTATGCATTTTTATGAAAAATTACATGAGATCAAAGTTGTAAAACATAAAATTCACTATCTTTAATTCTAGTTTTTTTTTTTTCATAAAAATGTATATATTTCATGTTCTACAACTTTGATCTCACGTAATTTTTCATAAAAATGCATAATTTTGGCTCAAAATCTAAAAAAAGGCGCAAAAGTCCATATGTCCATATTTCTTTCATGCCCTCTAGCGGCGAAACTAAGCGAATTCCGAAAAAAAAAATGGTAGAGGCATAACTTATAAGGAAATTTTATGCTCTACAACTTTGCTCTCTTGATATTTTTCACCAAAATGCATAGTTTTTCCTCAAAATAGAGAAAAAGACGAAAAAACGCTAAAATTCATACATACGTATATATTTCTCAAAAACCACCCTGTTTTAGAACTGCGAGGAGGTGAAAATCATGATTAGACAACCCAAATACTTCACTTCTTACAGGTCTCATAACTGTGGGAAGATTTTCCATAAACAGCAATTTTTTGACTAATTTGAAGGGACTAAAAGCAGTATCCAAATATCTCTTGAAATTAATATTTTGTAATTATTGCCAGTATTATCTAGTAGAGGAATCTATACACATCCGTTTTCAACCATTTTCTGAAAAGTTTTCCTCAACCTCTGAGGAGGCCGGTTCTATTGCCCCCCCCCAGATGAATTTTCTGGCTGCGCTACTGTTAACATATTACTTGAGAAATTAAGCTGTCGTCTGGTTTGCGGTAAGCTTCTAAGTGTACTAGGGACTTAATTTTTGTTTTAATTAAAGCTAAAGAGCCCACCTTTCGATTAAAATCGGTCCGAAAAGGCCCAGGTTACTATGTTTTTTTTAATACGAGTTTTACCTGAAAAATGCGCGTTGGTAGCCAAAATTATTTTGACAATTTGAAGCTAATAGCCTTTTTATTAGCTCTTGGGTCATAATTTGTAGGTAAAAATGTTGATATTATCATTATCTACGAATATATGTATTCAAAAATGCAAACAAAACATTTTTTGTTTCGCTGCTAAAATGAGTCTCGTAGGATGACTATAGGTCTATAGTTCTCAGTTGCATTCTTATCACCTTTTTTGAATGTAGGGCAAATTTTTGGCTTACACCAAATTTGAGGAAATGTTTCTGTTTTAAGAGCTAGATTAAAGATAGTAGTCAGCGGTATAACACGAAGATAATTGCGCAGTCTCTTAGTAGAAAAGATGGAATTCCATCAGGACCAGTAGTTAATTTATTTTTAGATATTAATGAATGAAATCGAAAACGTCGTAGACAATTAGTTTACATGATTTTCCTTTCTTTCATTTATTCCGCTTTTTGGAGCTTCTGCCATCATCAAATTAATTTTAAAAAGTTTCATTTTTTTTACAAATTCTTTATAAACGACTTAGAAAACTTTATTTTCTGAAAATAAATATTGAAATATTTCGATAATTTTTTTTTCGTTGAGATTTCAAATTTTTTTTTTAAATTTACGGATTTTCGAAATTGCGGTAATTTTCAATGGGTAAACTTTTTAGTTTATGGCATTAGAAGTCCAATAAAAAAAAATCATTCACTATAGCTGTGTTCCGAGGTATAAACCTAATTGCGTTGGACTATTTGGTTTATTCATCGTACAAATAAATTATTCCCATAAAAATTAACTAACGTTATGTATACTCTTGATATTATAATTATTATTATTTTGAACACTTTTAAAATTCAACTTTCGTATATCAATTCCATTTTTATCTAGAGTCTCCATTCACTCTAGTTCTTTGGTACGTGGTGTATATGCTAGTTCTAAACAAATATACAACATATATTTATACAGATAGACGGATTTTCGGGCGGTTAAAATTTTTTAAAAATACTTGACTTCATTTTCGAGTGGGATATCTTTCAATATAACTCACCTACAATTCGTTTCATCCCTTCGCACTCTGTAACCACAGCCTCTAAAAGTTTGAATGGCATGATATGGCACATGATACCTCATTTGAAAAGTCTTCCTACCACACAAGACACCGGTCCCGGTGAATAAATTTTGCTCCTCAAATGGTTTCGGAAGAGGTAAAGAGTGAAATTAAATCTGGAGATCTGCTCGGTTATTCCAGTCCGGAAAATTTCAAAGTTTGGGCAATTTCCGGGGAAATCGGAAGTGATGGAAAATTGTCAAATCATTAATATCACAGGCCCACGAAAAAAATCGTGAGCGAGAATTAAGACCCCCTTTTCCTTCTGTTTTTCGGAGCGCTGAACATGAATCTGTGAGAATGGCATGATTGTTGGCGAATTTTCGAGCTAGAGGTAAAAATTGGACGAAAATCGTGAAAACTCGGGATTTGTGATATTTCCAAGTTCGAAATGAATAGAAAAAATTTGGGAGACACGGAAATATCATTTTTCAATGTATCCCATTAGTTGATTAAACCTCAGATACGGTGAGTTCACTTTAAACCGAACTATTATACAAAATTTCCAAGGATATTGCTCCCAACGGTGGTTTGTAGATTGATTTGGGATTATACTTGTGTTCACGGTGCTGAGCAGAACTTGCACACAATGAAGGAGGCGATAGTAGTGATGGAAATAGCTCTGGAGATGATGATTAAGCTTCATCTGCCAGAAAAAGCAATGAAACACAACACAGAACTCAGTGATCTCGGACTACCAAAAGATGCCGCGGAATTATTGGCTTCCAGACTACGAGCGAAAAATGCCTTGGAAAAAGGTACTAAGGTTTCCTTTTATCGAGATAGAGATAAAGCATTCCGACAATATTTCTCCCGAGATTCAGATTTAGTATATTGCAATAATATTAACGGATTGACTAATGAGTTAAAACCAAATATATACAAAGCAGACAAGTGGCGATTGTTCATTGACTCATCAAAGAGAAGCCTCAAAGGAGTATTATTGCATAATACAAATAAATATGCCGCTGTATCCATCGCACATTCGACAGTGTTGGAAGAAAAATACACCAATCTAGACATGATATTAAAAAAAATAAAATATGAAGAACATAAGTGGCAAACTTGTGGTGATCTTAAAATTACTTCCATGATTTTGGGTCAACAGTCAGGATTTACAAAATATCCTTGCTTCCTTTGTGAATGGGATAGTAGAGATTGAAACAATCACTACAAAAAAAAGATCTGGTCCACGCGATCGTGCCTCTGACTAGGTGATAAGTCGAAAATCGAAATCCTTCTTCCACCCCTGCATATAAAGTTAGGCTTGATGAAGCAGTTTGTAAAAGCACTTGATAAACAGGGTGACTGCTTTGAATATTTGAGTCCAACATTCAGTCAGTTGTCGGAAGCTAAACTTAAGGAAGGAATTTTTGATTCGAAAGATTTTGAAGGATGTTCATTACAACGATGACTCCAAAAGAGAAAGCTGCATGGGAAAGTTTTAATGATATTTCTATGTCTCCCAAATTTTTTCTATTCATTTCGGACCTGGAAATATCACAAATCAAGATTTTTCATGATTTTCGTTCAATTTTGACCTCTAGCTCCAAAATAAACAAAAAGTAAAAAAACAATAAGTCAGTTTCAATTGCCTGAAATCATACTTACTATTCATGTTTGAGAAGACAACTCAAAAATGGCCTCTTTATAATTGAGATATTTTAAAAACTCTCGTATACTAAAAAGCTCATTAGGCCAACGACAATTTTTTTTTCGTGAAGTCATAACTGGTTCTGCTCAATCGAAAAAAAAAAAAAAAAAAAGAATCAACATTCACACGGTTTTATTACCAGCAGCATTAGAAATGTTTTTATATTACATTAGTAACAACACAAATTATTTACAATCTTGTTTCTAAGATAGTGTTTTTAGCAGCGTCTTCATCTTCCTCGCGAGGCCAAGACAAACGTTTGGCCCGCGAGGCTTGACACTATATCCACGTGCGCTGATGTCGCACTGCCTCTGTCTCATTATCATCGTTGGTAAATTGCTGCTGCTTTTGTCAGGAAACTGATTTCATTTCGAGATCTCTCCATTTTTTTGATTGTCCAGTTTCTTCCGGGAGGTTGGTGAAGCAGGTGTCTGTGGAAGAAGTTGGGCCTGGGTGGGTTATGTTTGTGTGCACATTAACCCCCGGAGTTCCTGAAAAATAATGTATACTTTATTAATAATAATAATTAGGCGCGACAGAGTAGAATTTGTACATGCTGGGCCAAGTAGCAAGGTGTCGTCATTATGGCGTCATTTTAAGGTGATTTTCCGTCAGTAGACATCATTCGACCAGTCAATGACATAATAATGACGTGACATTAGAGTCGTCATATTGATGCCATAAAAATTCTGTCTTCTAGACGTCATTTTTAGGTGTAGCTGAGGTGGGGTAACATGGTGACGTCAATTACACGTCATTGTTAAGTGATGTAAATCACATTACCAATTAAAATGAACATAAATATTACACCTTGGGAATACAAACAAAAAACGTCGAACATAACAACAGTTTTTCATGTAATAATAATATTAATAATATAAATTTTCTTTTACTTTTTCCAACTATACAGTTTTTAAGCAAGTTAAAATATAAATGTTCAGTGGTTCAATAAGTTAAATGTTGCGTTACGAAATTGAATAAAAATCTTTAATGCGTTAAAATGTGAGAAGAGGTCCGCGGATCGATTCCTGCACATTCAGGTTTTTTTTCATTAAAAACTTTATTAGTCATTGCGGAAAAATATTATAGTGAAAGACTATCCCCTGTCAAAAAATCCTATTTCAAACTTTTACATTTTTTATGGGTAATCATAAGAGCCTATCTGGTTTATAAGGTTTTATACAGTACGTTAATTTTGCCATATAGAAATTATATTGGGATGAATAAGTATCCTAAAGAGTCTTAATTGAGTCGGAATACCCATGTTGTTATTGGTATGTTTCCATAAGTGTTTATACTAAAAACAGTTTTTATATGGGATTACAACTTTTAATTTGATAAGTTCTCATGGGATCTGAATAGTGTTGAAACTGAAAAGGGTTCATCAGTAAAATCAAATACGAGTTCTGTAATCTTTTATAAGAAACAATTACTATATGGTTTTTGTAAGATCTGAGGTGTTGTTATCAGTTTAGTTTATATAATAATTTAATGAGGATTTATAAAGATACGTATTAAAAAGTGTTAATAAGGTATTACATTGAATATTTTTGTGGCTTTTTATGGGATCTGAAGAGTAATGAAATTGAAAAGATATACTAAGGAGTTCCTAGTAGACATTTTATACATTTTTATAAGGATATATTTGTACTTATTTTTATAAGACTTCATAGGTATATATCAGTTTAGTTTATATAAGAATTTAATGGAAACGTATAAGGATGCATGTTAAAAATGATGAATAAGGTATTATCGAATACTTTTGTGAGTCTTTTTGGAATCTGAAGAGTAATGAAATTGAAAAGATATACCAAGGAGTTCCTAGTAGGCATTTTATACATCTTTATAAGGATATATTTGTACTTATTTTTATAAGACTTCATCGGTCCATATCAGTTTAGTTTATATAAAAATTTAATAAGGATTTAGAGGGACATCTATTAAAAAGTATTAATAATGATTTACGACTATTCATTTGATTAGTGTTCATGGGGTTCCAATAGTAGTAAAACTAATAATGTTTCATCAGGAAACCAGGGATGAATTTTATAACATTTAATAAGAAATAATTAGTATATATAAGATTTGAAGTGTTATTATTAGTTTAGTTTTATATAAAAATTTAATAAGGATTTCTCAGTGCACTCATTGAAAAGTATTATTTACAACTATTAATTTGAAAAATTTTCATGGGATTTCAATAGTAGTCAACCTAAAAAAGTTACAATACTTACTAAACTAAACTTACTAATACAATAAATTTCATATAATTTACATTAAAATCCATTTTAAGATTAAAATCCATTGTAAGTATATACACATTTTGTATTTTAGAAAACCCTCTTATTCCCATGAAAGCATAAAAGTTTTACAATAGACCTCGAGGAATGTGCATTTAAAACACACACACACACACACATAATTAAAACTTATGAAAGTTTAGTGTTACGTACTCCAGCCTCCAGTAGAGGGAGCTGTTATACATGTCGCTAATTCATATCTAATCTAATGTGACCTAAGAAACTAGTATGGGCTTGTTAAATACAAGCGTCTAGGGAGACCAGGATACTTTGGCTTCGAGACTTCCGCATGCGCATTACACACTGTTAAAAAGTAGAAGGCGGTAAATTGAGCATCTCGTGTGATCTCGTGCCGTGACGTGCTACGTGCTTCTGTTTCTAACCTCAAACATCTTTGACTGCAATTTGTTGTTTTATTAGTTTGTATAGTTTATTTGTTTAACTCTCTCTTGTATTTTCGCTTTGAATGTGCAAAATTATTCTCCAGAAAAGTTAAACTGTAACATGAAAGTAACTTACATTTGCTCGAAATTGAACAGATGTTTTGTGATTTAGTTTATAATGTTTATATTAGTATCATATTAACATAACGGTAGCCGGTAATACACAATATATTAGTTAACTTGAAAAGAAATTTATTTGTCTATTTCATATAACAGCCAAATTGTTTATTAAGTTATATTTCCTACTTCAATGTATGTAATATAAAATGAATAATAAGTAAACCTAGACAGTAGTTCTCTTGTATTTTCGCTTTGAAGGTGCAAAATTATTCTCCAGAAAAGTTAAACTGTAACATGAAAGTAACTTACATTTGCTCGAAATTGAACAGATGTTTTGTGATTTAGTTTATATTAGTATCATATTAGCATAGCGGTAGCCGGTAATACACAATATATTAGTTAACTTGAAAAGAAATATTATGTGTCTATTTCATATAACATATAACAGCCAAATTGTTTATTAAGTTATATTTCCTACTTCAATGTATGTAATATAAAATGAATAATAAGTAAACCTAGACAGTAGTTTTGAGCACAAAAATTTAAAATACAAACTTTATTAATGCCGAATTGCAAATTAGCCTATTACATCTCTTACCCTAATCTAAAAAAAAATAAGAAATTTTTAGTTTGCAAATAAACAAATAAATCAAATTTGTTGGACTTGTTTCCAGAAACTGCCATGGGTAGATTGGCATGGCATAAGGAGTTGGCAAGTTAAGTATACAGATGCATCTTTATAAACAATTTTACTGTTTTGCGAAATAATTTTCGTTTTTAAAAACATTAACACCATAAAGAATTTAAAAAAATCTAGTTAAACTTAAGCCCAAGCAGAATTTTAGACAAAAAAACACGTACCTAGATAAAATTGAAAATTAAGTAATAAAATTGGATTTTAAATTAATTTTTACACATAAATGCTAACACCTGATTTGATATTTTTCTTGGTAAATCGTAAAAATAATACAACTTTCTAAAAGTCAGATATATATATTTTTAATACACAAAGTTATTATACAGAAGATGAAGATGGTTTTGGATACAAGAGATTTAAAGCTATATTATTCACCTCTTTGGCATATGGTTTGGCAAATAGTTTCTTTTTCTTAGGTATGTTTTTTTTTGTTTTGTACAGGCTTCAGGACTTCCGCATGCGCATTACACTGTTCAAATGTCGCATTTCAGTGCGCATGCGGAAGTCTCGAAGCCAAAGTATCCTGGTCTCCCTAGACGCTTGTTTGTTAAATTGACTTCAGGGACTTGGAGTACACCCCGGTCACTGAAATCATCAAGGAGAGAGCCAGGAAGATGTACGCCCTTGCTGAGGAGCATGGGAACCCACTGGTCAGGGAGGCTACTGACTATGATCCAGCAGATGCTCCGAGGCACAAGCGGCCGAAGATGCAGATACTGGATAACAGGTGAGTATAAAACATACCACCGTCCGATGAAGACACCCCACGGAAGAGACAGGACGATCACCCAACCACCCACCCAAGACCCTGCGGGTACCGGACAAACAACCGTCCAGTACCAGTAGTCCCCCTAGCTCCGGGCAGACCGAAAATGCTACCAAAGCAGTTAGGTCTGCCCTTCCTCGAACTACACAGCTCATCCTTACCCTACCGATGATCCGGATGACAGAATGTCAATTGGCATTCTGTGTATCGCCAGCCACTCCTGCCAAAAACCCAAAAACACCCAACTGACAGATGACACCCCCGGGGGGGACAAGCTGGCGAAGATAGAAGATCAAGACAGAAGAGCGCCAGAAGAGGCCTTAGCCAGCAAGGTCCGATGAGCGAGGACCCAAGGAGGTGGGCCGAAATCGTCTGTACCGCTCACATTTGTGAGTGTGGCCGACGTAAAGTTCGCCCGCCCTGCACGAGGCTGGTCCCCGGTCTACAGCGATGCATTGGGGTAAAGGGCGATAGTCCTGCCCGACCCCAGTCATCCGAGACCGACATCTATAGTCAAGAATATTGGCGTTAAATTGAAAGTAAAGCAGTCTCTTTTACTGCTAACTTATTAACTGCGTTTAGGCTAGAACGCTAGAGGAAACAAGAGGACTTTTGCAGTATTTAGTGTTTACCACTATATTTACTATTGATATTTGAAATATTAATAGTAAGTAAATATTATTTACTTACCTATGTAAGTTTATGGGATTTTCCATTAAAAATATATTTCAAATACACAACCAAAATCCTTAAAAAAACCTATTAATACCAATAGAATTTATATGGGAAATTTACATTCAGAACACTATACAAACCTATAAAAACCTATAGAAACTTTTAATTACATGTACTATAAAAGCTCATCAATACTAATAGATATATACACTATAAAAACCTATAAAAACTTTTAATTAAATAGACTATAACAACTCATCAATACTGGTGAGAATCTACAATTAAAACACATTTCAAATACACACATCAAAAATTATAAAAACTTATACATTTTTTTTTATAAGTTTTTATAAGGATTTTTTGACAGGGAAAACCGAGATATATTTCTCAAATTACTAGGATGGACGTCATATGTATGACGTAGTTGTCTGTGACTTGTGACCGACAATTTCCTAAGTACGTCATGATAGGCGTCAGCTCGCCATCATCACTGACCAAAAAAAATTGGCGTCATAATGACGACACCTTGCTACTTGGGGGGGGTCTCAACCCAAGGACTGTTAACTACACAGGATAGCTCATCTCCATAAGCGTAACGTTGTCCATTCCCCCACTCTTTTTGGACCGTTTATGACGTGTTAAGCTGTTCATTTCTCGGTGCGACGGTAGTTGATTGCGCCATGGGCTGTACGGCCACGGACTGTTACATAATATATACATGTGTGATAACTGTGTTAGAAAAAAAACTATACATTTTTAGTTTACTGTTTATAAAATATCGAGATCTATTTAGCTAAAAAAAAAATAGCATAAAACAGCATCCCACAAAAGGTAGTATCTATTTTAAAAAGGACCGCTGGTGCGAGCCGCTAGCAGACCGGGACCGTTGTCGACGTCACAACCTGGCTAATCGCGTATGACCTTGGGGGAATAAATCCGTGGAGATGAGCTATCCTGTGTAGTTAACAGTCCTTGGTCTCAACCAGGGTGTATTAAATGCGACAAGAACCCGAACAGTGGCTTTATAACTGCTTACTTTGTACATATTGTAATAGATGGCACGAGCAATAAATAGATCTGTCATTACTTACGCATAGAAAGTTAATTTTACAGATTCTGTGCATTCGTGCATAGAGTGTTGCATACATTCCCGGCCCTTCGTTTGTGTTTAGTGAAACAAAAGTGCAGTGACATCTCACAGTCATTAAACTATAACGGTTACCTCATTCAGTAGCTTCTAGACGAGGGAGCGCGCGGGGGGGGGGATGTGGGTCTAGCGCCTACGTCATGTAGCCACCGATATCTTTGTCTCTATCTTTTGCATGGGAATAGCATATATGTCTCTCTTGCACGCTTGATTTGTTTAATTTTTCAGATCAAGGTCAAAGTCTAGGTAGATCCAGAGCCGGCACTAGTTGCCGCGTGTCATGTTTTCAATTTGTCTGGCATACTACAACGACAGTGTGTTTATTTTTATATTGTTTGTCACACGTCGCACTGTCACTGTCTGGTGTAATAAACTAGTTTGCTGTCATCCCAGTGTATACTATTCTTTTATATCAGTGTTTATTAATTGAGTGAGTAGCAAAATGTCCAGTGCCGGCCCTGGCTGGGTCCAGTTACCCCCCGCGCGCTCCTTCGTCTAAAAGCTGCTGGATGATGCAACCGTATAGTTTACTGACCGTGGTGACATCTGACATTAAGTAGCTAGAAGAAATACGTTCAATACACTGACTGGCGCTAAATTTGAAAACATCTGCTATTTTTATGCAACACTACATGCAGCATGGCAAATTCGTCTATCTATACACAGTATAAGACCCTAAAGCTCGCGCCATCTACTAAAGTAAATAGGAACCATGCACTTATAAAACCATTATTATCATCATAGGAAAGTGCCGTATGTCGGATCACCTATTTAATATACCGTGGTCTCAACGCAATAATTATATAGTTTTCATAGTTTTGGATGTATAAAACTATATAAAAAATGGTAAATTGTTCATTATTTGACACTTTTCCATCACTTCCGGTTTTCCCGAAAATGATCACAACTTTGAAATTTTAATTGAAGCACCCTGTATATTTTTACATTTTTTGATTGCGGAGACGATTTTATGTACCTTCGTGCCGTTGCCCAGTTTTAAATTTTTTTTGAGACTACTCGATTTTCTAGAGCTATTTTTATTTTTGCATCTAAAATGCAGTGAATGCACTCAAAATCTATCTAATGGACTAAAATGATATGAGAAAAATGTAAACGTGACATTTTTCGGATGGTTTAGTACCTACAACCAAACAAAATTTCCAAAATCAGTAATTTGTAATTATTAAGTCAATTTCTTCCAAGACTAATTCAAATGGAAACATCTTTTAGATACCCAGTACCCCAGTAGTTCAATACTAAGTTTCTCGACTAATCCATTGGTAACTTCAAATCGAAAATCAGGTTGTATAAACCCAAATAATAACACAGCACATTAAATAAAAACAGTGGCCTGTTTCTGGGACTCCATTGTACTACTATGGGAGGGGCATTGAAAATATGAAGTTAAATTTTTAGCCGTTACCAGGGCCGTGTGCGCTACTTTTAGGGGCGGCGGCGACCGGCCGGATTTTTAGCGTCGTATCTAGGGCAGGGCAACAGGGGCGTAATTTTTTCGATTTAACCCCCCCCCCCCGCCCCCACATTCATCAATTTCATTTTCGTGGGAAAAAAATTTTTAGGGACGCAATGCTTGCTGAAGTAGGAGGCGGTATTTTAGATTTTACCAGGCAACCTACAACTTCAGTAACCTTGTCTAAGTCATGCTGCAAATTGCATATGCAACAAGGACTTTTCACGAATTTGGGCCCCATATAAGAAACTAAAGGGCTCGAATTGTGCTTTCCGAGCGAACGGACGCGTCCGAAAAACGCTGCCATTAAAACGTGAAAACGCCCGCTAAAAGTTCGCTAAATTTGATAAAAATTAGGTGAATTTGTAGAGTAAAGAATTCCGCACAAATCGATATATCATAACAAAAGAACAAAATTGAAATAGAATTAATATTTGAAAATATCTAATACAGCGTATTTAGTGGTAGAACCGATAGTGCAGTGCTATGCATAAAGAAACAAGCTTAAAGGACCAGGCAATACACAAGAGGAATAGATAAGCTAAGTATCTTCTCATTTTTAAAGTACCACCCAAGTTTATTTATGTCTTAATGATAAACAAGTGTCTGCCGCATAAAACCATTGCAATGCTTTTTAGGTCCAAGCCCTAGCTAAATACAAAGTGTAAAAAACATAACTTTTGAGGTGTCAAGTGAATAAATAGATAATTTCGTACATACTTCCACGTCCAGTGGAAGTATAGTAACGACAAAAAAAATTTTAAAAATTTTTATTGTCCAAATAGGCTTAAAATGTCATGAAACGTCGAGATTTTAAGTTTGAGCGAAAAAGAAAATTCCTGTCTGTCGGTCTGTCTGTAACTTTTTTTTGTGCGCACGTTTACTCTGAAACCGTTTAAGATATTGACTTGAAATTTGGTACACATATGTACTTTAACGAGATCTAGAACTAGATTATATTTTCATCTTGTTCCGTCAAAGGGTTGGGGGGTAAATTGGGGTAAATTTAGGGTAAATGGGTAAATCAAGCAGGTAAGAGTCCATGAAATTGGTATTTAGTATATACAAGAGAAGCTGAGGTCTCAAAAAAATTTTTGGCATTAGCCACCCCCATTACCACCCCCACTTCCTTATTAAAGGGCATGAAAAAAAAATGTGATTTAGTGCATGTACAGGAACCAGAAACCTCAAAATATTTTTTTACTTCATCCACCCCCCACTACCGGTGTGGGGTATCGTTTTATGGGTTTTTGGGGTAGAGGATTTCAAATATTATATTATTAAAGTTCCATAAACAATTATTTTCACATACAAAGTTTTTTCGTTGTGAGTGACTTGGATAGAGAATCTGGATGTGGAAGTAGTGATTCCTTGGGCAGCGGTTTTTATATTTGTATCAAAAAGAATGTGTTGTGGTGTTTGTATGTTTTCTATGCATATTTTTAAGGTGTCAAAAGTGAGTGATAGGTTTGGAGAATAATACGATTAGTGATTAATTTCGTACATAATTGGTGTTGTGTTAAAAAGAGTGTGATTTTGTGGTGTTGCATATTTTTTTGTCAAGTAAGCGACAGGTTTGAGGAATAATACATATCTTGGGAGGTGCAATTAGTGATTAATTACGTACATAATTTGTATTTGTATTAAAAATAGTGTGTTTTTGTGGTGTTGCATTCTGCATCATAAATGCTGTAATAAACTGGTGAGGGGCTGATTCAAACAACTTTCTTCGAAAATATGAGAAGTGATTATGAAACCATCGACCGCTGTCACCGTAAATTTATAGCAAGGCAATTAAGGTGTTATTCCTTAAGAAAAACAGAGTTTCTTAGATAAACAAGCGTTGATTTGGGTAATAAATGGACAATCTGATCAGTGGCGTACTATTGGCTTAATACGCCGGGGGCTGAATTACTTGCAGTTCAATGAAAATGCATAGTTTTTCTCAGGAAATGGTATATATACACAAGAATGATGAATCGAATACAGAACATAGGACCACAAAATCAAAGATTAGGGTGAACGATTCAGGGGCAGTAAAGCGGCGGCAGGGGGGTATACAGAAAAAATGATAACACATACACGAGAAGAGGTATACAACGGCAACAGTGGAAGTAAAAGTGGAGGAAGAAGAGAAAGCAAAAAATGAATGAATCAAATTAATACAAGAAGACCTTTCAATAAGCCACCATCCAAGGAATAAATGCTAGAAATCACGGTAGTGATAATAATTAAAATTAAACTCGAAATAATCAATGAGGTATTGTTGATATACTGTGTCAGGGCTGAGTTCGCACATCACTTCAGCGGAGGTATGCCTAGTGAAGGTTTCTTTCAAAAAAATGGTGTTCTCTAAGAAAACACATATATACGTTGATAATCTCCTAGTCGATGCAGAAGAAGAAGAGTTGGACCAGCGGAGAGGAACACAAAATAGATTAATATTCCCTAAGAATACCGAACAAATTGAAGTACCTAGGAACAGACCGGACGAACCAGCTAGAGCGGAGAGAAACAGTAAAGGAGAGAATCAAAACGGCACAAGGGTAACATACCGTTCATTGAAAAAAATAAACTATCATGGGACTTTACCAAATGTATGTACATAGCCGTCATACGGACAACGATGATATATGAAGTCAAAAACGCGGCAACAACAAAAGCCAACAGAAGAAGTTTTTGAGAAGAGCAGAAAGGGCATCGTCCAACTAAAACAACAAGACGAAAACAGCGACACAAAACATCAACATAATAGAAATATACGCAATGAAGTATTGGGGACATACCCAAGGAAGGGACCCAACACATTTACTGAAGAAAGCGCTAGTACCGCACGGCAACAAACTAAAAATAGGGAGACCATGCTACAGTGGAGAACGACAATTGAAAGGATCAGTATCAACAAATGAACACCACTAACAAATCGCAATGATATATTATACTCTACCACAATCGGAAACCAAGGAATCAGAAGACTCAGAAAAAGAAGATTCGAAGAAGCAAAAACGCAAAAAGAGGAGCAAAAACATTCCATATTACGACACAACACGGCCACATATTTCACAAGAAGAGTCAGAATAGGCAGAAGTCCAGAACCAAACACACACAAAAGGGAGCTTAAACGCTCCCTGACGACACAATGTGGTAACGCATCTCACAAATACCTATACCTCCCATCTCACATTCCTTTACCATGCGCCATGTGGCTCTCGCTGCTGGCAACAAGCATGACCTTAGTCCAACCCAGCGTGGACGTAGCTGGCCCATCTGTATACCTGGGAGTGGCAGCAATGCTTACCGCACGCTGGTAAATCAATCAATCATATAAGAAACTAAAAACATTTTCAATGATGTAAAATACGAAAATGTGTAGAATATCAGAACTGTAACATACAATGTGTCTCTTATAGATGAGCGAGAGCTGGCTGCAGAAAACTTGGCCGATCAAGTAACAGAATGAAATGTTTTTGAAATGTTTGTACTTACAGCGACCATAAGAAAAATCATTTTGTGCTTGGGCAGAATTTGTTCACACAACATTTGTATGTGCTCTCTCCGGAACATTTTTTCGTACAGCAACCATACCAATGGAGTAACAGGTTGGAATTACTCTTAAAATTTAGTATTTACAGAATAAAAAAATATATATACTTTTGTGCCTCGTTAAATCTTGTTCCAATGCCTTGTCACAAAAATTTTTTAATTTTTTTTTGGTTCATTACTGTACCTATCGAGTAACAGCTTCAAACTACAACCAAACTAAAGTTCAAACATTTTTCTGTTAAAAAAAATATTTGTGCCACGCCTATGCCTGTTAGAAATACCTGGCACCAAACTTTCTATTTCTCAGTCTTATGCTATTACTAACAGAACCTATTACAGAAGTATTCAGGGATAAACAAATAATCATTCAATACACAATCATAATGATTTCAAAAAATAGTTTTCTTTTATTTAGATATTTTATAAAGTATAGATACATAATACAATGAAATTTTTCTCATATAGCAGGTTGCTCGGTCGATAGGGATACTCTTGTAACTTTTGAATAGGCCAATAGATTTTCTTCAAAATTGGTGTAGTGATAAGGGATGAAATTTCCAATTATATGATGTAAAGAACCAAAATGGCCGACTTTCGGTTTCTATACAATTTACATGAAAATCAAATTTTTAAATGGGAGAAACTATATATTTTGGCATATTTGTATCCTGCTGGCCAAAATACATATGATCAAAAATTATTTTGATTTTCAAAAAATATAAAAAAAAAATTATTAAAACATTTTTTTCTTGCAATTATAAATTTAGTACAAAGAGAAGGTAGACATTATGCATATCATTTTCTTCGAATTTCAAGATATAATTAAATAACAGGTTGCCCCATAGGAGTTCCATTAAGAAAAAAATAGTTTTCGTTGAAAAACCAATATTGTTGAACTTAATGAAGAATAAATCGTGTTTAATGTCAGTATCTGAACAGATAATATTTTAAAGGAACTTGCAGACTGATTTTTAACCATTTTGGCAAAATCGCGGCCTTCTATGATTAAAATTAAAAATTAAAAAATCTAAAATCTAACAGAAAAATGTTTAAATTTTAATTTGGTTGTAGTTTGAAGTTGTTACTCGATAGGTACAGTAATGAACCAAAAAATAAATAAATAAAATATATAAATAAAATTTTTGTGCCAAGGCATTTGAACAAGATTTAACGAGGCACAAAAGTATTTTTTTTTATCTGTAAATACTAAATTTTAAGGGTAATTCCAAGCTGTTACTCCATTGGTATGGTTGCTCTACGAAAAATGTTCCGGAAAGAGCACATACAAAACTTGTATGAACAAATTCTGCCCAAGCACAAAATGATTTTTTGAAAATCAAAATAATATTTGAAGGTCAGATCATATGTATTTTCGCCTGCAGGATCCAAATATGTAAAAATATTCAGGTTGTCCCATTTAAAAATTTGATTTTCATGTCAATTACATCGAAACCGGAAGTCGGCCATTTTGTTTTTTTACATCATATAATTAAAAATTTCGTCCCATATCACTGCACCAAATAGGGTCATTTAGTGATATGGCAGTTTCCTACTTTTTCTTCCTCATTTTAAAGTATAACAAACCAATAGCCTCAGAAAAAAATTTTAGCTCAATTGAATCAATAGCCGCAGAGATATTCGCATTTGAATAGAAACACGCTCGGCCGGCCAACAGTCTGTAGAGTGACGTCACTTGGCGTGCACCGATACCTATATTAGAGCAGCGATTTCGTAAGTCTATCGTGTCGTTTTTTTTTTTTTTGGCGTAGAACCAGGTCAAACATGTTAGGTTCCTTTGAGTATGTCACCGGGCATATGAAATCATATTTTACGACATTTTTTTGTGGTCTCGAACTTTTTAAATCAATAAAAAGTGAAAAAAATGTATTTTTAAATAAAATTGTTTTTTTTTGTTTCTACCGCCATATCTTTAAAACTATTAAAGGTACCGAAATTTGTTTTGTGTCAAATTAAAGCACACACTGTAGCGCTTATACCAATATAAACGGTTTGGGCACAATTCGCACTTTCATTTCTCTAAAAATCAGATAAACTAAAAATATATATTTTATGTATTGAAATCTTTACCAATCGATAAACTTTTTTATTTTTGAAAATATTTACATACATGCAGCGAAGAAAATAAAGCCTAATAATCACAAAAGGTTTTGAAACAATATATTTTTTCTTAAAACGTACCGTGTGGCAACAGCGATTTTTTTTATCAGCGCTAAATGCGACATTGGGACGCAATTAATACACCTCGCATGCAGAGTTGGTCAGATTAGTCACGTAGAAGTGACGGTTGTCGAAAATCATTAAGTATTCATTGTTCGGATAAAAATTGTGACAATCGAAAATGTGCTTGTTTTAAGGAAGGCCTAAAATGTTGCAACGAGTGCAAATGTTGTTCCTGTAACAACATTATTAAAGATTTCGAGGCAGATATGAACGAATTAGAATGCTATTAATGTAGGGCCTACATAAACTACATACTACATATTTATCTATCCAAATAGAAAATTTATTTCAACAATAAAACTCATTTTATGCGTACGTTTTTACTTTCATTCATTTAAAAATGTCTAATAAACTTACTAATTAGGTGGGTAGCAGTGGCGTATCTAACCGGGCGGCCAATGAGCAAATGCCACCTGGGCTCCTGTGCAAAAGGTCCCTCAGGGCCCTCATAAAAGACAATGCATCCGCCGCTTGCGTCCGGAAAGGGTTAAAGATCTCGAAATATAGGCCCTTTAAAGCGTTTGCCACCTGGGCCTTTTACCTTAGATCCGCCACTGGTGGGTAGTTAGTAACATTGATTGATATTTATAGATTAGGTATTTATATCTACCTACCTGTCTTTTTATTATTAAAAGGAGACTATTTTATATTTATTGCGCAATTTCTTTATATTAACAACATATGATCAATACTACTGTACCATATATGAAATATTGAACAATAATATTGATCCCCTAGATGTTTTTAATCACTACTGGTTTTGTATCTATTGATATAAGTTAAACTACTACATACACCCCGACCGGGACCGTCAGATCGTTGCAGTCGGCAGGCTTGCTACAGCCGAGCGCGCAAGAATATGACTTTGGCCCGTTAAAAAAAATCGCAGACTCAATACTATGAACGAAACATGAAAAATTTGTATCCTAGAAACTTTTTTCAACTATTGACTTCAATTTGTACGCAGCATGTATATACAAATTTTCATAAATAAATTTTTTTCTCGATTGTCTAAAATTACGCTACTGAAAATAACAAGTTTGAGTTTCCTATTATTTTTCCAACTTAAAAAAATAATAAATAGGGTTCACGTGGGACGTTGTTCGAAGTGCTATTGTGTCTACTTTAATCTAAAAAAAAAAATAGCTTGATAGCACAAATATTTTCAGAGATATAGTGGTGGAGACGTTAAAAACATATTTCATTAAAAATCTATTTTTTTTGAGTTTTTCCGAAATAAAAAAGTTCTCGACCACCAAAAAATGTCGTAAAAAATGATTTCGTGTACACGATTATCTTACTAATGAATTCCACTAAGTCTGGTTTGGTTCTACGCCGGTTTTTCTCGAAAACTAAGCGACTTTACTTCCAGATTTTACTCTACTAACTTGCATTCACAGCCGTGTTCACTGGGCGGTTCAGCCATCTGACGTCACAACTCGACTACATGGTTATCCCGAGCGTTTTTAAACGCGCCGACTTTAATAATTTTTTTATACATGAAGGCGGCGTCAGTAAATTCTAATTTTTGGCATACTTACTATACTCTTTCAGAATATGTAATAATAAAAAATTGTTAAATGAGCCTATTTCAAAAAGTCAATTCACCCATTCAAAAGTTACAAGAGTGTCCCTATCAGCTGAGCCACCCTGTATACTACAATGAAATTAATAAAAACTTACATATCTAGAAACACACTAAAACATACATATCTTTCTATTGTTATCAAACATCGTCATCATTATTATCGTTATGATAATCGTCAATCATTACCAACTTCATTATATTCTACTTCATCAAGCTCTACCATAACAATATCCTCAACTAAAAGAGGTGTTGGATCACCTCCAAACCAAAGCAGTTCAATTTTATTGTCATTAACTTCTCATCCGTATTGTTCTGGTAAGAAATTGGCATAGTTTGCTTTTGTAGCATTTTGCCATATTGAAGTTACATAAATTGTTCGTAAAATCTTTTGTTTCACTAATTTCCAACATGATGGAATTTGAGTAGAATCAAATATTTTTACGTTTTTCATAAAATATTCCGCGTCAGACGTTGACGTGAATTTATTTTGGAAGATTAATAATCTAGCAAAAATATATAATTTGATTTTCATGTAAATTGCATAGAAACCGAAAGTCGGTCATTTTGGTTCTTTACATCATATAATTGGAAATTTCATCCCATATCACTACACCAAATTTGAAAAAAATCTATTCGCCTATTCAGAACTTACCAGAGTGTCCCTATCGACTGCGCCACCCGGTATATGAGAAAAATTTCATTGTATTATGTATCTATACTTTGTAAAATATCCAAATAAATGAAAACTATTTTTCTGAAATCATTATTTGTTTATCCCCAAATACTTCTGTAATAGGTTGCATTAGTTAATAGCATAAGACTTTGAGAAACATAAAGTTTTGTGCCAGGTACTTCTAACAAGGCATAGACGTGGCACAAATGTTTTTTCTAACAGAAAAATGTTTAAATTTTAATTTGGTTGTAGTTTGAAGCTGTTACTCGATAGGTACAGTAATGAACCAAAAAAATAAACAAATAAATAAATAAAATTTTTGTGCCAAGGCATTTGAACACGATTTAACGAGGCACAAAAGTATATATTTTTTTACTCTGTAAATACTAAATTTTAAGGGTAATTACAAGCTGTTACTCCATTGGTATGGTTGCTGTGCGAAAAATGTTCCGGAAAGAGCACATACAAAACTTGTGTGAACAAATTCTGCCCAGGCACAAAATGATTTTTCTTATAGTCGCTGTAGGTACTAACATTTCAAAAACATTTCGTTCTATTACTTGATCAGTCAGGTTTTTTACAGCCAGCTCTTAGACGATAATATCACATTATTTAAAATCTTATCAACAAATAATTTCATTTCATTTTTTAAATTCTCGAATCAGTCTAGAAATAATCACGTTATAGGGGACATTTATGGTGAATCACCCTGCCCCAAAGTAAACTAAACTTCTTAATGAAAATATTTATTATACTTACAAAAGTCCTAGCCGAGTCTTGAGCAGCTTTATCAATAAGGAAAATCATTACTACTACTACTACTATTTAAAATACTATAAATAATATGAGGACAATTAATACATATAGATAAAACAAGTTAAAATTGTGTTTTACTCATAATTTAATATTAAGAAAAATAATGTAATCTATCAAAAATTCAATATCAAAATTTAATAAATATTGATTGATGTTGTAGTCTACGTGCAATATAAACGTCAGGTTTTATATTAATTCAGTGAGAAAAATGAGGAAACGATGCTGTTCAGTCCTTTCTTTTACATATTTATAAATTTGTTTATTTCATGTTATGAATTAAGATGCCAAATGCTGGATACGCCCCTGGCTTTTTAATGTATAGATGGCCGTCAGGTGGCAGCATTGAAAGGCAAGAAATGTCATATTTTTCAGTTACCATGTTTAAGGTCAGTCAATGTTCTTTGACGATGGAAAATGTTAAGTTGAAGTAATTTTATGTATTTATAAAATAAAAATCACATACAGTCCACTACAAAACTAGTTTATTCCAACAAGAGAAAATCCCCGAACATTTTGGTTCATCGAGCGGATGTTTTAACACGTTTTTTAACAAGTCAGCAACACCTGGCACAAGGCTGAATTCCAGAACAAAATACGAAGTTCCCGTATCAACAATCATCCACAGTTTGGAGCTACTTTGTGAGTCGTTTTCCTTTAATATCCTTCAATATCTCAATGCCCTTCTACTTGCAATTAAGCATAAAGTATTATTCAGGCTAAATAGTAATTAAACTAGTCACAATGGGTGAACAACAAAAAACCGAACTTACTTTTAAACGTGGTCAAATTAAAGCCAGATTAACGAGATTCTCTAAATTTGTTAGGGAATTTGATACAAACAAATCTGTAATTGAACTAGAACTCCGTCTGAAAAGGCAGAAGGTCTGTTGGAGGAATTTGAACGCATACAGTCTCAGTTAGAATTAGCGGATTTAGAGACAGATTTCACAGAGGATCGGGAGTATTTCGAAAGTGTATATTTTGAGATAATTGCGCAAGCCAAAACCTTAATAAAAGGTGCCCAAGAAAAGGAGCTTAATTCTGTTTACAATATAACTCTCGAATCTCCCGGACCTAGCAGCCCTGAAACTCCTCCGCTTAACAACACGCCTGTTGCCATTGGTACTAATGCAAATAACTCAAATAATGCTGTAAAATTACCGAAAATAAGTTTGCCCGATTTTGACGGAAAATATGAAAATTACCCTCAATTTGCTGATACATTTAATGCGCTTATAAATAATAATCCATCCTTGTCAAATATCCAGAAGTTCTATTACCTCAAGTCATGCCTCAAATGTGAAGCAGCAAAAGTAATCGAATCATTAGAAGTATCAGATGTCAATTATGATTCCGCATTTAAACTGTTACAAGAACGTTTTGAAAATAAAAAAATGATTATTCATGCTCACGTTAGAGCTCTTTTCGAGCTTGTGCCCATTCATAAGGAATCTCATCAGGCATTAAGGAAATTAGTCGACGAGTATTTTAAGCACGTTAGAGCTCTCAAAAATCTAGGGGAATCCGTAGACAGTTGGGACACACTTTTAATATACTTAATGACAACAAAATTAGATCCCGCAATTAAGCGTAAATGGGAAGAAATCTCAATTAAGGATAAAAATGCTCCTAAAATCGGCCAATTTACCGATTTTTTGAAAAGCAGGTGTAACTTATTAGAAGCACTGAACACTGGCGATTCGAACCCAAGTAAGGCAGTAATTAAGTCTATCTCGAATAATAATAATAAAAGAAATACGGAAAAGGTGTCTTGCTTTGCATCTCAGAGTCCCATGTGTATATTCTGTAAGGGTACACATTTTGTTAATAATTGTTTGAATTTTAAAAAAATACCAACTAGTGAACGATATGCAAAAATAAAAGAACTAAGGGCATGCACTAATTGCTTAAGAGCAGGGCATACAAACCTACAGTGTAGGTCAAGTACTTGTCGGAAATGTGATAAACGGCATAATACTATTTTATGTTTGAAAGATGATAACGTAAATTCCGATTCTAACACTTCATCGCAAGTTAAGTTCGCTGCAGATGAAGATCGTGAAACGCAAGCATCGTCAGCTAATTTCAGTGTGGTAAGTGCGCATTCAACACTCGAACAAGAACCGATTGTGCTTTTAGCTACTGCGCTTATTTACATAAAGGATCATAAGGGAAATTGTATCGAAGCAAGAGCGTTACTAGATGTAGGAAGTCAGTCCTCCTTTATGACAACCGAACTTTATAAGAAACTAGGTCTGCATGGGTCTAAGGCTTCTCTGCCGGTAATTGGAATTAACCAGGCAATGACGACCATTAATATCAAAACAAAGGCCACTAATAAATCGAGATACAATGCGTTTAACAAAACATTACCGTTTCTTGTTTTAAACAAAATTACTCAGAATATACCAAGTGTTAATCTTAATAGTTCTGAATTAAAAATACCCGAAGAATTGAAATTAGCCGACCCTAACTTTAACAAGTCCGGGAAAATTGATGTACTTCTGGGTGCAGGAGTTTTCTGGGAACTCCTGTGCGTGGGACAATTAAGAATAGGTGAAACATTTTTACACAAGACAAGGCTAGGCTGGGTAGTAGCAGGTCCTATACCTCCGCCTTTTACACAAAACTCCACCATTTGTAATATTTCTATTAATGACAGTATACATGAGAATCTGGAAAGGTTCTGGAAAATAGAGGAATGCCAGCAGAATGTCAAATGCTATAACCTTGATGAACAAGCATGCGAAAATATATTTAATTCACGCTATGAGCGAAACGAGCATGGTCGATTCATTGTAAATTTACCCTTGCGCGAAGACCCTTCTGTACTAGGTGACTCGTTAAAAAATGCGGTTAATAGGTTTTCAACTTTAGAAGGGCGCTTTAATAGTAATTCTGAAATGAAGAAAGAATACACGCAATTTATTGAGGAATATGAAAGACTAGGTCACATGTCTCGGATACCCGATAATGAAATAAATAATACCCCTAATTTTTATCTCCCTCATCACGGTGTGTTAAAAGAAAATAGTCTAACAAAGCGATTACGTGTGGTATTTGATGCATCATGCAAATTCAAAATTAATGTGGTCTAATTTAAAAGACATATTGGGATGCAAAAAGCAAAAAATAGGCGGAATTGTTTGTGATGAGGCATACTACCATAGACCAAGTGACATTACCAAAGTGTTAAATAATTATTATATTGAGAGTATTGAAACAATTGTATCTAACATTGATAACAATATTAATGATGAAGCTTTATTAATTCAATTCAATTCAATTCAATTCTTTATTCGTGTTAATACAATAAACTGTTTACACATGTCAAATTAGTAAGTAAAGTAATAAAAGTAATAAACTACAATAACGATGATGTGAACAAACTAACAATAAACAATTAATGTAAAATATAAAATGGAAATAGTTGTATCTTTTAAGTTCCTATTACAAAATCTGAAAAATTGTTATTACAGAATTCATTTAGTGAATAAAAACATTTATTGAGCAAATACTCCTTGATTTTATTTTTAAATAATCTTGGTTGCAGGTTTTTGATATTACTTGGGAGGAGATTGAAAAATTTAGGTCCAAAATAGGAAATGCTTGTACGCGATTTATATACTCTATGATAATCTAAGTAAATACTGGAATTATTTCTAGTTTCATAATTATGTACATCGTTATGCATTAGATACCGCTCGCTGTTATTTTTTACGTACATAAGGCATTCAAGTATAAATAAACATGGAAAGGACAGAATCTTTAACTCAATGAAACTCTTTTTACAGTCTTCCCTATATCCTAGCCCATCAATTAAACGTACAGCTCTGCGTTGAAGACTGAATAATCTTGAGGCCGAAGGTGCATGGCCCCAGGCTAAAATTGCGTAACTTAGCTTAGATTGGATTAGTGCATGGTAAACAGTTTTAAGTACTGGCTGGGCTACAATTCCTATCAAGTTTCTTATGACAAAGATATTAGTTGTCAGGCTTTTTGCTACATGATTCACATGTGCCTCCCATGTAAGTTTAGGATCTAAGTGTACACCCAAAAAGCGAACTGACTGAGGATTTTTCCATTCCTTAGCCTCTCGAAGTGTAAAGATAATGGTCTCAGATTTACTGCTGTTGAGACTGAGTTTATTAGTTGCAAACCAGTTTGTCACCTTCGACTGTGCATCCTCCATATTTTTAAGCAGTAAGGAAAGCTGTTTATTTCTAGATACTACAGTGGTATCATCCGCGAATAGTATAAGGTCATTGTTGGGTACGCTAGATGTTATATCGTTGACGTATATTATAAACAGGATAGGACCCAACACCGAACCCTGAGGAACACCATGTTCAATGATATCAACATTGGAATGTATGTCATTAACAATTACTTGTTGTTTCCTATTGGAGAGATAAGAGTTTATAAGTTGTAGTGAATTATTGTGAAACCCATAGTAATGCAGCTTTTCTATGAGTATTTCAACAGATATACAGTCAAAGGCTTTAGTTAAATCACAGCATAGAGCTCCAACAAATTCGCCTTTATCATAACTATTAACAAACACCATACCACTATGCTCCTCTACTTTTACTGTATGTAAACAAGTATCAATAAAGGAATTGAAAGAAATTATCTTTAGTCAAAGTAAAAACGGTAGCATAGATGAGATAGATTTAAAATTAATTAAAGAACTCTTTCATGTCATAGGATATTCCTTAATTAATTTAATTAACCTTAGTTTAGAAAAAGGTATCGTTCCTGATAGATTTAAAACATCCATTATTATTCCAGTTCCAAAAGTACCTAATACAAACTTAGCACAAGAGATGCGCCCTATCAATATGTTACCATTCTGTGAAAAACTATTAGAACTTGTAGTATATAATCAAATATTAGAATATGTAAAATGCAACGATCTGCTTTGTACATATCAGTCAGGATTCAGGGACAAACACTCTTGCGAGACAGCGTTACAGTCTGTAATATCTGATTGGAAAGAGGATATAAATCATGGACTTGGTATATGTGCGGTCTTCATAGACCTAAAGAGAGCTTTTGAGACAATTGATCGACATACTCTAATTCTAAAATTAAAAAGGTATGGATTTTCTGGCACAACTTTAATGTGGTTGGAAAGTTACTTATCATTTAGATGCCAAAAAACTAAATATGAGGAACAATATTCTGAAAGCCGCTATAACAACAATGGAGTCCCGCAAGGGAGTGTCCTTGGTCCCCTGTTATTTATTCTGTATATTAATGATTTAGGTAAAGTTTTAATAAATTGTAAAATACATCTCTTTGCAGATGACACCCTAATCTATTTTAGTCATAAAAACTATGAAACTTTGATTGCAATGGTTAATGAAGATTTAAAGAGGCTTACTGACAAATTTAATGTAAACAGGCTAAAAATAAATGAAACAAAATCAAAGTGTATGTTTATAGGATCCGATTGGGCATCTAAACATTTTTGTGATTTACAAATAAAAGTAAAAATTGGAAATAAAGACTTGGATTTTCAAGATGAAATTAAATACCTGGGGTTGTTAATAGATAGGAATTTAAAATTTAAGAATCATGTGGATTATATTTCTAAGAAAATTGGTAAAAAAATAGGATACTTTTATAGAATTAGTGGACACATTTCCATAAACACAAAAGTAACATTATACAACAGCATTATTTTGCCCCATTTTACTTACTGTTCATCAGTTATATATGTATCCCAAGTAAATTGTTACAGACTGCAGATTCTACAAAATAAAGCAATGCGTATAATTTTGGGTGCAAATCGATATACAAGCATTAATATAATGTTGGAAGTGTTAGGCTGGCTGGATATAAAAAAGAATATGTATATTCAAACAATGTTATTTGTTTATAAAACACTGAATAAGAAGATGCCTGAATATTTATCCTCAAGGGTAGTGAGTGTAAATGAAGTCCATAACTACAATACTAGAAACAAAGACAACTGTTACGTAAATAGAACAACTAAAACTCTCACTTACAATAGTTTGTTTCATAAAGGTATCATTGAGTATAACTCTTTACCCAATGACCTGAAGACTATTAATAGTATTGGTTTATTCAAATCGAAACTTATTAAGTACGTGAAAGAAAATATGTAAATGTAAGCATATAGGTATATTTTGTTAAGTATGTCTGTTAAAAATAGGAGTTGTTAGAATATGCGTATTTGTATATAATTGTAATTTATGTACTAACTTAGTGCCTATATTATGTCTACTGTAATGTATTATCTTTAGATAAATAAATACTATTCATTCATTCATTCATCTACCTCCGGTAAGTCCTTAAATGATATATTACTAGTGGGTCCAAGGTTACAGGATGACTTATTTGCGATTTTGATACGCTTCCGAAAATACAATGTGGTCATGACCGCGGACATAGAAAAAATGTACCGTCAGGTTGAAATAACTAACTCTCAACGTGATTTACAGCGAATCATTTGGCGACCAGACACTCGAGAGAACTTACAACATTACCGATTAAATACCATCACTTACGGGACATCTCCAGCATCGTTCTTGGCGGTTCGGTGTTTGCACGAATTGGCTAAGGAAAATGAACACGAATATCCTGAAGCTAGTGCTTCAATTAAAACAGATTTTTATATGGACGATTGGCTTTCAGGTAGCGACACGATGGAACATGCGGTATCATTACGAAGGGATGTCTCAAATATTCTCGCTAGTGCTGGCTTTCAATTAAGAAAGTGGATGAGTAACGAAAAAACTATATTACATGATGCAATTGAAACAAATAAAATTCCAGAGTATTATATAACCGATGACGCATGCGTAAAAACTTTAGGGCTGTATTGGAACTCAGAGTCTGATTCATTACATTTTTCTATTGATTTTAGCATTCAGGTCGATAGAGTGACTAAAAGGCATATCTTATCAACGATATCAAAAATATTTGATCCGATCGGTATAATTTCTCCTATATTGATAAAAGGGAAGATTATGTTACAGCAATTGTGGCAATTAAGACTTGAGTGGGATGAGTCTGTACCGGTTGAGTTACACAGTCAATGGGTACATTTCCTAAAAAATATTACGTCAATCTCAAGGTTAGAGATACCGCGGCAAGTTACACTTAAAAATTTTATTCAGATACAACTGCATGGGTTCAGTGACTCTAGTCAGGTAGCCTATGGGGCGTGCCTATATGTACGTACCACCAACTCCAGTGGCCAGCATCATGTCGGGCTATTATGCTCTAAATCTCGTGTGGCTCCATTAAAGGGAGTTACCTTACCTCGATTAGAATTGTGTGCGGCTCTTCTATTAGCGCGACTAGCTAGGGCGGTTATAAAATCGTTAAAAGTTGAATTTACGAATATATATTATTATAGTGATTCGACCATAGCATTAGCTTGGATAACATCTCCTGCCAATAATTGGAAGACATTTGTGTCGAACCGCGTTGCCGAAATCCAAGAGCTCTCCTCCGTGTCACAATGGCGTCATGTTAGAACTTATGATAATCCTGCGGATTTAATAACAAGGGGAGTTGACCCCGCTAATTGTTAGATTGTTCTTTATGGTTTTCAGGGCCTCCATGGCTATCTTGTGAAGCCTCTGAATGGCCAACATCAATATTTAATCCGGAAACCGAGAATGAGCCACCAGAGAAAAGGAATATTGTCATTTCTTGCGTCAGCACAAACGAAATTGGTCTATTCCTAAAATATTCGTCCTTATCAAAATTAGTCTCGGTTGTCGCCTATTGTCTACGTTTTAAGAATAATGTCTGTAAAAACAAAGAAAAAATCATTGGCCCCTTAACACCTCAAGAGTTAGATAGTGCTCTGTTTACTCTAGTGAGACTTGCTCAGTTGTCAAGTTTTGAATCGGAAATACACGATTTAAGGGCATCACATCCAATATCATCATCTAGCCGATTATCATCATTTAATCCCTTTTTAGATCAAAATAATGTCATCCGCGTAGGTGGTAGATTGTCACAGGCTAAAATTAAATATGATCAAAAATTCCCTATGGTGTTGCCTGACAAACATCCTTTAACTAAACTTGTCATTAACTATGAACATTTACGACACCTACATGCCGGCCCGCAATTAACATTAACTGCAGTTAGACAGCGCTTTTGGCCTTTAAGGGGTCGCAGTGAAGTCAAAAAATACTTACGTCAGTGTGTACGTTGCTTTAAGGTTTCCCCGACATCCATAAATCCGTTCATGGGTGAATTGCCAGAGTACAGGGTGACTAAGGTAATCAGACCATTTTACAACACTGGTCTTGATTATGCTGGGCCATTTTTGATTAAGGATGGAAAAACGAAATCGCGAATAATCATAAAATGTTATCTTTGTATATTTATTTGCCTTAGTACCAAGGCCGTGCACCTAGAATTGGCAGGTGATTTAACATCAGAATCATTTTTAAATGCATTTAAACGATTCATTTCTCGAAGAGGCATTTGCAAAAATATATTTTCTGATAATGCGACTAATTTTACTGGTGCGAACCGTTTACTCGGACAAGACCTTATGCTTCTTTCTAAATTACATAAAGATACTAATATAATTAATTATTTCAAGGACAATTCTGTCAATTGGCATTTCATTCCCGCACATTCCCCACATTTTGGTGGGATCTGGGAAGCCGCCGTTAAGTCGGCGAAAGGTCATCTCAGGAAAATATTAGGTGATAGCCCACCTATTTATTATGAATTGTTATACACTTTTATTGTGCAAGTAGAAGGAATACTAAACTCCAGACCTCTGACCCCTCTCTCTCCTGATCCCTCTGATCTACAACCTCTCACCCCAGGTCACTTCCTAATTGGCGACTCGATTACTACCATACCAGAATTGGATGTCTCCACCATTCAAGTAAATCGCTTGACCCACTATAAGCGACTTCAACAAATGTTTCAATGTTTTTGGCAACGTTGGAGTAGAGAGTACTTATGTTGGTTGCAGCAACGATCAAAATGGAGAAAATCGGTTAATCAGCTGAAGATTGGACAATTGGTGCTACTACGGGAAGAAAATACCCCACCTTTAAAATGGAACCTTGGGCGCATCACTGCTGTTCACCCTGGAAGAGATGAAATTGTACGAGTGGTGACTGTAAAAACTGCAGAAGGAACCTTTAAACGTGCTACAAATAAAGTGTGTGTTTTGCCATTGGAAAATGACTAACGTTTCAGTGGTTGTGCGTGACAATTAGAACATTATTTTTCACCCTCATTTTGACTTTATAATTTGTATTGATCGTTATTGAAAAGATTCACTTTTCAAGGGGGGCAGAATGTTCAGTCCTTTCTTTTACATATTTATAAATTTGTTTATTTCATGTTATGAATTAAGATGCCAAATGCTGGATACGCCCCTGGCTTTTTAATGTATAGATGGCCGTCAAGTGGCAGCATTGAAAGGCAAGAAATGTCATATTTTTCAGTTACCATGTTTAAGGTCAGTCAATGTTCTTTGACGATGGAAAATGTTAAGTTGAAGTAATTTTATGTATTTATAAAATAAAAATCACATACAGTCCACTACAAAACTAGTTTATTCCAACAAGAGAAAATCCCCGAACAGATGCCATAAAAAATCGTTAATTCATAAATACAAATTATAAATCAGCTCCTCTATGACTTACTTGGGTCTGATTCCTTCAGTTAAGAACTTATAAGTTTTAGTAAGCGAGATTTGTAGTTAAAAATTGCGAACGTTCATAATTATTTTTCCTTCTTGTAGTCCACTCAAATTAAGAAAAAAAACACCGTTTTAGGAAAAAATTTTGAACAGCAGTTTCTTTGCATAGAAAGTAAGTATTCAACTTTAAGAACAATTTTTTGCTTATGCGCCGAAAAAAAAGACATGTTATTTGTGATATATACATACAGCGTGATTTACCATGATATGAGGAAAATAAAATGGTGTATGTCTTCAATGTGGGAAAGCCCCTGCAAAATTTTAGAGTGATCCGAGGTAATTTAGTAAATTTACGAAGATACGCTGCTGTTAGTCCAGTCAATGAAAGAGTTGTAGAGAACATTTTGGAGGGGAGAATTTTTCTCTTCAGGAATGTGTTGGGGGTAGTCAGGAGGTAAACATACTAAAAGTCCCCACCCCTAGCCCCGCCGCTTCAGTAGGAGAGGGGGGTGGAAAGGTTCCTTTTTTCGATTCTTCGCTTATAACTCGGAAACGATGCGTCGTACGAAAAAAGGTAATCTATGCAAAATTAAACGTAATTAAATTTCCCACAAGAAAGTTTATGTTCATTTTCTTCCTATATATTATATTTTACGAGATATTCGCCAGCGAAAATTGATAATTAATAAAAAAAAAATCAATTGTGTACCTTAAATATTTCGATCAAAGCGGTTTACCGTGGTCTGCTAATAAATCACAGTCACAAAACAATCTTTATTTTACAACACTCGACGTATTTACTAACGTAATATTTTGTCGAAGTCTAGACATTTCCTTAAATATACAGTGTGACTCACTTAGAATTAAGATACCCTTATAACTTTTTCATTTTGTTTCCGATTTGAATCAAATTTTACTCGAGTATAGAACAAATTAGGATCTACTTATGACCAGAAAATCATTCACCTGCTATAAAGACAAAGCTACCTGCGGTACCAAAATATGAGGAAAAAGATTAAAAATCATATTGATTTTTAATCTTACGAACTATGAATTTTACGTAGCCACCACAAATTGCGGAAGCTGAGGACCCCCTTTGCCAGATGAGCTTATGTATGAAATATCCCCCATCAATAATCAAATCAAATTTTGGTGTATGTACGTTTGTGGCGCCGATTGGATGAATTTTTTAGGATTTCTAACATTCAAAATGTTTTTTTTTTCAGCATATTTCGGTACCGTAGGTGGCTTTGCCTTTATAGCAGGTGAATGATTTTCTGGTCATAAGTAGATCCTAATTTGTTCTATACTTAAGTAAAATTTGATTCAAATCGGAAACAAAATGAAAAAGTTATAAGGATATCTTCATTTTAAGTGAGTCACACTGTATATTTAAGGAAATGTCTAGACTTCGACAAAATATTACGTTAGTAAATACGTCGAGTGTTGTAAAATAAAGATTGTTTTGTGACTGTGATTTATTAGCAGACCACGGTAAACCTCTTTGATAGAAATATTCAAGGTACACAATTGTCTTCTTTTTTATTAATTATCGATATTCGCTGGCGAATATATCGTAAAATATAACACATAGGAAGAAAATGAATATAAACATTCTTGTGGGAAATTTAATTACGTTTAATTTTGCACAGATTACCTTTTCCCATACGACGCATCGTTTCCGAGTTATAAGCGAAGAATCGAAAAAAGGAACCTTTCCACCCCCTTCCCCCTGAAGCGGCGGGGCTAGGGGCGGGGACTTTTAGTATGTTTACCTCCTGACTACCTCCAACACATCCCTGAAGAGAAAAATTCTCCCCTCCAAAATGTTCTCTACAATCCCCTTTTGGGCATTCATTGATTGGACTATGTTACGTGTCTGTGGTCAGTAATTGGGCGATGAACCTACTTGTGAAAGAACATATCGGAGATGTTTACATTTCATTAATTGTCATAAAAAGTTAAGCTGACTGGTCCGGTCAAAGTGCCGCGTTTTTTGCTTTCTGTCGAACAATCAGGACACCGGCAGGTACAAAGCACCGCCGAAGTTGGTGTTCTTGTGTTATTGACGGGTTTAAGTAAATATCTTTTATATCTACTTGTTGTAGAGTTCACATAAGGTCAATGGCTTTTCGATTTATTTCGCTATTTTTGTAGTGTGATTTGATTAAAATCAAAAAGTCACTTCTACCCTCTCCGGCTTTGCTGTCAATGGTGTTAGTCCCTACTCTGATAAAGTGATATGGTTGTACCGCGTATATATACGTATACGAAGAATATGCGTTTTTAAGGTTAAGCGAACATAGGTAAACTTGTTTAGAATCCGATCTCCTACAAAAAAGGTTCTATACATTTTTCCGATTAATGCACATTGGTTACAGAGATGTGCTACTTTCACGTTCAATGCTTAATTACTCGCAAACAGTGAGATCAAATAAAAAAAATAGTAGAAACAAAAATTGTTTCTTTTTTAGAGCAGAATATGAATCTGTAAAAAATAGGGGTTTGCATTTAAAAAATCAAAGTTGACCACCAAACTTTAAAATAAAGATATATAAAAAAAAAAATTAAGAAAAAGCTATTATGTGAAAAAACTACTAAAATGTAAAAATCATTTTTTTTAAATTCATACACCTGGAAACCAAAAGCTTTGGGGACGGTCATATAGCGCTATTGCATAGTTACTTTGCTCAATTGACCGTCCCCAAAGCTTTTGGTTTCCAGGTGTATGCATTAAAAAAAAAATGTTTACTTTTTAGTGCAGTTTTTTCAAATAAAAGCTTTTTCTTAAAAATATTTTTTTTATATAATTTTTTTTTTACTTTTTAATCTACTTATATTACAGACAAACAGACAGACAAAACCCTTTCATTTGCTACCCATGGCAAGAGTCGAGAAGAAAAAGATAATTTGCCATTCTAGGGCGTCCGCCATATTGGATTTAGAATGACGTCACATAGTTTATCCTGTTTTACTCGTCATGTGATACCCATGTCAAGGAGGTTGTGAAGAAAAAGATACTCCACCATCTTGGGGCGTCCGCCATATTGAATTTAGAATAACGTCACATGGTTTATCGTATTTTACTCGTCAAACACTTTCATTTGATACCCATATCAAGGGGGTTGTGAAGCAAAAGATACTCCGCCATCTTAGGGCGTCCGCCATATTGAATTTAGAATGACGTTACATAGTTTATCGTATTTTACTCATCAAACCCTGTCATTTCATACCTATATCAAGGGGGTTGTGAAGAGAAAGGCGATCCGCCATCTTGGGACGTCCGCCATATTGGATTTAGACCGATAATGGCTATACTGTATTGTATTGTCACCGGACTTACACACGTGTGCCAAATTTCAAAGCTCTAGCTTAATTAGAACTAGTCGAAATTCAGCTTGCAAGATTTGACCTAAACAAACAAACATACACACAAACATTGCAAGTTAAATAAAAGCTTTTAAAAATATAGCCATTAGATCCCGCTTTTGAAATGATGACACTTTTGTCTGAAACATTTTTATCGAAAATTCATTATTTTCAAGTTATTCGCGTTTATCAACTTAAATGCCCCAACTGCTGTTCAAAATGTTTTTTCACTTTTTTCCTAATTTAAGTGAACTATGGACTTGAATTTGAATTTTATTTATATTTGCTTATTCGGGACTTCCAAGTGTTTGCAATAGATGTCGGTAGGGTCCTACTTTATAAGTCGCTGACTTATTGTGACTTAGCTTTCATAACTTCAATGCGATTCCGTTTATGCAAGCATGTTCAGTCTATTCCGCACAGATAAGTATAACAAGCTCACAACCGGTCAGTGTATGATAAAGCGTAAGGCAGGATTCCTAAATGATTCCTACATGCAATTCTGCAAAAACATAGTTTCTTCCCTCTCCTCTCCAACTCCATTGAGCAACCCCCATATATTTCGACGTACTGAATGCAAATCCGGTGTCCTTTTAGCTCCATCGCCCAGTAGTCCAGTAGAATTAGTAAAACAAAGACAAATTTATTGTAATTCGTTTCAGGATGCCACGTGGATTAAACGATAGTTTTATTGATTATGGACATGACCCTGAATTGGGTCCACTTTTTGACCGCCGGAACATTGTTTATTTAACGATTTATTGTTGAAAAATTAAAAAAAAATCGACTTTTTTAAAGATAACTCAAATACCTTTGACGATAGGTTTTTCAATTTGTAGATACTGTTAGAACTTGAGAGATGTCTCGTTTGAAACGCTTGAAAATTGCAAAAAAAACCGCGAAAATTTTAGCAATTTGCAAATATTTTTCATTCTTTAACAAAAGCACTTTAGTGCTTGAAACTTTGAAGAAATAAGTATGTCTTTTACTACCCTAAAGTTATCCCTAAAATTTCATCAAACAATTTTAATTAGTTTAAGAGATATTCAATTTGTTTATTAAAAACATAAATAATGTAAAATGCAAATTCACCCAGTTCCCGTTGTCGTAGAGGGTTGATCTGGACGTACTTTTTTTTGTTGAGACTTAAACTTTATGTTTTCATTAATGGCAAATCAAATTTGCATTATTTTCAACTTCAAAATGGCGTTTGAAAAAGTGTCACCTTTTGAGGTTAGGTTTTTTGCTAATAACTTTTAAACAAATGAAGATTTTGCAATATTGTTCTGATATCTTTGTTGCTGGGGTCTTTTTACACATTTTCAAAAAAAAAATGACTCTGTAGCCTTATTAGAAGCCGAGATTATTTTTTTAAATAAATTCGTAAAAAATTTTTTAACAAAAAATAATTGTTTAAAACAAATTATTGTTTAATTAGGAAAGAATCGACATGACAGATATGATTATTTCATCACGCTACCCCAAATTTAAAAAAAAAAGTAAAAATCGGAGAAACGGTAAATTTTTGAACGTGTTAAAGATATGACTCATGCTTGTCATGTTCTGACGCTGATTAAAAATTAATTATTGTTATCGTTGCAAATTGAATTTTTCCCCCAAACTCAGCTCTATTACAAAGATAGACTATTAAACTAGTTGTTCGCCAAGTTTCAGCTTTATTAAAAAAAAAATCATCTCGGCTTCTAGTAAGGCTACATAGTCATTTTTTTTTTTTTTGAAAATGTGTGAAAAAACCCCAGCAACAAAGATATCAGAACGATATTGCAAAATCTTCATTTGTTTAAAAGTTATTAGCAAAAAACCTAACCTCAAAATGTGACACTTTTTCAAATGCCATTTTGAAGTTGAAAATAATGCAAATTTGATTTACCATTAATGAAAACATAAAGTTTAAGTCTCAACAAAAAAATGATGTCCAGATCAACCCTCTACGACAACGGGAGCTGGGTGAATTTGCATTTTACATTATTCATGTTTTTAATCAACAAATTGAATATCTCTTAAACTAATTAAAATTTTTTGATGAAATTTTAGAGGTAACTTTGGGGTGATAAAGGACATATTTTGTCAAAGTTTCAAGCACTAAAGTGTTTTTGTTAAAGAATGAAAAATATTTGCAAATTGCGAAAATTTTCGCGGTTTTTTGCAATTATTTAAACAAATTTTCAAGCGTTTTAAACGAAATACCTCTTAAATTAACTGTTTTTCAAAGTTCTAACAGTATCTACAAATTGAAAAACCTATCGTCAAAGGTCTTTGAGTTATCTTTAAAAAAGTCGATTTTTTGGAATTTTTCAACAATAAATCGTTAAATAAACAATGTTCCGGCGGTCAAAAAGGTAACCAAATTCAGGGTCATGTTCGTAATCAATAAAACTATCGTTTAATCCACGTGCGATCCTGAAACGAATTACAATATGCATATTTGCTAATTCCACTGGCATACAGTAATTCTTAGTAAATCCCGAAAATAACCTAAATTATTCGTTTTTTTTTGGGTTATTTTCGCTACTTACAAAAATTCGGATTCGAATTCGAATTCAGCGCGTCGAAATACATAAAGATAAGTTGATCTAGTTAGAAAGAGAAACCACTTTTTTTATTTTGTGTGCCTGTGTATGTAATTCTCAAATTTCATACCCATGATCTTTGTCTCTGTATTTTAAAACACGGTCAAGTCAGAAATGTGTGTACTCCTATTTGTATTTATTCGACCAACATCGAGTTCTACAAAATCCTGGCAAAACAGGTAAAAAGTGAATAAAGGTGTTTTCCCCAACGTAGCAGAAAATGGAAAGTAAGATTTGTCACACTTTAAATAAATCTTGATATTTATCAATGTCGCTTTTAATAATACCCCTAAGTTAGGTGCCTTTATTTATCTTGTAAGATTAAGTAGTAGGCCTTCGGATTACGACCAATTAAAGGTGCTAATACAATTTGTGTTCCTTGAACAAAGTTTCGTGTTCTCTCACGTCTGGATCCACACCAATTCTCGTTTATTACAGTTTGCGATAATAAATATATTTATGTGTATTTCGAAATAATACATGACAATCCAAATGTTTTTATTGGAAAAAGTGGCAATTAGTTTTAAATTTAATAACTAATCGAAACAAAGTTAAGTGCTTGGCACATTAGCTGGGCTGATAGAATAACAAATCTCGAAGTTTAGCCCAGACGACAGAGGAAATTTTATGGTGAACTTGCAAAATGAACAATTTTTTTTTAATGAGTTCGAGAAACAATGTGCTGAACACGGCTCTTTATCACTACTGTGACCTGATTATAATTAATACACGAAAAATCAGTTGCAAACTTTCTAAACAATATTTTAATGGGTATAGAATAATATCCTGAAATGTGATGAACGTTTCTACAACTATTCAAAGTTTTATATACCACTTTTAAACATCGTTTAATGAAGTTTTGCAAGTGCCTCACTTGCAAAAAAACACCATTTTAGCCACTTGTTATATAAAATACTATTTTTTGATTCCTAAACGTTTATAGATGACATAATAAACACGTTGTGTTGTAGTTTTATTTGGAGTAGTTTAATGGTGTCAACCACGTTGTAAAAATTATTTTTGTGTGTTTTTAAATAGTTGTATTAAAATCTCTATCCTGCATGTTAAATGTAACCTTTAACAACGTTTGTGACTTATTAGACGGAGAGCCGGCCGTCAAATATCCTATGAATAAGATACATGAAAAACTTGTTGTGAGTGATTAGTACTACCACAGACTTAAAGGGAGCCACCTTTCATACGAGCTGATTTTGCCCGCGTCACGGACTTTTGACCTCACTTCCGGTTACGATTTTTAATGTTTCTTAATATATTCTTCAAGCTTTTCCGGGAAAACCAATGTGAAAATCGAAAAAATGTATACAACCTTTTTTGTAGGAAATTATATTCTGAACAAATTTACTCATGTTCATTTAGCCCTAAAATCGGGTACTTTTCGAGATATTTGCATTCGAAATAGAAAAAACACGAAAAAACACATATGTATATTTTTCAAGTCGCTTTTCCGGAAAAACTACTGGGATAATCGGAAAAATATATAGAACCTTTTTTGTAGGAAATCGTATTCTGAAAAAGTTTACTTATGTTCATTTCGCCCTAAAATCGGGTACTTTTCGAGATATTTGCATTCGAAATAAAAAAACACGAAAAAACACATATATATATATTTTTCAAGTCGCCTTTCTGGAAAAACCAATGGGATAATCGGGAAAATGTATAGAACTTTTTTTGTGGGAAATCGTATTCTGAACATGTTTACTTATGTTTGTTTAGCCTTAAAAACGCGTACTTTTCGAGATATATACGTCCAAATGAAAAAAAAAAAAAACACGAAAAAACGTATATATACTTATGTACTTATATATCTCAAAAATCATGTCTTTTTTTCTGCGCACAAGCAAAAAATTGTTCTAAAAATTGAGTACTTACTTTCTATGCACAAAAACTGCTGTTCAAAATTTTTCTCTAAAACTGCGGCTTTTTTTCTAATTTTAGTGGACTATAATAAGTCATAAAATACATGAATAAAATTTACGTTAAAATGTAGGTTTTAAAGTATACAATGAGGGTGCCAGGCCTAATTCACCCGCAACCTCGAGGCAGCCTCGATAAATTTTTTTTTGTGTGTTTTCCTAAGTCATCGAATACATGGATGACTTGCTTTCTAGTTATCAAAAAAGTTAGGGTGCCTCTTCTCATTTGCCCGCAACCTCCTGACTGCTTCGGTTTTAGTTACTATAAGGCCAATAAGCATAAGCTAAATGACTTAGATAATTTATTCACTAATTAGTTTTTTATATATTACTAGGTAATTTATGATTTTTCTTTATTAATAATCTCAATTCAATTCATTTTAAATTAATCCTTTATTTGACATAATTCGTCAAAAAAATTTTATGCTCCACAATTTTAGTCATATTATAATATAATATACACATTATGTTATAATTAGTAATTAGTAACAAGTATACTTTTACTTCCACGTCCAGTGGAAGTATAGTAACGACAAAAAAAATTAAAAAAATTTGTAATGTTCAAATAGGCTTAGAATGTCATGAAACGTCGAGATTTTAAGTTTGAGTGAAAAAAAATTTTTGTCTGTCGGTCTGTCTAACTTTTTTTTTGTGCGCATGTTTACGCTGGAACCGTTTAAGATATTGACTTGAAATTTGGCACACTTATGTATTTTAACGAGATCTGGAACTAGAGTATATTTTCATCTTGTTCCGTCGAAGGGTTGGGGGATAAATTGCGGTAAATGGGGGTAAATAGGTAAATGAAGCAGGTAATAGTCCATAAAATTGGTATTTAGTATATACAAGAGAAACTAAGGTCTCAAAAATTTTTTTGGCAATAGCCACCCCCATTACCACCTCCACCCCTTCTTATTAAAGGGGATGAGAAAAGATTATGATTTAGTGTGTATACTGTGTACAAGAACCAAAAACCTCAAAATATTTTTTTACTTCATCCACCCCCCACTACCCCCTATCACCACCTCTACCCCACTATCGATGTGGGGTATCGTTTTGTAGGTTTTTGGGGCAGAGGATTTCAAATATTATATTATAAAGTTCCATAAACAATTATTTCCACATACAAAATTTTTTCGTTGTGAGAGATTTGGACAGAAAATCTCGATGTGGAAGTAGTGATTCCTTGGGCAGCGGTTTTTACTCCAATGTACTAAGTAGACTATTAATGTTATCTTTTTATTTTAATACTGGTATATTTCGATATTTATTATTAAGATTTAGTTAGACATTTTTTTCTATTTTTGTCTTATTAATTTTATAAGATAGACAAAATAAGGAAGAAAAAACATTTAGAAATAAACATAGAGTTATAAAAATATGATTTTATTATACAGAGTGACCCATTTAAAAGCTGAACAACTCTCTAAAATGTTTATTGATTATGCGATTTTAATCAAATTTTACTCAAGTATAGAACAAATTAGGGTCTAATTATGATTAGAAAAACATTCGCCTCCTATAAATGCAAAGCAAAGGGATGATGAGGGAATTCTGGTCATTATACCTCCTCGTGTACCAATTAGAAAATTACGCATTAACCAGTCTATCTGTGCACATTAAAAATGCCATAGAGGCCGGTAATTATGAAAAAAAAAATAATAATAATAAACAGACGCCATAGACAATCAAAGTAAAAACGGGTTTTGTGGCTGCCTCGGGGATGCGGGTGAATTAGGCCTGGCACCATTATAATCTCATTGTATACTTTAAAACCCACATTTTCACGTACATTTTATTCATGTATTTTATGACTTATAGTCAAATTAGAAAAAAAAACGCCGTTTTAGAGAAAAATTTTGAACAGCAGTTTCTCTGCTTAGGAAGTAAGTACTCAATCTTTAGAACAATTTTTTGCTTGTGCGCAGAAAAAAAGACATGATTTTTGAGATACATAAGTAGGTACATATACAGTGTGTGCGATTTAAGACCGCAACACCCCGTTATTTTGGAACGCGTTGGCTGATTTTAATTTTTTTTTTTTGAGATATAGTGCTCGATGAGCTTTATTTGACTGTTTTGAAAATTTTGTAATTTTCATATTTTCAAGGCCTACTATGCTCCTTCAAATGGGTCGAAAATTCGAGATCGACTATTAGGCAATTTTTTATCTGCAAATTGGATAGCATATTGGATTCGCAGTTATCTTAAATACCCCTATACAATTTTAGCTCGATACCTCATATAGGGTGTTTGTTATTCAATAGCCGAATTTAAAATTTCTCACTTTTCGACTGGGCCTGTATAAAAGTCGGTTAGGTTTCCTAAAAAGATAAAGTAGTCATTCGACTTAAGGAACATCAGACACTAAATGAGGAAGAAAAAATAAAAGTTATTCTTTAAATAAATAGTGCTTCTATTCGGTTGCTGTACGTAGGTGCCTTAATGAAAATTTTTCAAACAAACTTCAACTTTCAAACAAACACTTTTATTGTCTTATGGTATTGTATTGTATTTAGGGCCATTGGAACAGCACCATCTAGGTGAAATGGTGCCTATTTACCATGTAGATTATATTTCTATGGTAAATAAAGATATTATTATTATTACTATTATTAAATGGATTAGACGGCCTAGCTTTTCTTTTTTCTTCCTTATTTAGTATGTTGATGTCACTAAATAAGGAAGGAAGAAAAAGAAAAGCTATTCCGTCCAATTCATTTGTTTGAAAAATTTTCATTAAGGCACCTACGTACAGCAACCGAATAATGCATGGAAGCAATATTTATTTAAAGAATAACTTTTCTTTTTTCTTCCTCATTTAGTGTCTGATGTTCTTTAAGTCGAATGACTACTTTATCTTTTTAGTAAACCTAACCGACTTTTATACAAGGCCAGTCGAAAAGTGAGAAATTTTAAATTTGGCCATTGAATAACAAACACTCTATATGAGTTATCGAGCTAAAATTTCGTATAGAGGTATTTGAGACTGCGAATCGAATACGCTATCCAATTTGCTGATAAAAAATGGCCTAATAGTCGATCTCGAAATTTCATTTAGAGGAGCATAGTAGGCCTTGAAAATATGAAAATTAAAAAATTTTCAAAACAGTCAAATAAAGCTCAGCGAGCACTATATCTCAAAAAAAAAAAAAAAAATCGGCCAACGCGTTCCAAAATAACGGGGAGTTGCGGTCCTAAATCGCACACACTGCATATATTTTTTCGTGTTTTTTTTTTCATTTGGACGTATATATCTCAAAAAGTACGCGTTTTTGAGGCTCAACAAACATAAGTAAACATGTTCAAAATACTATTTCCCACAAAAAAGGTTCTATTCGTTTTCCCGATTATCCCATTGGTTTTTCAGGAAAAGCGTCTTGAAAAATATATATATGTGTTTTTTCGTGTTTTTTATATATCGAATGCAAATATCTCGAAAATTACCCGATTTTAGGGCTAACTGAACATAAGTAAACTTGTTCAGAATACGATTTCCTACAAAAAAGGTTCTGTACATTTTTCCGATTATCCCATTGGTTTTTCCGGAAAAGCGACTCGAAAAGTACCCAATTTTAAGGCTAAATGAACATGAGCAAACTTGTTCAGAATATAATTTCCTACCAAAAAGGTCCTATACATTTTTTCGATTTTCACATTGATTTTCCCGGAAAAGCTTGAAGAATATATTAAGAAACATTAAAAATCGTAACCGGAAGTGAGGTCAAAAGTCCGTGATGCGGGCAAAATTAGCTCGTATAAAAGGTGGCTCCCTTTAAGTCTGTGGTAGTACTAATCACTCACAAAAAGTTTTTCATGTATCTTATTCATAGGATATTTGACGGCCGGCTCTCCGTCTATATGTTTATCCTATGTTTTGTTGATGATTGTTTAGTGGATAAAAATGCCTCGAGAATATAAGAAACATGTTTCTAAACCCTACAAGCATACCACAGATTATTACAGAAAAGTAAAGCATTACTTAAACCATCACAGCAAAGTGGAAAATGAGGTAATTAAATTAACTCCGAAAGCACGATGCATCCAGAGTGTAGGATGTCAAAATTAATATTCACCTTCATCCTTGGAGGAACGTACTATCCAAAATGTGAAGTGTAGAAGTGTAACTGTAACTCCAACTCCAGATATATCACTAAATTCGACCAGTACTTTAGTTGATGTTAATGACTATGAGTTTGTTGACCAAGATTTCATTGACGTAGTGGAAACTGACGAGGATGATATAGATAAGGAACAGTTGAGAAATTGGGCAGTAAATCATAAAATAACTCATAGTGCAATAGATGATTTGCTGAAGATATTACGGTCTTCTGGGTGTAATATACATTTACCGGTCGATAGCCGAACATTATGGTGAACGACAAGAAATGTTACAATTGTATCTAGGATCCTGATCCGACAGGACAGTTTTGGCACCAAGGCTTGGAAACGTGTTTAGTGAACACCTTAACGCAATATATTAAAATCAAGTCCTTGTCCTTGAATATTTCCCCTGGAATTAAAATTTAATATGGATGGACTACCCATATATGCTATAGTTCAAGACATGAATTTTGGTCAAATAAATGAAAATAATTGTAAATGCTATTTTATAACCGTACTAAAACTTGCAAGTTGTACTGTGGTGTTATTAACCACTGTACAACTATGATATATCTTTACAAATTACTAGTTATAGAAGAGTTTTAAGAGCAGCTTTAGCAACTCTTATACTACTGTACTATAACTTTATAAGTTGTACCTTTGTAGTTTTAGTAACGGTTTTAAAACTCGAATACAATTGTATATGTATGTGTTGCTTGAAAAGTTCTAAATAGTTGTAAAAATATCTCTATTACTTGATCCTAAATTTTAAACTTTTGATTCTATAAATACGTTGTATTGCGGTTTTTGTGTAGTTATTAAATCTTTCGGGTTTGACGAAGTTCAGAAGCCATATTTATTATGTGCAATTCTGATATATGTAGCGACCATCTGAAATTGTAAAAACGTAATTTTTTAAATTAATTTTTATCTTAAAATTAAGGACAAGACGACTAATGCTACTTAATTTTTCTTTATTCTGGAGCATCCTTAATAGTTTAGCATAGTTTTGGAATCGCGTAATATTAAATATAAACAAAGGTATATTTTAAGAAATAAAATTTCCTTCATTTTAAATTATTTTTAAAGCACTTTGTTTTTTATAGAGGTAAAACAATTATATTCACAGACAATATTCATTTGCGGATTACTCACAACAGCTCATTATTATATTACATATAACGTCCAAGTGTATTTTGTACAGTAAAATATTGAGGAGCAAAACAAAGTTATCATTCACACTACCTATAACTAGAGATTATAACAAAGTTTTGCAAGAGTTTTAATAAGCCGTGGAATGTCTATTTCTTTGTAACTGATATAAATGAGATAACACGTGGCATGTATATACTTTTTTTGACTTTTATAAATAGGTTGCATTAACGTCTTTACATATATTATGTAAGTTGTTGAAACTTCGATATAAAAATAAAACAAGACTGTTTAAGGTTAGTTGTTTAGTAGTGTTAAAGAAAGTGTTTGAAACGGTATTGTAACGTTTTGAAACAGTCTTATAGATTCCCCACTTTACTGTATAAACTTTGGGTGGCCCATCTTTTTCGAAATCGAAATTTTTTATTTCTCACCCCTGCAAATGGTTCCATTTGAAGAAAATACAGTCCCCAGCAACATTTATCTTTAGAATGACTAATCAAGTCATACAAATATCAAAGACATTATCTGTTGTGACTATGACATGTGTCATACTACTGTAAATTCGTAGTCTAAGAAAACTAGACTAGAAGTTTTTGAAATAAAACTTGGTGTATTTTATTATGAAACGTTTTTTTCATACATAGGGTATAACTTTCATTTTCCCTCCATGTTGTTGGATCATTTTCCAAAAATTCCATAGACAAACCTAATTTTTGAAAAAACTGTTTAGTGTTCTCGCATATGAAGTCCTGAATTTCCTTGTTTTCAACGTCAGTAATGTTACTAATCATAAGTCGTTTAATACCCTCTTGATTTGGTGCTTTCCTATTCAAAGCTTTAACCATTTCTCTTTTAGTGGTAACTGAAATATCGTCATCAAAGAAAGATAAGCCAACATTTACTGAATTAAGGTACCACAAATGGTTCACTATTTTCCTACTTGCGGCTTGAGATATTTCTTTGTCAATATTTTGAGAATTAATGAGTTCTTTACAAAAGTCTAAGTCATGAAGCGGTGCTTTACTAGCAAATGACGCTGTAAACCAGGCCTTTACATAAACATTTACAATAAAGAGACATATATCTTCAATACCTATTTTTTCTTTTTTAGTTAGTTGGAACTGATCTTGAAAAAAATATATTTTTAGACAGTAAATGGCTTTGGCCATCCAACGTGCATGATGAAATGCCCCTGGTTGATAGAATGTCGTGTGAGTGGGCTCTTCTTCAACAAAAAGTTTAGAAAGCATTAAATATTCTTTATAATCATCACGAGGCTGTTGCAAAGTTAAAGCTGCATTTAGAAACTTTACAATTTCGGCTTTAACTGGTTGTAAAATGTGTTTAATTTTTGATACCTGAAATCCAGTTTTTAGCTTATTTTGATCTATTTTAGGCCAAAATTCCCTAAAACATTTAAATAGTGGCACATTTGGACCAGATGAGGAAGGCATTTTTGTGTCAAACACACTTCTCAAAACCACTTCAAAAATATGATGTCTACAAGGAAAATATAGAATATCTCTTTCTAATTTTTGTTGCAATAGTGTGGCTGCCCCATTTATATAACCCATATTTGATGCTGTTGTATCACAACACAAAGCTATTACCTTTTCGTCCAAATTCCATTCACAAAGCACATCATAAACTGCTTCAGTCTGTTCTCTTCCGGTTGAATTGGGCAAAGCTGGTACTCCAAGTAGTTGTTCAATATCTCCACTAGTAACTAAGATAGCAAGTCTATCGATATTTCCCATTCCAGTGAGAGAGGGTAAAAGTCTTCCATCCCAATGGATGACTGGGGCCGGCAATTCAGAATTACCGAAGGCAGTTTTTAATATTTCAGCTCTTTCTTCGCGGATGCGTTGTCTAGAGCGCTGAAGTGTGGTTCTGCTGATGGACAAAGATGTGGTGTCATGTCCTAGTGCTTCTGCTACTGCCGTCAAAATATGGACTCCATACCTGTCGCTTATTTTGCAAGCATCAAATGCAGCGGCTATTTTTGGTGTGATGATGTTACATGTTCCATACAATCTCCTCTTTTTTGGCTGTGACGGGCCAGGCTGGTCTTGTAACAACTCTTCTTGGGCTTCGATTATTTCATCTATATTTTCGTTGGAGTCGGCTGAATTACTACTTGATGATGGACAGGTGACTGTTTCCTCTAATCTAGCTTTTTCTTGTTGACTTCGTTGCATTCGTTCGGATAATTTCTGTAATTTCTCCTCAGCTGATTTTTCTTGAGAAGCAAGTTGGTAATCAATACCATGCATAAATCCAGGACGTCCCTTTCTTCTTTGGTTAATTAAAAACTGCTTATCTTCATCTATTTTCATCAACTCCAATGCATTTGCATGAGAAATGTCAAAAAGATCGTCTAATTTTTCAACGAAATTTTTTTCTTAACTCCCGCACCGGCCCTTTGAGCCAATTTTTGTAAGTTCCTCCACTCTGCATAAAGTTTATCTAGTTGTTTAACACAATGAAAATCCTGACGTGTCGGAATGCGAGCTTTATCCCAAAAAACTGACACCTCTTTTATTGTTAATTTAGCACTTTCATGTACACTTCACGAATGTTATAAAAGAGCACTTGTAATACTTGTCTATTAGACGGCAATTTATTGCCAATGATTTGTGACGAATAGTGTCCAACTAAGTAAATGAAAGTATCCTTTCGTAAGGATCTAACATCAGCCATCGTTAAATGTTTTTTCAAAAAGGAACGTATGCTAGAACCTCCGATTAAAGAACTTATATCTAGATACATAATGGCTACCTTTTCTTCATATACCTTATTTGCTCCTAACATAGTCACATTATATGTCCATTAAAATGGATAGATGAACATCACATCCCATAGGCAACAGAGGCGGGTATGTGTAGAAGGGAAAATGTAAAATATTGTACCTATTTTATGTGTTAATTATTGATTAACTTCTAGGAATATTAACGCAGATTGAAAAAATACAATAGGTAAAGATGTTTTATTCAAGGGAAATATGCATTGGAAGGATATTATTTATAATATTATTATTAAAACTATAAACCGAACCTCATCATGTTACGACTATGACCTACTTACTTATGAAATGATCGATTTCTGCAAATGGCACAGCACCGTTGCATGTTGCACTAAATTGTCACTAAACTGTCTAAATATGAACAGAGAATATTATTTAGGTATTAGGCAAATCACAACTTAAAATAAAAAGACTTCTTCACCACATTTTGATCGAAAAACACGAAAAACACTTCATTAATGTTAATACATTAATGACTGATACTGTCTGACTACTGACTGATACTGTCAAAACTGTCAAATTGAGATTATGATAACCGAACTGAAGCCGACCGTGTACGAGCGGCCGCGAATACGCCGATGGGCCAATCAGCAACTTATGGGAAGAAGTGCCTTAGATTGGGAGTCTTTCGGGATCATAAAATTCATGCCATTATGTATCTAGATATAAGTTCTTTAATCGGAGGCTAGAACTTATAATGTCACCACTGTAAAACACAATTGCAAACTGACATAAAAACCTACCGTAGGTGCATTATATTTCCAAACTTCCAAAACAAATAATTTCTAGGAAATAATTACACCAATAAAACAATATGAGAAAAGAGGTAGATATTTGTATTTTAAGTAAAATTTAAGTGTATTACCGTAATAAAATCTTATCTACAAATTTCTACCTGAATGCGGCACGGGTTACCGTTCACCGAATTATCTGAAACTTTGACATAAATTATTCCTAGTATAATAATATATTTTCGTGGGGTGAGACTTAAAAGATACGCAAAAAAAATTCACCCCCTATAGAGATGGGCCACCCTAAAAACATTCAAGGGCGGATTTACAAAGACAACGAATTTTGTTATTTAATTAATGTAATCGTACTTATCTGGAAGTTTACCCCCCCTATGATAGAGAGCTAAATCCGCCCTTGTAAACATTTATAGAACGTTGAGATAGCTATCTATGTTTTGGTTTTGTTTGAGTTTTAGTAAAAGTTACGCAGTTTTAAGCAAAGTTTTATCAACGTTTATTAAACCATTATATAACCAGTCTGTGCTACTTGGGATCTCTATAAAAGTTATTGAGGTCATCGGAGGGGCACTACTGGGTGATCTTGGATTTGACTTCGAAGGTCATTTGAAGGTCAAATTTCGTTTATCAAATGAGAGCCCCCCTAGTCGCCGAAGTCGATCATGAAATGACCTCGATTTGACCTTAAAATATATCGGTAAGGACATCACGATCACCATTGTCTGCCTTCAGTCACCAGACCCTAGGGTCAATTTGACCCTTGACAACTCTAATGCAAAATTTTTCGCTCTTTCAGAATCCGGGGTCAAAAAAAAAGACGAAAGTTGACCTTCAAAGTCAAATCGAAGGTCACCAAGTGGTGCCCCCCGATGTCTCAACAACTTTTATAAAGATCATTTTTCCCATATCTCGCTATCCTGACGAGTTATTCAGGCGTATTCATACCTCAGGGGCAGTCTTGTCTAAAAATTATAAAAGTTACCTCTATATTCAAAAACGAAGACGTATATTTGTACAGTCTCTAGCGGATATTCGAAAATTGTAGAATACTCCTTTCTAGACGACTGCCTCTGTTATTGATATATGTATTTAATCTCTGCGGAAAACCAACACGGATTCCCTTGCGCAAAATCTGTAGCTTAATCAATTAACTTCTATTAGATATTGATAAAATGCATCGACATGGGGAAATGTTTTGTCGGCATCTTCTGCCAGATCAATGTTGAACAATTTCATGCCCATTGTCCCTGTTGCTTTTTAGCCAATCTGATGGAAAAGTTAATTCAAATTGTGCACCGTTTATTAATAAATATCTCCTGCCCACTTTAAGAATAATTTGATGGTAGCAAAAAATATACATATTTTTAAATAGATTAGAAAAATAATGATCTCGACAACACTCAAAGTTTTAACAGAGAAATGATAAGAGTATACTTTCTGCTACTATGCAATCACTTGATTGCGTCATATCGGTTTTATTCGTCAAAACTGAGATTAAAAAAAAACGTTATTTTGGTCTCTGTGTCATGCATTATAGAGTAGGACCAGAAGAAACCTCGAACATGCAAGAAGTAACAATCAAAGGCTTGCTATAGAATGTGCTACACCTAATGCCTTACCACTATTTCGCTATTATGCATGCTAACAAGATCGCCAGAACTTTTGACGAATAAAAACTAAGTATAAAGATATTAATTTGAAAACATGGACTTACTAATTACCTAAGAAATCAAATTCAGATTTGTACCATTTTTGATAATAACTAATTTAAAGTTTCGAATGTTCGTATTAAAAAATCTTTCTACGAGGAATGATAAGAATTAATAAAATTATATAAAGTGCTTTCATTTCAAAACTTGCCATCCAGAATAACTCGTCATCTGGAGTAGACACGATTTTCAGCAAAAACACGTCGATTTAGTTTCGGAGGAACTTCAAAATCACTGTTGGTTGAATTTTGTATTCCGCCCCTTCACCCCAGCCACGCCAACTTTATAATTTCAAATGGCTGTCTTGCTATCCATCATTTTAAATAGCTTAAAAAGTTCTATCCGTATACCAAAAAGAAATGAAATTATTCGGTCCGTTTCTGAGATAAAGGCGTAAATTAATTCTGCAACGATTAAAAATAAGTAGACAGAAAATCAGAAAATTATTTTATTAAATGTTCAAAGTGAGTTCCATTATTTACTGAACAATAATAATACAGCCTGTTTTCGAATCCTTGCCGGACTTTTCGAAATGTTTCCCGGGATATCCGTCTACATTCTCGAGTTATTCTAGCTTTGAGATCATGAATGTCTTCTGAATGAGTTTTATAAACTTGAATTTTTAAGTACCTCCAAAGAAAGAAATCAAGTGGCTTTGAATCTGGAGATCTTGGCGGTCACTCTGACGCACCTCTCCTTTCATCCATTTCCCAGGAAATGTTTCATCCAGCCATTGCCTCACGGGAAGAGCGTGATGAGGAGCTCAATCTTGTTGGAAATGCAAATTGTGCTTATCCAGCATAACGTTTCCGTCTTCATCGCTCTGGTTTTCTAGCGACTGAGTGATGAGTGAGATTTTGTTCAATGAAAATAGGCCCGATTATCGTCACTAGAATACGTGCCCACACATTGATCTTCTCGGGTCCTCCCCAAAGTATAAACCATTTTTGAAGAACTGTTTACTGTTGTATTAAGAAACTACACTAAACCCTTACTGATAAAGTACTTGTGTTTTAGACCAATTTTTTTTATTTTGCTTTTATCTCAGAAACGGATCGAACAATTTCATTTTTTTTTTTTTGGTATACGGATAGAACTTTTTAAGCCATTTAAAATTATGGGTCGCAAGATAGGGGGAGCTATTTGAAATTATAAAGTTGGGGTGACTGGGGGTCATGGGGTGGAAAACAAAATCTAACCAACAGTGGTTTTGACGTTCACCCTCGAAAACCAAATCGACGTATTTTTGCTGACCAGTTATTCTGGGTGGCAAGTTTTGAACTAAAAGCACTGTATAGTGGAGTAAAAAGTAAAACCAAGAGTCTAAATAACATAATAAGGAATTGTTTTACAACAGCAATTTTTTTGCTGGATTTTGTGGGAAATATTACAAGTAGTGTAGGAAAAAGTTTTGCAATAAATCTTTGGCCCGCAAATCATTTGTTTAAACAAAAGAATGTTGAAAATTGTGTTTTTTCGCAGTTTTTCTTAAATATCTCTGGTTTTATAACTCGTATCGCAATGAATAAAAAAAGAGACTGTTCACAATAAAATTTCGCAGAAAACTAGATCCAAAACTTTTTGATTAATTTGTTAAGTCGCAATAAATAAAGACAATAAGGAGCAGCCATTTTTAAACAATTGATGATAACTTAAACAATAATACAAATATTTGAACGAAATTTAAGGAAATTATGCCTCTAGTGGAGCCAAATTGTCATACTGGTATGTTGGCAACAAAGGCTAAAAAACAATATCAAATCGATAACTGAATTGTCAATTGTTTAAGTGCATCTAGTCGTAAAGCAAAATTTTTTTCTTCAGTTGTAGCTCTTTTATATTATTCTCAGTGTATTAACAAAAAAATGTTTTTTTTACATTTTTAAACCATTTTTTCATGATTTGTTTAATTTCTCTTATAAACAGATTCACTTTTCTCATCAATATTTTCGCTTTAACCCAAAAAAAATTAATCAAATTAATAAAAAAATGGTTTAAAAACAAAAAGAATTGTTAATAACACTGAAAAGATAAAAGAATCTGAAAAAAAAATTACTGTACGACTTGATGCAGTTAAACAACAACTGATTCAATTTTCGACTTTGTTGTTAACATACCAGCTTGAAATTCCTAAAACTTCGTTAAAGTATTGGCATTATTGTTTAAGTTATCATCAATTGTTTGGAAATGGCTGCTCTTTATTGTTTTTACTTATTGCAACTTAAAAAATGAACCAAAGTGCTTCGGATAATATCTAGTTTTCTGTGGAATTTTATGATGAACAATCTATTTTTTATTTATTGCGATACGAGCTTATACAACCAGAGATATTTAAGGAAAAACTGCGTAAAAACACAATTTTCAACATTCTTTTGTTTAAACAAACAAACTTGTGGGACAAAGATTTATTCCAAAACTTTTTCCTACACTCCATGTAATGTTTCCAAGTTCCAGCAAAAAACATGCTATTGCAAAACAATTACTTACAAATTTTAATTTCACTTCACACCCGCTCACAAAATATAAATGTTTTAGAACATACAGATGAAAAATCGTAGGATTAAGTAATACATATAGAAAAGGAAATCGCCCGATTTCCTCTAAAGAAGAAACAAGCAGCTACAGTCACGTGTTTCGGAATTATTGCTCCTCATCAGCATAGCATACCTTGAAGAATAGGATTATTGTTATTATACGATTGCAGTCATTCCTCGTAATGTTTTCTACATTTCTGAAAATAATTTCTTAAATAAAGTATACTCTTAACATTTAAAATAACTCAAAACACTTTTTCAATCAACAGCTATTTAAAAAATACGTACAAATTTTACTGTCTTGGCTTATTCTCCCTGTAGCCCATTTACTCCACTCGGCTTTCGCACCTAAAATTTTTAATATTCTTATTTATGTTGTTTTAGGCTAGAAAACATAGAGATAGAGTAAAATTTAACATATTTCTTAAAATAAATTTAAATTTTTTTTTTTTAAAACAATGGTTTTATTTTAAAACCAAATTGCGCTAAAAATAGAAAATAATTTTTAATTTTGTAAATAGAAAAACATTGGGCGTTCATAAAATGTAAACGTAAATCAAAATGATTAGACAAAGCAATATTTTATGAGCACTCAATGGCTTTCTAGTTACAAAGTTAAAAATTATTTTCTACAATTTGGTTTTAAAATAAAACCATTGTTTTTTAAAAAGTTTTTTATTTATTTATTTTTAATTTTTTAGTCTTCGTCACGAGCTTATCGTATTTTACTCGTTAAACCCTTTTATTTGATACCCATGTCAAGGGAATTATGAAGAGAAAAAAAGGTAAGCCACTATTTTGGGTTTAGAATGACGTCACGTAGCTCATGGTATTCTTCTCATCAAACTCTTTCATTTGATAGACATGTCAAGGGAGTTATGACGAAAAAGGTAAGCCGATATCTTGGGTTTTGAATGATGTCACGTATCTTGTCGTGTTCTACTCAACAAACCCATGTCAAGGGGGTTGACTGACAGCGTGGTCGAATTATTCACTTAGCGCACAGTGGCACGAATCGTGATTTTTTCGTTCAAAATTATCTAGAGCACTTGTTCCGCAACCGATTGGGATAATTTTTTTTTTAAAGACTCGTTATTTCATTCCCAAAAAACGTAAGAGAGCCGATTTTTGAATTATGCTAACCAAAACTATTGAGCTTAGCCAAAATGCCCATGTTACACTGTGATCACCATGTTACTTACAAATAAAAACTTTTTTCTCTTATCCAATTTACATGAATCTTGTTACTTGGGGGTATTTGAGGTCACTGATTTCAAATCTGACATCCAAATTGTCATAAACCAACCTGCAAGATGGCGGCATCAATGGCGGCTATAAAAATGCTAAAAAAAGATGAAAAATGTTTAAGTTTTTGCCGAAATCGGCTCTCTTACGTTTTTTGAAAATTAAATAACGAGTGTTTAAAAAAAAATATCCCAATCGATTGCGAAACAAGTGTTCTAGATAATTTTGAACGAAAAAATCACGATTCGTGCCACTCTGCAGCGTCCAATCATCATAAAGTTTGTCTGTACGTTGTGTAATTCGACTTTTTGCTGAAAGATTCTATCCGGGCAGATTGTTGATTTAACGCAGCCAAAGACTACTTTTAATAGTAGTTTGTAGAAAAATACTAGATACTTCACTTTTTCAAACCAATTTTTATAATTTTTTAACGATTATAGAAAAATACTGTATGCAGCATTGAAACGAATCATTATATTACTCATTTATTCGTCTACGTCTTGTACTGCCAACACATTCATCAAATAATGTCCTTAATTTTCTTGCAGTCGCATAAATAGCTATTTATATACCGTTTAAAATAGTATTGCTCTGAGTAGAATGCAAATCGTGTCCTTTTATGATTCTCATTAGTGATTTGGCACTGAAACTAAAGTTAAATAGCGCTCTATACATGTAAATCTTACGACATTTTCTAAATTGTTTTTATATTATGAATTATGACTATGATTTCAAGTGTCTTTTCCGTGAACGGTTGTCCTTTTTACATTAACTGAGACAAGACAAGTATATTAAAAATAAAATATTGGACGAATCAGTAAATGAATAGTTATTTGATACATAAGAGGCAAAAGTGGTATGAATAATTGGTTCAGTGGTTTGGCAAAGATGTAATAGAGACATAAGACTCGCTTGAGTGACTGGCGAGACGATATTTTCAGTAAAGATATAATTAACTATTAGAAAGAAAGCATGCATCACTAATTGTTTATCTAACCGAATGTGTGGTGATAGTAATGAACCATTGAACTACATGATATTTCGTTTATATACTTATTATTTACATCAAGTAGCTACTAATTATATTTATTACATTAATTTCGTTATTTCATTTGCATAAGACAGTATTAATTGGGTGAGGCTAACATCTGGCAAGTAGACTACAAATTGGCCATTCTTTTATTCACATAAAGCTAGGACTGTAAGTTTCCCATATCCTCTCGATTGAAATATTATTACTAAGTCCAATCAAGGATCGTCCAAGAGAGTATTGTAGAGGACATGGGGGGAGGAGGGAGAATTTTCCTCTTCGGGAATATGTTAGGGGTTGTTAGGAGGTAAACATACTAAAAGTCACCGGCCCTGCCGCTTCGGGGGAGGAGGGAGGTCATGATACTAATTTCTTAATATCATGGGGGAAGGTCAATTTTTTCGATTCTTGGCTTATAACTCGGAAACGACGCGTCGTACGGAAAAAAGTATTCTATGCAAAATTAAACATAATTAAATTTCCTACAAGAATGCCTATATTCATTTTCTTCCTATATGTTATAGTTTCCGAGATACTCGCCAGCGGAAATCGATAATTAATACATAAATCAATTAGGTATCTGACATTTCTCTATCAAAACAGTTTACCGTGGTCTGCTAATAAATCACAGTCACAAAATAATTTTTATTTTACACTCGATTTAACACTCGATGTTTCTACTAACATAATATTTTGTCGAAATCTATACATTTCCTTAAATATACAGTGTGACTCACTTTTTTATTTTGTTTCCGATTTGAATAAAATTTTACTCAAGTATAGAACAAATTAGGGTCTACATAAATTAACAATGAAGAAAAGCGATAAGTGTATTTATTTTTTAAATAAAAGTAAGCCGAAACTGCTGCTTACCATTCCTAATGATCCGATTGTGTTCAGGTGATCCAGAATATGATCTGCGTTTGCTTGTCATAACTTCTCTCCTGGTCAGTACTCCTGGACTAAGGTGGACGAATGGTAGACACGCGAAAATTTGTTTGAATCCTCTCCGAAACCTGCAATAAATTGGCACATTTTGTATTCAATTTATTTTAAAGGACTAAATGGTGCATTGGTTTTGTGTTATATAAAAATTGAATTTTTTCTTGCTTTCATTTCAGAGCAGTGGCGGATTTATTATTCTGCCGCCTAGGGGCTATCGGAAACTTGCCGCCCTCCCACCTCCTTCCCACTCTCTGCAAATTGCAGTAAAAAAATGATATTCCCTCTACACCTCACCTCGCCTTTTAAAAGGTACATTTCCTCCTCGCTCACTCCCTCTTACGCTTTCTCCCCATAGGTTTGTCAATAGCACAAAGCACAAAATCATTAGTACTAGCAAGAGTGGTTTTGGATAAATTAAAAACCAGATCGATATATAATATTGTTTATCTACTCTTATTAGGTTATATACTAATTAATGAACTGCTTTTGAACAATTAGTAGTATTCATAAACAAATAGCGTGAGTTATAATGAGTGAGTTATTATAAATCACACAGAGCCAGTCACCTTTATCTTCATGCCCAGCATGTCCAATCGACGTAAGGCGCAACAGGAAGGTCGAAGGTGGTTCTGTCCGAGAGAAATTCTTTTCCGATACGGTGAAATAGAACGGTCGTTATTATTGAGGGGAGGAAGGTGATTTATCATGTTTGAATAGTTTCGACGTTTTCAAATCAAGTTAAGTAATAATTATGCCAAAAATGATGAATTCGGTTAGTGAAGATGAACTAATATGTACACCACCAGAATGAAGACAAGTAGCTAATGATACAATACATAATTTATTACCCGGAAAATCGCTGAACAAATATAAAAGTGTGTGTGTGAGTAATTTAAACAAAATTTTCTCAATTTAATATTTATCGTTATAATCGTAGATAAAGTATAGTATTCAACTTGTGGTAATAGTAATAACTCACTTTAGTCGGAGAACGAGGGATCTCTACGATGCATTTTAAGGACCCTCTATAACACTCGCGAATAACCACCTTAAAAAAATTGATTCTTATGTAAATCGACCTGGCGAATTCGATTTTGGAGTTCGCCAGACAATCCGGAATTGCGAAACTGGTCAAAATCGGCAATTTCCGAAAAATCTCAAATTTTATGGAAATTTTTTAATTTTTACTTATCACCCTATATCTCTTTTAGTTTAAGTCCGATTAAATTGAAATGTTTAGGAGAGCCAATTTAGACCTTTGTTATTATGACTGACATGGCAGAAATGCAAAAAAGATTACGTGTCACCAGTAATATTTTTTTTAAAAGTTGGTGACACGAAATTTGTTAAAAATGCAGCAACAAATACTCGATCGAGAAAACTTTTTTGTTTTTAAAGATAGATGTATATAGTAATCTACAAAGTTGTAGCCAAATAACTAAAGAAAACGGTGCTGCAGTATTTGACTGCCGCGCCGGGTCGCGTCGCAAGATAAAAGATTGAGTTGGCCTATACCGCGGCTTTGTTTCTCGTCTTTCAGGATGCCCCGCTCGATGTGAATAAAATAATGCGTAGTTGTGAATAATGGTTTTTCTAATTTTGACGTATAAAGTGACAGTTTTCAAAACTGACGTAAGTGTCAAAACGGCCTACTTTATGTAACCAGTTATGAAAAGTAAAATTGTACGTAACTGGTGACGAAATAGTATTTTATATAACAAGTGGCTAAAATGGTGTTTTTTACGAGTGGGGCATTTATAGTACGAGCCGAAGGCGAGTGCTATAAACCACACGAGTAAAAAAAAACACATTTTAGTCTCGAGTTATATACAAAATTTTTTGTATCACCATTCGAAATTAGAAAACAATATAATTTTGTAAAAATAGACTAAATTCTATTGCTGTTTCCTCTATGGAAACAATAGTGTTTTTTTTTACGAGTGGGGCGTTTATAGTACGAGCCGAAGGCGAGTGCTATAAACCACACGAGTAAAAAAAACACATTTTAGTCTCGAGTTGTATACAAAATTTTTTGTATTGCCATTCGAAATCAGAAAAAAATATAATTTTATAAAAATAGACTAAATTCTATTGCTGTTTCGATAGAAACCAATAAGTTTTATATCACACTGTGAAATAAAATGTCTTTACTTCACTCTTTTTTCTTTATTTTACACTTGTCAATAATGACATTGTTTTGATTCATGGAAAGTGTCAAATAAATGCCATTTTAGGATATGGCGTTACAAAAAATTCCTTATGTCATCAACTAGGAAAGATAAACAACTCTCAAAAAGATAAAGAAACAATGTTTATTCAACACAAAATATAATACTAAGTCCATAAAGTAGAAGCTTTTAAATTCTTCTTTCCTTCAAAATACGCCAACAAAACTTTTGCATTAATACAATTTACCTTTATTATGTTATCAAATTAGGATTTCAAATAATATTGTAACTTGACTAAATAACGTCTGTCAATTTTAACATTAAAATTATAATGTGTGATAGCAGCAAAGGTAACTATGAAAAAGATTACTTAATTTTAAAAATTTTTAAATATCCATTTCATTTATTATGTTTAAATTGTTTTTAGAATTTTAAAATTAGAAAAATCATGTATGTAACGAAAGACAATCTTGTGTAACTCGTGTTGTTACGTCTTTTGTAACTAGTTACATAAATAGCTATTATAAAACGTTTATTTAGTTGTTTTTAACCGATCGACAGGAGTTGTTGTCGTCTGTGTGGTTTATGACGCTTATTCTTATTGAAAATTAATTAGTTGCAGCTATAATAATAATTATTATTGCGTTAGGAAAGTGCTATAGAGGGTAAAGTGCATATTAAAGTAACGGAATTTCTTTTCCAGACATTTAAAACTAGTTTTCATATTTAATTTGAACAAAGAACAACTTTTAAGCAATTTTTTTAACGTCAGCAGTTTTGTGCGCGTTTTCAACTTTTTTTTTAACAGTTAAACCCAGAGTTAAACTTTATGAAATGCATATTTTGCCAACAAAATAGTGAAGAAATTGTGCAGGGTGTTACAGAAGAAGCAGGGTGTTACAGAAGAAGCACTGGACTAAGTATTTAAAGCAGTTTCTATAAAATCGGATGATATCTCTCTTAAGTTGAAATATTACACCAAAAAAAGGGATTTATTTTTGTCAAAATGTCCTGTCTATCATGCAAGATGCAGAAGAAATTACACCCGAAAAGCTTATAAACAAAAAGCAGAAAGCACAGATGTGGCTAATACTGGTTATAAAAAAAGGAAGATCGTTGAAAGCCCAAAACGTATAATTTGCGATAAAAAAAATACAAATGTGTTAACACTCTCTTAAATATTGCTGCTTAATTATACGAGTAGAAGTTAAATGTGGAAATAAATTGCCTTTATCAAAATTTAAAACTTTATTTTTTATATTTTGCTCCTTTTTCAAAATTAAAATTTACTGAATAAACGATTATTAAATAGTTTATTATTAGTACAATACAAAGCTATGCATGGCATTATCGCTTGTGCAGTAGTGACCGGCCGCGGCCGGCATAGTTCTTTTCTATATTGCGGCACCGTTATGTTAAAAACCAAGCCAGTTATCAAAAAAATCACTGAAATAAAAAAGTTTCTTTGGTTCCTTGGCTACAACTTTGTAGCTTACTATATACATCTATCTTTAAAAACAAAAACGTTTTCTCGATCGAGTATTTGTTGCTGCATTTTTAACAAATTTCGTGTCACCAACTATTAAAAAAAATATTACTGGTGACACGTAAATTTTTTTGCATTTCTGTCATGTCCGTCATGATAACAAAAGTCTAAATTGGCTCTCCTAAAAATTTCAATTTAATCGGACTTAAACTAAGGGATATATAGGGTGATAAGTAAAAATTAAAAAATATCCATAAAATTTGAAATTTTTCGGAAATTGCCGATTTTGACCAGTTTCGCAATTCCGGATTGTCTGGCGAACTCCAAAATCGGATCCGCCAGGTCGATTTACATAAGAATCAATTTTTTTTAGGTGGTTGTTCGCGAGTGTTATAGAGGGTGCATCTTAGACATTACTCGTTCTCCGACTACTTGATGAATATGCGTGAGGTATTACCTACATTACCGCTCGTTGAATAATATACTATTATTTTATCAAATGAGAACGAGAACAAAATAAAATTTGAAATAAACTTTGGTATGCAATTAAAATGTTATTCATTTAGGCATAGGCCAAATAGGCCTAGGCCAGACAGCTGCTTATCAGCAATCAGCAAAACAACTCCTACTGATTTCAGTTCTATAACAGATATTGAGAAAATTTTATGTACAGGTGGTCGCGCGAACGTTAGAACCTCATTTAACTTCATTATTTTTGGAGTTACGTAAAAAAGTACCAAAATGAAAGTTATAGAAAATCACATGTACTTTCCAAAATGGGATGAAAATGGCTTTCACATCTGCGCGGCGGTATCTTTCTAGCAAAAAAGTTATGGAACCACTCAGATGAGTACTACATCTCAAAAAAAGGTGTAGCAGTTACTCTGCCCCTAACCATTTTTCGCCCTCGCGGCGGTAAAAGTATACCACTGTGCAGTAGTGAAAGTGATTTTCAGCCCTCGGAGAGGTTGGAAAATGGCTCAGAGTCATTGCTGTACCTCTTTTGAGATGTGCTATCGTTGTGCAGCCGCTTTATTGAGAATCACCCCCCGGAAGGGGTGGAAAAGCGTTAGGGGTACTTCAAAGTGATTTTTGCACCGTCTTTTAAGGTTCTGTGTTCAACTGAGCAGTTTCATATTTTTTTGGAACAATGATACCGCTGTGCAGCCGTGAAGGCGATTTTCACACTCCGGAAGGGGTGGAAAAGGGTGGAAGTCAGATCCTACGACTGAGGTTTTATACCGCGGTGGAAGATACAAATATTTTTTTAGAGAAATGTAGTTGGTAAATGTATACGAGCGCTTTTCACCCCAGTTGTGGGCAAAAAAGGTAGAAGGGTGTATTTTTGGGACTCGTGTCCATTGAGACTTTTAATCTACTGGATTAGTAGAACAACATATCAAAATTTGGGCCAATTTCACCGTAAGCCAATTTCCCATAAGATTTGTGAGGGGTCCTTTGGTGGGATGGTAGACATAGGTCCCCTGATAGTACACCTGAGTATGCGACCTCGAAGGGTTGTCGCTCGAGTGGTGGGGGGGTGAAAACTCTGCGTCGCGATGCTTTTCGGGAAATAGCGCCGTTGTGGTAAGTACTATCGAAAAAAAGTTCAAATGAAATATGTAGAGAACAAAATTGTGCACAATTTGATAATTAAAAAATGCCCATATCGGAATATGTAGGGGCGCGCTTCAAAAAATCATATCTTTTATTATATACGACCAAATGTATCAAATCGGGCATCTGCAGACTCAGAAAACATTACTCTTTCAGAAAAAAAAAAGACTACAGAATTGTCTGATAGCGATCTTCGTCTTAATTCGCGATGAAATTTTGATTTTGTTGAAAATTGCAAATCAATCCCCAACTTTGGCGCGCCGTAGAGCGGAAACTATTGGTCCTAGACGAAAAATACAAAGACCAAAATTGTGCACAATTTTGTTCTCTACATATTTCATTTGAAGTTTTTTTCGATAGCACTTACCATAACGGCGCTATTTTCCCAAAAGCGTCGCGACGCAGAGTTTTCATCCCCCCACCCCTCGAATGGCAACCACCCGAGATCGCAAACTTAGGTGTACTATAAGGGACCTATGTCTACCATCCCACCAAATTTCATTTCTTTCCGACCTTTTTTTGTACCCACTGCTTGGCCTATATTATTTTGTTCATTCTCATACGCAGAAATTTGAAGTACGGCTCTGTGGTGTTAGCGTGTAATAGCGCCGACTTTGATATTTTTATAAGTAGTTTTTGCAGCCTTTTTTATTTGCAATATAAATAAATATGTAATGAACTAGATCACTGTTTTTTCAAATTTTGTAAACCTTACTAGCAAGTTCTTTCATTAATAGAGCTATTTTTGCGAAAGAGTTACAAGTATTCAATATACTTAAAAAAATAACTAGTGTTTACTTAAAATTTGAGTAAATATTTTAAATACTTGCTAGAAAATTAAAAACATACAATTTGAAGAAAATATTTAAAATATTGAGTAGATGAAACCTAACAAATTATTTGTAATATCATATTACGTACCGAAGCGGAAAGTGTTTCATTGCTGTCGAGAGATAAGATAGTTGTAAATTAAGGTAAATGGGGGTAAATAGGTAAATCAAGCAAGTAAGAATCCATAAAATTGGTATTTAGTATATACAAGAGAAGCTAATGCCTCAAAAAAAAAAAATTTGACATTACACCCACCCCATTAAAAAAGGAAGTGAAAAAAAATGTGATTTAGTGTGTGTACAAGAACTAAAGGCCTCGAAATATTTATTTCATCCCCACTACCACCCTCTATCACTACCCCCACCCCACTACCGATGTGGGATGCCGTTTTATGGGTTTTTGGGATAGACGATTTCAAATATTATGTTATTAAAGTTCCATAAACAATTATTTCCACATACAAAATTTTTTCGTTGTGAGAAACTTGGGTAGCCAATCTGGATGTGGAAGTAGTGATTCCTTGGACAGTGGTTTTTTAATTATTTTTTTAGTTGCCTTCTGATTGCAATTCTCACACACAATTGTGAAACCAGATATAGTAATCTTCTTAGAATACCACAACACAACGTTAGTTTGTATGAAAAGTCATCCATCATATATGGATATAAATTTTATGAACTATCTGCCTTTTGAAATCCGGGGGAAATAACTGAATGCCTTTAAAATGAAAGTTAGAGACGTTTTGATTAAATTTTTAAGTAATTGATTTGCAAATTCATTAAAAATTAATTGAATTATGACTTTTTTAATGATTTCCCTATTATATTTACATTTTGAATTTTGATATGAACACAATGATCAATAGCCTTTTCTGTGCTTTTCTGCACCTAACTGTAAGTTAATAATTTCCATTTTCCTTACCGCCTAAAACTTTGTGATACGAGAGGAACTTTCACTATCAAATAACTTGAAATCACACTGCTCATTTGACGCAATGGACATTTCAGCTCAAATGAGGTGTTACATAAACATGTCAGTTGCCGAAATCTGACAAATAAGGAAACATTTAGCAGTTTTTATGCTGGCAAAGGAGTGTAAATAAGAAAGCACATAAATTTCCATTAGCCGATAAAATAAGCAAATGCGTTGGAAAATTCTCATACGCAGGGAAGACGTTTTCTTACGAAAATAAATTTTGATTTTCCAAGACAATAAGTCCAATTGTAAATCGTCATGTGTTCTGTTTTACAAATAATAAATGCAAATGGTGTGTATACATAGGTACTCTCGTAAGTATGTACTAGATTTATGACATACATATCGAATGACTGCTTTTGAAAAGATTTGTGGGGTCGATTGCATAATAGTACAGTACCAAGAGGTAAAAAATATGTAAAATTTCGGAATTTTTTTTTCGTATGTAATGATAATTTTTCTTTATGGGTTATTATTGTAGTAAAAGGTATCAATGGTCCGGATATTTGCTCTTACTCTGAAGGGGTGAAAACCACATGAATATTCAATATTTACCAATTTATTTTTAAAACATAGGATAGTTATGTTTTTGGGATCACTGATTACGAATCTGAAGTCAAATTTAAAAAATTCAAATTGGCGGGTCTAACATGCCGGATGAAATTTCTTTTCTAAAACAAGTGTTTTAAACGGTCAAAAAAAATTGAGCATCTAGGTGATAATACCGAAAAACAGCATTTCTGAAAAAAAAAATTAATCAATTACAATAACAAAATAATGACAACTTCTTTATTTTTTGTGATGTAGAAACAAACAAAAAATCGTTTTAAAGATTGATTAATTATTTTTAATTTTCTTCGTAGAATTGTTGATGGAAGTGTCAGAGTTTCTAAGATATTCAACAATTTATACTTAATACTTCATCCCAAAAACGGTCGGGTCGGATGCTATCTATAAAATTAAATATCTCTGAAACTATCAACTAATTCTCGAGACAGCAATGAAACTTTCCATCAAAGTTTGTATACTCTTTTATTCACAATCATCTCCCTTAAAGAACAACAAGCCAAAAAAATCGTTTACTAAATTTTTAAATAGCATTTTATGTTTTTATTAGTTAATTAATTTTATTAATTAAAAGAAGATTAATTGATTTTTAACAACTCATCACGCTATTTCTGAAATACTTTCGTTTAGTGGCATTTCTTTAAGGCGTTTAATTTTTCGGAAAAAAAAATTGCCTCAGTTTATTCAATAACAATAAGAAAAAAAGTGAAATACATATTAATATCTCTAACATGCTTTGGAAATAATACCCCAAAACTTGACGGCAAATTGCATGATACACTAGAAATTGTTTAGAGCTGAAAATTAATTACAACGTGGTAAACCTTAGCCACATTATTTCCTGAACTTCATGCTGTATTCAATCAAACAACAATTTGCTAACATAATTCATTTAAAGCTCTTTGTAAATTATTCTAGGACTCACTCACTAGACGAGAATAAATAATATTGTTAATATTGTTACATGCTGAACACGTAAATTGTAACAACACAAAAATACTAATGCATACAGGGTGTTCCGACAGTATCACAAAATCTTTTTGGGCATAATTTTTAAGTCGCTAAACATCCACAGCCTAGGCAGGATTCGAACCCGGAACCCCGTGATCTCAAGCCTAGCACTGAGCCAGATCACTTGCTGAACATTATTTCAAAATTTATCACTTGTATTTCAGGGCCATTAAAAAAACACAAAACACAATCGTAGCAAATATATTCCATGAATTTTCTGCCATACGAATCAAAACTTTACAAAAACGATTTCCAAATACATTGAATCAAGCACTTGCATTGAATATTTAATCTGCAGATTTGTTAAAAACAGTTGGATTTATAAAAAGTATACGCGACGGAAGAAGTTCAATATCTAGTTTAATATAAGAAATATGAAAAAATGTTTTAAGTAAAAGTTATAGGACTTACTTACTACTTGCCTATTTTTAAAATACTGTGAAATACAGTGTATTCCTTTAAAGCAGGACAGCTAAGTGTCGAATTCCTTAAATGACATACCCTGTATATTCTTGCATCATTGCACCAAAATTCACGAAAAAACAGTGCATTACGAATGTCATCCATACAATATGGTATCATTTGATTATTAATTTCCCTGTCAGGTATGTATATCCTGAAGGTTTTTTTGAAATTGTGACTTGTGCTGATTCTATCTGAGTGCATGTCTACTAGTCGATTTTTTTTCTATTTGTTGAAATATTTCGGTATGGTGTACTATTCTTGAAATGGTCCCATACAGTTTGTTTTCAGCCTGTACGCTGCTAATAGTACCTCACTCTCCTCGACTAAGTGTACTGGAGATAGACAAAGTAGTGCTTCCTTGGCTGAGGTAGGCGTTGATGACACTGCTCCCGTTATGCCTAGACAGACCAACCTTTGTACCTTTCTTAGTTTTCTCACTGCCTCCCTTTTTCGACTTTATGGCACCAGATCAGGGAGGCGCATAGGTTATTATTGGTACCACAAACCTTTGGCACAGCCAGTGCACTATTTTTGGTTGTAGCCCCCAGTTGTTTTTTATTTATTTATTTTTTTATTTTAATACCCTCATTTATTATAACGTCCACCACTTAACCAGGACGGCGAGATGAGATACAGTGACCTATCTAAGTGCCAGACTCGCCCGGCGTGCCTTAATTTCGCCGATCGAGGTCTCGCCACTGAAACTGGTACTGTACCTCACCTTTCGCCTACCATTCTTCTGCTGGCCCATAGGGCCTGCGTTGCTTTGAAGTTTAATTTGGTGTCTAGAATCAGTCCCAAATATTTGATTTCGGTGTACACCTGCAATTCATTTCCCCGGAGATATAATTTTCCCAGGTTGAGTTTCTTCTTTTTTGTGGAGGTCTTCTCTGGGATAATGGAAAGACCTTCCTAGGGACACCATCTGTTTACCATAATGAGGGCTCTCTGCATCTTTTCTGATGCAGCGCCCTCGTATTTTCCTGTTATTAGGATTGCGATATCGATATCGTCCTTGCGCATATGTTCCCTGCTGTTCCAGGCGAGATAAGAGCTCATCCACGACCAGGCACCACAGGAAAGGCGATAAGCCCCCCTCCCCGCGAACATCCTCTGGTCACGGACACCTCCTCTGTTGTGGATCCTAGCGTGGACTGAATTTTTCTAGTTCTGAGTACCGAGTTTTTTTATTGACTTTTTAACTCCGCGCCTCTTTACTGCATCACTTAGTGAGTCGAATGAGGTATTGTCAAAGGCACTCTCTATGTCTAGGAAAGGTCCTATGGCAGTATCTTTACTGTCTAGGGCCGTTTCTATTTTTTGAGTAAGCTCATGTATTGTTAACTCACAAGATTTTCCTGTTTGGTAGGCACAGTGGTTTTGATGTAGAGGTTTTGTACTCATCTTATCGTCCCTGATATGCCTATCAACCAGTTTCTCCAGAATTTTCAGGAGAAATGATGTTAGACTAATATGTCGGAAGGATTTGGTCTGTGCGTGGTTACCACGCCCTGGTTTTAGTAAATACCACCTTTATCTTCCGCCAACCAGTTGGCACATACCCTATGGCCAAACTGGCCCTGAATAGAGTGCACATGGGTGTTGCAGGAATGTTCATTCCCTGTTGAAGTAGTTCTGGAATTATCCACGCCCTTAATGAGGCCTTTCTACTAATTTTGGGACTAATGTCTAAATTATGGAAGTACTAAATTAGTCATAAATTCGTAAATTAGACAGTAACATTACATATAACAAACGACTTATCTTGAATAACAAAACTTATTATGGTCCAAATTGCCTCACATACTTTGTGGCACTGTCAATAATTGAGTTTTTTTAAAAATTTTATGCATTTTATATAAGAGAAAATTAAGATTTATTAACTGTTCAATACAAATGAAATTGACCAATAATTTTATTTTATTATATCTTTCTTAAGGAGCTTATATTATGCTTATTTATTTAATAGAAGCCATCAAAAATGGTTATATTGGTTCTTCTTATGGATATTTATTTTATGCTTAGGAAAGAAAATATCCTATTGGCTTGAAATTACTTTGTTTTCTCAACCTACTCGGATATATAAAATAGATAAATTGGTTCCTACAACAGTGGTATAATGCCTTGAGAACATTAAATCAAATTGGTTAGTAAGGTTACCTTAATGCCTCAAAATATCAATTTTATTCTGTCTTCTTACCTAAACTGCTACAGTTTTTTATAGACTTTGTACAATGTAGAGAAAATAGCAAGGAAACGAAATCTCTTTATTCTCCTTTGTCATTCTATAATTTATAGTAAAGTCGTTGGGTGAAAAGTTCTATAGGACTCTTCAATCAACGGTAAGGGGCTATATCACATAGTGTTTACTATCTATTATCTACTCCAGTGGATATTTTTTAGTTTTACATTCACGTAGTGGAGTGGAAACATAGTAACGGTAAAAAAATGAAAATGTTGTTTTCGAATAGGCTTAGAATGTTATGAAACGTCGAAATTTTAAGTTTGAACAAAAAATATTTTGTCCTTCGATATGTCTGTTGGTTTGTCTCGTTCTGTCGGTCTATCTGCAACTTTCTGGCAAACACGATTACTCTGGAACTGTTTATGATATTGAAATTTGATACACCTATGTATTATAATGAGATATAGAACTAGATTTTAATTTATTTTATTCCGTTGAAGGGTTGGAGGGTAAATTGGAGTAAATAGGTAAAGCAAGCAAGTAAGAGTCTATAAAATTGGGATTTAGTATGTGTACAAGAACCAAAGGCCTCAAATTTTCAATTTATTTTTTGCCTTTTTTAAAATTGTTTGTAATCTACTTTTATGCTTTACTAATTTTATAATTAATCGAGTCAATGAAGCCTAAAAATCGTCAAAACTTCTTAATTCTCAGCAACACAACATTTTGATCATTTTTTCTTAAATGTGTGTTTTTTTAATATTATTCAAAATGAGAAACATCCCAAGTGGCGCAAATAATTATTTATATCGTTTAAACAATAATAACAAAATTTACAGGAAAACATATTTTAATAAATTTTATCGCGATATTTATAAAACATTGAGTTGTTTTTATTGACAATTTAAGTTCAAAAATGTTTCTCACGGTCGGGGTTGATAATTATTAGATGAAGTAAAAAAATATTTTGTACACACACTAAATCACAATTTTTTTTCATCCTCTTTAATAATGGGGTGGGGGTGGCTAATGCCAAAATTTTTTTTGAGACCTTAGCTTCTCTTGTATATACTAAATACCAATTTTATGGACTCTTACCTGCTTGATCTACTTACGAGTCTACTTATTTACTCCAAATTTACCCCAATTTACCCCCAACCCTTCGACGGAACAAGAGAAATATAATCTAGTTCCAGATCTCGTTAAAGTACATGTGTGTACCAAATTTCAAGTCAATATCTTAAACGGTTCCAGAGTAAACGTGCGCACAAAAAAGTTACAGACAGACCGACAGACAGACAGAATTTTTTTTTCGCTCAAACTCAAAATCTCGACATTCTAAGCCTAGTTGAACGATAAAAATTAAAAAAAAAAATTTGTCGTTCCTATACTTCCACTGGTTCTAGAAGTAATATATTACAGAGAGTTTATTCAACAAAGACAGGCTTAAACGATGTTACAAATTTCAAAAAGGAGCATCTTATTCATGCATTTACAGGATGTGATACAACATCGGCTTTTTATAGAAGAGGTAAAAATCGTTTTGTAAAAATTTCCAATGGTGATGTAGCAGCTGAAGCTTTTATGGTTGGAGATCGATGTGAAGAAATACTTTTTAACGAAGGAAGGTATATTTTCTATTCTTGCTTTGTATGGAGCTAAAACGTCATATTTTTCAATAATGTTTCAATAAATAATAAATATAAACAAGAAGATAACTAGAGGAAGCATTATACTCTTCGCCGATTTACTGAGCTTTTTATATAATTGTTACACATTCTATAGGATACTCTTCGCATTTTTCTTGTAAATAATGTTAGTTTTTGGATATTCTAAATTTTGTGATACCAACTTTGTTGTGAAAAAAAAATATATGAAAAAAAAATCACGATGTGAGGGATCGAACCCGGGACCCTTGGATTGCGAGACCAATCCAATCCAATCCAATCCAAAAATATTTCATTAGATGTTGAACTTACAGGTATGCGCCTGAGTCGAATCCCGGTTCAGAGCCAACCACACCACCAAGTCGTGCAATGTCGTGGTTTATGTGTGGTTGGATGAAGCGGTTTCGATTCGGGCTAGAACGAAAAATCATTTGAAAACGTTAGGGCTCCTGTTTAGGAAATAAAACTTAAACCTAACAATTTCATCAGCTTATAACTAGAGACAGTTTTAAAAATACTTAAGAACTAATTAAAGTTAAGAGAGGGATGAGTTTTTGTTTAGCACACGCGCACTGATGCACACGCGCACTGTTTTAGGGATCTGGTTGATTGTTGATACGGGAAAAGCTCAGCGAAAAAACCCGTTCGAACCAATGACGACATTCATTCGATGGTCTGCCTGCCTTCGGAAAGGTAGGGTGAGAGGGAGGTTGTGATTTAAAAGGTTTTGATTTACAAGAAGTTGGTCTAAAGGGGATTTTGAAAAAATACAAAAAAGGACAAAAGAACAAAAATTAACAAAAACAAACAAAAAATGAGATTAGAAAAAGGGGGTTTGAGGGTGAAAGATGGTGAAGAGTAAAGGGTGGTGAAATGGAAGTTTGGGTATAGGAAAGGTTTGGCTAGGGAGGTTGCCGAAAGATAGGCAACGCCTGGTATGGTAATGGGTGTTTTAGGTCGAAAAGTATGGCATTATGCTGTCTGATTCGTGTTATGTCTCGGGTTAGCGGACTGTCGCCCAATTTGAATTGGTAGAATTTCTGGGATGTTTCCCGGACGAAGTCCGCTAGTGGGGTTATGTCGTGGCAACGTACGTAGAGGTCTCTGAGGGAGGTGTACCTATCGGAGTTTGAAATGAGGCGCATAAATTTGTGTTCTAAGACTCTAAATTTATTCATTGTCGTGGCCGGGATGCTGCACCACACCGGCGCCGCGTATGTGATGGCCGGCCTAATCGCCATCGTATACAGTAGTTTTTTGTTAGTCCTATTTAGTCCGCTACCCCGCGCCAGGAGTGGATACAGACCCCTGGACATGGAGTAGACCTTACGAACCGTCTCGTTTACGTGGGTGTTAAATGTCAGTCTTTTGTCTAAGTTTACCCCCAGATACTTCACGCACCTTTTAATTGGAATTTGGCGGCCCCCGATCGAAATTGGTGTTAGAATGCGGTTCTCTGTGAACCGGCGCGTGAAGAGTATTGGCTCCGACTTCTCGGCGTTGATCCGAATCTTCCACTTGTCGTAATACGCCGTGGCACGGGCCATGTGCGCCTTCAGCAGCATGTTGGATTGCGAGACGAAACTCTTGCCGCTACACCACCATTTCTTATTAGTAAAATTGTTAATGAGTGCAATATATACCATTAGAAAATTTATTGTGATTATTAGGAAACACACATTAGTAAAATGTATTAAAAAAAATAATGATAGGAAATAACATCTCGCAAGGTTTCTATTTATTACAAACCATAAAATAATGTAAAAAATATTTTTTTTAATTTTTAAATTACTAATAACTTTTATTTACCAATCTATTTTGTTGAAAAACAATAGGGTTCTTCTTCTAGCTAACACTAAGTTACTCTCCAAATTTCAATACAATCGGATTTTTCCGAGGGGGCAACCGCTGGCGAAATTTTGTACACCTAATACCTATTCTAGAAAAATACCCTTTATTTCCCCTTTAATTCCTTGTAATTCCCCTAATTCCTCAAATACCTTTATTTCCTCCTAATACCTTAATATTTTCTAGATTATCTCGGGAACGGTGCACTTTTTGATAAAAAGACCTATATACAAAATTGTTCCTTATAAAATTCTGTATCAAAAATGGCTTTACACTTTTTTCCTAAAATTAATAGTACCGTGGGAAATAAGGCGCACACATAAGGGTTGGTTCCAGTCAACACAATAAATTGTAATCTTTACTATAATCTACTTTAAAGTTCAATACTTAACGCTAAAGGAGTAGCTACTAAAGTCCGCCTAAAATTATGATAAATTCCTCTCACACCTATAAAATAATGCGATTTTTGATGAAGCGAGAATATTGTATACCGGGCCGCTCAGTCGATAGGGACACTGTTGTAACTTTTGAATGGGAGAATGGATTTTTTTTCAAATTTGGTGTAGTGATATGGGATATAATTTCCAATTATATAATGTAAAGAACCAAAATGGCCGACTTCCGGTTTCGATTTTACCCGAAAGTGGGTTTAAAATACCCGGTTTTTGGGTAAAATCCCGCACATTGGCAGCCCTGAACAGTAACAGCGTTTACAGCAAGCTTTAAAATAATGCAGTTACCTTGGGTCGTCTGAGATGTAATGGGAAAAATTGAAATTTTTTACATTGTGGTGGTGTACAGACATTTATACATTTTTCGCGTAAAGACAGCTTTGGAAATAGCCATACGATTATTCAGCGAATTATATGACCTGGGCTGATTACATCTGCGTCTCATTTACCAAAGTACTATTAATTTTAGGAAAAAAGTTTAGAGAAGTTTTTTATAGAGAATTTTGTAAGGAATAATTCTGTATATAGGTTTTTTTATGGAAAAAATGCACCGTTCCAGAAATAATCTAGAAAACCTCAAAACAGGGTTGGAAACGACGTCCTCTAGGGTATGAAGCGCGCAATTTTTGAAACTTTATGAATTTTATCCAATATATTACAATTTTAACTGCTATATTACTGAAGTATTACAAGACCTCGTGCAAAGTTTTAATAATGAAAAAGCTAGTCATGGAGAAATTGTAGACGTAGGAGAGCGATTTGTTCTAGTTTTATACAACTTTACCTCCGCAGAAAAAAGTCTAGATGTATACAGATTCATGACTTTTAACAAACTTGTTAGTAAAGCGAACAATACTGTAATATTATCAAAACTACCAACAACTTCTGCTGCTTCTCGGCAACACTCATATCGCGTTTTTTACCAAATTCAAACATGGAAAAACGTTGCGCTAGAAGCTACTGATTGGGGATGGAAAAAAGTTGGCGGTATATTAACCCGAACTATGACAACAAAAGAACCGGCTCCCGAATCTGTTATAACACTAATTTCTTGTTCATGCAAATTAAGGTGCGAAAACAGGTGCAGTTGCAGAAGAGCAGGCTTACGTTGCTCCACAATGTGTTACCATTACCACGGACAAGCATGCATGAATGTCGAGTCTATGGAAGACGATGAAGATTAATTAACGTAGGTAACCTTTTGATAATTAGTGGATTCGGCCTACAGGGGACACCACACGCCAAGTACTTTACCTCTAGGGTGGCGTGGAAACAAGTACACTATACAATATTCTCGCTTCTTTAAAAATCGCGTTATTTTATAGAGGTGAGAGGGTGGAAATGGTACATTTATTATAATTTTAGGTGGACTTTAGTAGCTACTGCTTTAGCCTTAAACATTGAACTTTAAAGTAGATTATAGTAAAGATTACAATTTATTATGTTGACCGGAACCAACCCTTATGTGTGCGCCTTATTTCCCACGGTACTATTAATTTTAGGAAAAAAGTGTGGAGACGTTTTTTATAGAGAATTTTATAAGGAATAAATGATCAAAAAGTGATCCGTTCCCGAGATAATCTAGAAAACCTCAAAATGGGGGGTGGAAACGGAGACCTAGGGAATGAAGCACACTATTTAGGGGTGGGACCTTTTCGGTTTAGTAATTCTTATGCTATCCTGAACATTTCTACCAATTTTCAAAACTTTATGAATTTTGTCCGATATAAATCGTTATATTACTGAACTAGAAGTCCATAGTATCATCGGTAGTTTAATTAAATTAAATATTTTTTCTTTACTAGATATTTTTAACGCTAACCTCGGCGCTAATGTTTTTACAACACTGACGTCCTTTATACAAGAATCGGTATGTAATTCTTCAAGATAAACATTCAATTTCAATATTTTTACGCTCTAATTCCCTCCTAATACCTTTAATTTCCTCTTAGTTCCCTTCTAATACCTTGTAATAATATTTATTTCCTCCAAATTCCCCTGTAATTCCCTTAATACCTAATAATTCCTTCCGAAATACCTTCAATTCCTTCCTAATTCCTTCCTAATTCCTCCGATTTGTACACTATTTCCCCTCAGCGGTTGCCCCCTCGGATTTTTCTTTCTGGAGTTATCGTGCTTATAAGAAACGTGACAGACGGACATTTTGAAAGTTGTTCAGAATTCGTTCACTAACATAACGATATAAAATTTTTTTCTCTACGAGCGATATTTACTGATTTAGAAATGTGCCGATCAAATACAATATACTCTTCGTTTTTGCGAAGAGTATAATAATAATCAAGAACAAATACCAATTGTATTTACAAAATATTTCTTATACTAAATTCTCAATAGAAAGAACTGACTTTTCTATAAATATAGAGAAAAATTATAAAAAAACAATTTTTCCCGTATATGTCATTATTATTTTTTAAACAATATAAATAATTATTAGCTTCGAAATATTTCAAAATATTTATTATACTAAATTTTTAATAAAAACGTTTACTTTTTCATGAAAAAATAGATTTTTTTTCTGTAAAAATTGTTATTATTGTTTAAACAATATAAATAATTATCAACCCCTACTGTGAGAAACATTTTTGAACTTAAATTTTCAATAAAAACAACTGTATTTTATAAAAATCGCGAAAAAATTTTTTCCTGTAAATTTGGTTATTATGGTTTAAACAATATAAATAATTATTTGCGTCACTTGTTGATGTTTGAATAATATTAAAAAACACACATTTAAAAAAAAATGATCAAAATCGGAGTTGCTGAGAATTAAGAAGTGAAAACCTTCATTGACTCGACTAAATAGGTAATCACTTGTTATTACTTGTTTATACTCCAAAATAACACGTATTCAGTAAATTATAAATAAATACTAGATGGATATTATAACTTTACAGACCCAGCTTACCTCAGGAAATAAAAATAAATAACCAGAATTCTCTGACGTATTTTATTATTTTCTAAATTTTAATCATGCTCGATGGAAACAAGCTTAATGCAGAATTTCTTAATCATAATAGCTCAATTTCCTCGTGACTTACGATGAATGCCAATAAGGATAACAAGCAAGCGACAGCTGACAGACAATTTCAGGTCAGAATGGCATGATTGTGTATATAACTCATTATTAAGAAGCGAAATGAAAGACGCCTCCCCATTTCAGCCCGTATAATTTAAATATTAATTTTAGGGTGATCAGGGGATTGGTATATTGTATACATAGGTATCAAATTGTCAGGAAGATGTATTATACCCGATATATAATTTCAGTTTCATGATCTTAATAAACGGCTAGCACTTCGTTATAATCAAATACATAATATTACTCAGTTTAAGACACCATAAAATATTTATCTAAGGGTGGCGGTGTCATGCTTAACAAAATGATTTCGTGTTTCGGCAATTTCTCCTACATCCCACAGTGGCACGAATCGTGATTTTTTCGTTCAAAATTATCCAGAGCACTTGTTTCGCAACCGATTGGGATAATTTTTTTTCTTAAATACTCGTTATTTAATTTCCAAAAAACGTAAGAGAGCCGATTTTTTAATTATGCTAACCGAAATTATTGAGCTTAGCCAAAATGCCCATTTTTTATTACTTCCACATCCAGTGGAAGTATAGTAACGGCAAAAAAAAAATTAAAAATTTTTATTGTTCAAATAGGCTTAGAATGTCATGAAACGTCGAGATTTCAAGTTTGAGCGAAAAAATTTTTTCTGTCTGTCGGTCTGTCTGTCGGTCTGTAACTTTTTTTGTGCGCACGTTTACTCTGGAACCGTTTGAGATATTGACTTGAAATTTGGTACACATATGTACTTTAACGAGATCTAGAACTAGATTATATTTTCATCTTGTTCCGTCGAAGGGTTGGGGGGTAAATTGGGGTAAATTTGGAGTAAATAGGTAAATCAAGCAGGTAAGAGTTCATAAAATTGATATTTAGTATAGACAAGAGAAGCTAAGGTCTCAAAAAAAATTTTTGGCATTATCCACCCCCATTACCACCCCCACCCTATTATTAAAGGGGATGAAAAAAAATGTGATTTAGTGTGTGTACAGGATCCAGAAACCTCAAAATATTTTTTTACTTTATCCCAAGGGTTCCGTAACTCGTAGAATTAGGTCAAAAATGAAAAAAAAAAAAACAATATATTTGCCTTTTTTGGCCCAAAATACTCTTATGAATTTTTCCGAAAAATGCATATTTTTCGAGACATGGCCACTCAAAATTTCCTAAAAGTGGGAGAGGGGAAATGTAAAACTCGGTGAAAACGCACTTTACAGAAAATTTGCAAATAAAAGAAATCCTTGTATTTCGATGATACGTTCACCTGATTTTTTTCAGATTTTTTTTTCAACTTTTACATTTCCCCTCCCCCACTTTAAGGAATTTTCGAGTGGCCATATCTCGAAAAATGTGCATTTTTCGAAAAAATTCACGAGAGTAAAAACATATTATTTTGGACCAAAAAAGGTACTTAAATGTATTGTTTCTTTTTTCATTTTTGACCTAATTCTACAAGTTACGGAACCCGTGATGAAAGGGGTGTGTTCTATCCCTTCCGATCATTTCCTAGTCTCCTTTTCAACTTTTTTATTAACGTCATTACGAACACATTGCACAAAGTTTCATCAAAATCCATTCATTAGCACTCAAATTAGACGTGAAACCTGTTGACTGGACTAAGACTTTCAGGGACAATAGAATGGTACTACTCTATTGAAAAGTGAAAAAAATTTTCGCACAAGTAAAAAATTTTTTTTCTTTCTTTACTTTTCAATACTCTAGTACCATTCTATAAAGTTGTCTCTTAAAGCCTATTGTAATGAAGCATTCATAAAATTCATGTTCCATTACTAGTTTTCCGGATATACACACGATACCAATGTGCACAAGGCACGCAAGTATACCCAGCTCCCGTCTTGAGGCACGGATTTGCACGCGACACCAATCTATACGCAACTCTACGTCACCAGTAAGCGAGGATTCTCGGATATAAAAGCCGGCCACAAATCAACATAATTCAGAGTGTGAACAACTCTGACAATTTGTCTTCAGCGTGGTGAGCTGGACATATTACAGTTTTGTGCATCTCCCGATGCAAACACGACGGAACGAATGCAATCTGACCTTGGGAATCCTTCAGCGTGGTGAGCTGGGACCCATCGAGTCGATAGTCATTCCCCGGGGCTGTTTCGCCGCCAGAACCAGAGCGAATAAGCCAGACCTGGAGACCTCCTTCAGCGCGTTGAGCTGGGAAACTTCTTGAGTCGACGATATTCGCCCTACGCCCGAAGTCACTCCAGTAGCAGCAACAAACGTCGCGTCGCATCGTTACACTCTCTTTTTCTCTCTCTCCTCCAGATAACAGAAATTGTTGTCCTAAGAACCGTAAAAGATACGGACCTGTATAACCTGTACCTCAGTTTTTCACGGTAAATAATGTATGTTATGTAACACTGCCACACATTACCTGAAGAAGAAAATAAATTGTTTATATTTTTATTGGGCTGTCTTATTAACTAATCTGGACCTTGATTAATCTCCAAACCAGCTATCCCGACAACAAAAAATTTTTTCAGTCGGTTCAGGGATGAAGGAGAAATTGTCGAATTACGTTCACAGAACGCCCACCTTAACTTTTGTTTTTAGAAAATGTAATAAATTTTTAATTTCTTAAAACAATTTTTTCAATTTCGGTCGTATCGGAATGTTTCTTTTAGTCTAGTACCTAAAAAATGTATTTTTTATTTATGTCCGTATGATGAACGTGGGGCCACGGAAGAGGCTAACCGCCTAGTATTTGTGCGAGCGCTTCGGGACGCTTTTGGCCGAAAATCGAGTTTTTTTTAAATCGAAGGTTACCTACCCATTTATTTTTGTCCGCCAGTGCAAAAATAAGTTCTGTGGTTCAGTTCAATGCAAAAATATCATAGACTGACATTTTGGTGGGAGCCGCTGACTCCCAGATAAGCGTCAAGAAACTTGAACATTTATAAATTTAAAAAATTTCTGAAACATGACGGACCAAAATATTTATGTGTCTAATTCGATGCAGCGGCTTAAACGTGGCCTATATTAGGCTAAAATGTTATTGACAAACATTTTTCTGGGCGTTGAAAAGGTTGAAAGGGGTCAAAACGATTTTTAAGGGGATCAAAAACGACCTATTATTCAATATGCTATAAAATTTGAACGAGTGGATAAAAAAGGTTTACAACCTCTGAAAATGTTCCTCTAACTGTATTATAATACAGAAACTCTTTCTCCACCCCCTTTCACCCTTATACAGGGCGGCTACTTTTTATATCGAACAGTATGGCTATCTCTTAAACCATAACAATTACAAACTCGGTTAAATGGGAGAAAAGTTTCATATTTTGAAGACCAATAAAATGAGTTGTAGAAATTCAAAATATTTCGCCTAGTTCCGGAGATATACGATTAAATCCGAAATAGCTCATTTTCTTTTTTTTATCTAACGCTGTCACTATAAAAAATATTAAAAAATTTCATTGGAATATTTTATTGTAAATTAACTTTGCTATAACTTACCGTAATCAAATTTTTATTATGACGTTTCGTCTGTTCAGGGGCACCATCAGCTTTATTTTTTAAATACGGACCTGTCTTTTATATTTAAAATTTTTAAAGCATTTGAAATTGTAATTTCAAAACTATGTCACACTTGACAATTTTACTGCGTTTCGTCAGAAAAATAATCATCATTAATTTTATTGCCTTCGCCCGTTACAAAACGTTTCTTTGTTAAGCCTTTTTTCACTACAGTGCAAAAGTTTCATTAAATGTCATTTGATTTTAGTTTATCGTATTAATGACGTTTGTTTCTTTAGCTATTGCTGTTCTAACTCAAACTATTATTTAATACTTATTTCTCAGTATGGTTCGTTATTCTGTAGAAGAAAAAAAAACATGTTTACATTAAGAATTACAGAAATGTTGACAGGGCAGTCCAAGAATATGCCAATTTATATCCTGACAGACACCATCCGACATGAAATACTATTTACACTGTGTCCAAGAATTTATTCCAAATAGGCAGTGTTTGTAAATTGGAACGGAGGCACCAATTGAGAGAAACGGTAAATGATATTAATGTATTGGCGCAAGTATACATAAACCCAGAAAATTCATCAAGGAATATTGCAACTGAATGCTGAATATCGGCAGCAGCTTTCGAAAAAATATTAAAATATCACGACTATTAATTTCAAACAGTACAGAAATTACATCGCGGTGACCCAGACCGCAGACTAACCTTCTGTAATTGGTTTAGGAGAAAATTGACTAATAATAGATTTTCTTTGGACTGATGAAACGATCTTTACAAATTCTGGAATGTTTATCAGGAAAAATAAACACTTCTACTCAACTGGTAACCCCCATCTGACGCATCAAGTACGATCTCAGACATGATTTTTAAGTAAATTTGTGGTGTGGCATAATTGACAACATTATAATTGGGCCCAAATTCATTGAGGGCAATTTAAACGGTGAAAATTATATCCATTTGTGACTCGAAGTATTCGATGAAATGTCATTACTGATTTGGAGAAAAATAAAATGGTATATGCAATATGGTTGTGACCCTTCACAATGCTAACGCGGTCAGGATTTTTTAAACAGACATTTTCAAAGAAACTGGTTAGGAACCAATGGACCAGTAAGGTGGCCACCTCGCTCACCTTGCTTGCATCCCATGGATTATTTTGTTTGGGATTTTTTAAAAAACAAAGTATACTACAACGAGGTCCAAGATGTCAATGAATTACGCAATCGAATCGTTGAAGCCTTGAACCAAATTACCCCAAATATTACTGCGAAAGCCAGTAGCCTAAGAGAACGCGACTTTGCATTCGGGAGAATGATGGACATTTTGAACAACTTTTGTAAATTTACTTGTTTACTCACTAAATTATGTTTTTTTGTAAATTTTATTCGTAGTTTAAAGAAATACAATTGACAAGTTGAAATACATTTTTTTTATTTGGTGCTCACTCTGCAAATAATATTGAATTAACAGCAGAATCAGAGTAGCTACGTCAATACATTGGATTGTTGATAAAATAAGAGCTTTTAACTGACGAGTCACACCTTGTATTACTTTAACAAAAAAAATGTTCTGTAAAGGGCGAATGCAATAAAATTAATGATGATTATTTTTCTGACAAAACGTAGAAAAATTGTCAAATGTGACATAGCTTTGAATTGATAATTTCAAATGCTTTAAAAATTTTAAATAAAAAAAGCAGGTCCGTATTTAAAAAAATAAAGCTGATGGTGCCCCTTAACAGACGAAACGTCATAATTAAAATTTGATTACGGCAAGTTATAGCAAAGTTAATTTACAATAAAATATTCCAATGAAATTTTTTAATATTTTTTATAGTGACAGTGAAAAAAAAAAGAAAATGAACTATTCCGGATTTTGTCGCATATCTCCGGAACTAATCGAAATATTTTCAATTTCTACAACTCATTTTATTGGCCTTCAAATGAAACTTTTCTCCCATTTAACCGAGTTTGTAACTGTTATGGTTTGCAAGATAGCAATACTGTTCAATATAAAAAGTAGTCACCCTGTATTCAGCATACACAATTTCTTAATGTAGAGTATTATAAAGTATTTTAATACTGTCCTAATGATAAAACATCTACATTTTTTAGATTCTGACACCACCCCCCTCGGGGAGCCTAAGCCTAAAAAGGGGTTCAGGGCCAAAAATCTCATCGACGTACAAATCGAGATAACATACCAATATAATCAATTAACTAAGTATGTATTTACTTACTTTTTATATACATTTTTGATAGCGGAACGACTTTTTTCTACCACTATGGGGGTTTAACTAGGTAAAGAGACGATAACCAGTAACTGTAAGCTATAAATAAAGTAATGTTCTGTACATTTTATAATATCTGTAACTATAATTCAAGAAGTCTGAACTAAAGAAAATTTGTTTGGTGTTATCGGCTAAGTACCGCCCACCCTCCTAGGTCACAAACGGTTTATTCATAAAATGGAAATCGCAAAATCCAATCCAGAGTAATGAGCGAACAAACATAAAGATAAAAATAAAAGTACTAGTCGATTTGAGAATCTCTTAACTTTTTAAAAAATGTTGAAATCGGTTGAAAACCCATCCATTTTTTTTTCTGGGGGCAAAAAGTGAGGTAAATATCTTATCGGGCGTAATTGAGTTTGGTACATTCGAGACATGAAGATGAAACCTGCTAAAATGTTGCAAATAATTGGTGAATAATGGAATGGTTTCCTTTTTCCGCGTTATACGAATAGGATTATGTATATTTCCTTATATTTTCCTCCACAATGTAGTCAAATAAGGACTTGATAAAAAGATACAAATAAACATTTTTCTACGCAGAAACTCGACCTTCACCATACTTTCCCAAATGAACATTTCAACAGTACACATGCTGACATGCTTGGTTGCTTTGCTTTTCCCTGTTCTCCCCCAAAAATTTCCATCTATTATTAATATGTGTTCTACTTCAAAGCGTAAACTGTTTTGCATTTCTTTCGAAGTACCAGCGAGGTTTCTAAAATCACAAAGCCTTTACGTATAATATATAGTTTAATCGATATGGAACTTGCAAGTATCTAGATTGTAAAATTTACAGTGTTTGTCTCATCAGTTGATTTTTAATTAATGATTCTTTCAAACTAACGTAAGAGTTTACAATGAGCTTTTCTCCTTTTCAAGGCTTATTCAAAGGTATAACCAGTAAATTAAAAATAATTTTCTGTGAGAAACGATATTAATTTTCACCTCTTTCATTCGTTAATTAAAGACGATCAATTAATAAAATATCCTCGCTCCATTTGTGCTTTTATCTATCCAGAACGCTCAATAATCACTTAGCTACCTTTACAATAAAAATCTGACAAATATTAATCAAGGATATTTCAATTTTAACAATTGCACCCACTGAAATAATATAGGTAGTAATTTTGTTAAATCTGTATAAATATTGCTCCATAGCACGAAATCATGGTCATGACTAAATTTTGATATCAAAAATACAAATATTATAGTGAAGTAAAATTAAGCATAAAAGTGGTGAATAATGAATTTTCTTGCCTCAGCGAATTTAATGTTTTAATTTGTTTTGTAAACACAAGTGTAACATAAGTTTTGGATTAAATCTAACCATTGCTCGATATAAAATTTACGTTGCAATATTAAAGTTTTCTGCTATTTTGTTTATTATCTCTGGTTCTAGTAATCATATCTTAAAAAAAATACCAATAAAATAAAAGAGTGACCCCAAAAATCGACCATTTTCTAGCTCTCGAATTTTGTTTCAAACTAAGTGCTAAATTATTGTTAATAATGAGAACATCCTGAATACAAAATTTCAAGATGAGCATATGTTTGGTTTTTGAGATGTGAGATTGATTTTGAAGTTGTGATATGCGAAATGCTATCAAAAAATACACAGCCCCACAAAAAATGAATACTCATCAGATATGGCAGAGCAATCAAGATATTCTTAGTATTTTTCTACGCAGAATTCATAGCCAATATCGACGAATCCATATATTCATTGATTAATTCAGAAGGGCCAAAAACATCCCCTATATAAGGATGAAAATAGGAAAAAATGATGCTATTGAGTTATAGAGCTTTCATGAACAGAAATATAGTATAAGTCTACTGGCTGAATGCATGAACGAAGGTATTGACTAGGGCTTATACAAAGTAATTGAGAGTGAAAACTAAATATTATGCAAAACTGCATAGAAGCTCCAATAACTGGCGAAAAAGCTTGAACCGTCTAAGCTTTATTAATAGGAACGAACTAGTGTTGCCGCGAGACTCGTCTCGTCGAGAAATTGGTTTTTCTCGTCTCGTCTAGACATTGTCGGGACGAGATCTTTCAGCCATCTCGTCTCGACATATTCTCGTCTACCCAAAATCTCGTCTCGAGGTCGAGATCTCGTCTCGTCTCGACAAGTGTGAAATTTCCCATTTTTTCTTTTTTTTTCACAAGTGAAATCTCTATTTAATTTATAAAGTTACTCTTCAATTTATATGAATATATGACTTTTGTTTCATTTCTAACTAAAAGAACTATTTGAAATATTGTGAATTTTAATATCCTCCATATTTTAAGATTTTTTTTTGCCTCTATACCGTATACTCTAAGAAGATTTAAGATTTAACTAGTGGAAGCATTATACTCTTCGCCGATTTACTGAGCTTTTTATATAATTGTTACACATTCTATACGATACTCTTCGCATTTTTCTTGTAAATAATGTTAGTTTTTGGACATTCTAAATTTTGTGATACCAACTTTGTTGTGAAAAAAAATATATATATAAAAAAAATCGCCATGTGAGGGATCGAACACGAGACCTTTGTATTGAAAGGCAACAACAACAACAACAACAACAAGCATTTATTTATGTTTCACAAGGTACAATAATGCGCCATTCCGGAGTCCGGCCCGGCCCAGCCAGAAAACCACGGCGATCATCGCCGAGGTGGGTGTGAGACTGGGCAGGGAGGGTCCGGTTTGGCGGTGACGAAAATTATTTACTGAGTTAAAACTCCTGCCTAATGGAAAAAGGCTTAAATTTAACGGTATCGTATAACGTAGTACACAAGGGTACTTAAAAATAATTAAAATTAAAACTAAAAAACTATCGATTTGGCGCACACGCGAACACTTAAAAATTTTGATTGCTGGCACGGGAAAACAAAATTCAACGAAAAAACCCGTTTGAGACAATTCCACCCTGGTAGTCTTCCTGACGCCAGGAAAGTGTCGTGGATAGTTAAAAGTGTGTTATGTTATGTGAAATTTTGGTTTGTTAAGAATTTATTGGTCGAGACTGAATTTAGAGACAAAAAATAGACAAGGAACAAAAAAGGTAAAAACAAATAGAGGGAATAAAGAGGGGTTTTGGTGAAGATTAAAGGTGGGGAAAGGAAAAGTTGTCGTAGAGGGAAGTGTGGTTAGAGAGGTTGCCGAAAGATAGGCAACGCCTGGTATGGTAAGGGGTGTCGGATATCGAAAAGGATCGCATTATGCTGTCTGATTCGTGTTATGTTGCGGGTTAGCGGACTATCGCCCAGTTTGAATTGGTAGAATTTTTGGGAGATTTCTTGGACGTAGTCCGCTAGTGGCGTTATGTCGTGGCAACGATTATATAGATCTCTGAGGGAGGTGTATCTGCCCGAATCAGAGATGAGGCGCATAAATTTGTGTGACGGACGGACGGACGGACGGACAGACGGACATTTTGAAAGTTGTTCAGAATTCGTTCACTAACATAATGATATGAAAATTTTTTCTCTACGAGCGATATTTACTGATTTAGAAATGTGCCGATCAAATACAATATACTCTTCGTTTTTGCGAAAAGTATAATAATTTAAATTAATCAAGTTCGTATTATACTGAAAATATATACGTTGTTGCTAGTTTCTATAGTACGTAAATATATAAGATTAATTACAAAAATTTCGAACAACCATTTGTAAGAAATACGGAAGTCGGCAATATTACACTTGCCTAAATTATATTCATTTCCAAGACGTAGCACCAGTAAAAAATGGCAGAGAACCCTATTGTTTTTTAATAAAATCGATCGGTAAATAAAAATGTTATTAATGATTTAAATTTGAACAATTTTTTTTTGATTTTTATGTTTTTGTAATTGAATAGAAATCTGGTGGAATGATATTTCATTTTAATATCTAAATATTTATATATTTTACAAATATACATTTCATAATGTAATATACATCCGTGAAAATACGATTTTAGCTCGTGTCTTATAATGTAAAAATTTACATTTTTCTACGTGTAAGATGGTGGTGTAGTTCTTACGCTTTTAATTGAAATTGACTCGGAATCCAAGGGTCCCGGGTTCGAACCCCCCCCCCCCCCCAAGTGGGGTTTGGTATGTTTCTTTTTATTTTTACTTTATTTTACACTGAGTCTTTTACCAACTAAGTTCGTACTATAAAATTAAAAATGTCTAAAACTAACATTATTTATAAAAAACTGCGAAGAGTATCGTATAGAATGTGTAACAATTATATAAAAAGTTCAGTGAACAGGCGAAGATTACGTTTTTAGCTTGTTAATATTTATATTCTCAATTTAATTCAAGTTTATATTATTCATTCGAAGGTCAAATATAGAACAATTTTACAATAAAAAAAAAACAAGAAATTCTCGATCTCGTCTCGTCTCGGCGAGATCTCGACTTTAAAAATCTCGCCTCGTCTCGGTTTTTCGAGACGAGAAAAAAATTTGGCCTCGTCTTGACAAGTCGGGATGAGACGAGACGAGACCGAGAAATGTCTCGTCTCGACGGCATCACTAGAATGAACCATAAATCTGTTACGACCTAGTTCACGAAAACAACCCATCACAGGGTGCTTATCTTGAATTATGAACTTGAGCCAGTGAAATAGACCAGGGTCGATAATTTTTGAGACCAAAAAAAATTATAGTAGGATGAAACCCATTGGAAAAGGTAGAGAATATAACAAAAATGAAAGGAAAAATAATTTACGGGCGATCTGAGGTCGGGAAGGGGAAGGGGGTGAGTTTTTAAGGGTAAAAAACGGTTTATCTCGATTTCCGGCAAAACTACAAGTCCTATGAAAAAAAGTTAAATGGCAAAGTTGTAGGTAATAAAAAGATCTACAACTTTTGTTTTTACACTTTTTTCACATAACCTCAAAATTTATGTGAAAAATTCAAATAACCAAGTTTTTGGTTTTTTATTTTTATCTTTTGCAAAAAAATTTATTTTTTCACGAAATTTGGTGAAAACTTACCTTTTTATGTCCCAAACACACAGTAATTTTTTTGATTTAAAATATTCATTTTTTCACCTTATTTTGACTTAATATCGAAAAAGCACCTTAATTTTCAATCGAAAATTCTCACGTCAAAATATCTGCTTTTTTAAAAAAGTCGGTGGGCTTTTTGTTCGTTGAAATCTCTACTTTCTGATGGTATAAAAAAATATATACATTACTATGGTAAATGTTCTCAGAAAATGCAAATAAACGAAAAAAACTCGAGTCCGAAAATTTTTTTTTGAATAAAATCGATCGGTAAATAAAAATGTTATTAATGATTTAAATTTGAAAAATTTTTTTTTTGATTTTTATGTTTTTGTAATTGAATAGAAATCTGGTGGAATGATATTTCATTTTAATATCTAAATATTTATATATTTTACAAATATACATTTCATAATGTAATATACATCCGTGAAAATACGATTTTAGCTCGTGTCTTATAATGTAAAAATTTACATTTTTCTACGTGTAAGATGGTGGTGTAGTTCTTACGCTTTTAATTGAAATTGACTCGGAATCCAAGGGTCCCGGGTTCGAACCCCCCCCCCCCCCCCGCAAGTGGGGTTTGGTATGTTTTTTTTATTTTTACTTTATTTTACACTGAGTTTTTTACCAACTAAGTTCGTACTATAAAATTAAAAATGTCTAAAACTAACATTATTTACAAAAAACTGCGAAGAGTATCCTATAGAATGTGTAACAATTATATAAAAAGTTCAGTGAACAGGCGAAGATTACGTTTTTAGCTTGTTAATATTTATATTCTCAATTTAATTTAAGTTTATATTATTCATTCGAAGGTCAAATATAGAACAATTTTACAATAAAAAAAAACGAGAAATTCTCGATCTCGTCTCGTCTCGGCGAGATCTCGACTTTAAAAATCTCGCCTCGTCTCGATTTTTCGAGACGAGAGAAAAATTTGGCCTCGTCTCGACAAGTCGAGATGAGACGAGACGAGACCGAGAAATATCTCGTCTCGACGGCATCACTAGAATGAACCATAAATCTGTTACGACCTAGTTCACGTAAACAACCCATCAGAGGGTGCAAAATTACCCCTTATCTTGAATTATGAACTTGAGTCAGTGAAAAGATAGTGAATGTACCAGATATTGCATTCTGATTGTATTGTGTCTGGATCTGGAACGATAACCAATATTCCCACAATAGTTTTTTACACACCTATGAAGGGGTGAGAAAACAACGGACATCTATATAAGCGATCTCGCTGTGAGAATATTACATTAAAGTAAATTCTGTCACAAGGATAATAGAGGGGGCTCTCCATAAAATTAATGTCCTAATGGTTTGTTTTCAAACTTCAAGTGAATTTTATAAGACGGTGGAGGCGCGAGGGGGTGAATATCAGAGACATCGCAATCGCTGTATCACATTAGCGAAAACTCTGTAGCAAGGGTTTCAAGAGTGCTCTTTAGGAATGTCATGGCTTCGTGATTCTTTCTCATTGCTCTAGAGAAATTCACAGGGGTGGAAATCTGAGCAATTTTACAATCATTACATTGTATGGAAAAAAATTCTGACATAAAGGTAAGTATCACTTTCCCGAACGCCATAGTCCTCAAATGGATTTTATGAGGGGGTAAGGGTGTGAAGGGATGAATATCGGAGCAAGCTCGTAATCGCTGCATTACATAAAAAAAAATACTGATGTAGCGGTTTCCAAGAACGCTTTTCTCTTATGTCAGAGCCTCTTGATTCATTCTCATACCCCAAATGATAACAGCGGGGGTCAGAGGTGAAGACTCACCAATAAGTTTTCGTCCCGTTCTCTTACCCCATCGTAGGTGTGTCATAAAATAGTTACAAAAATTCTTGTTATCGTCCCACATTCATACCTACTGCAATCAAAATGCGATATTTGGTACATTCACTATTTTTCCCTGACTCAAGTTCATAATTCAAGATAAGGGGCAGTTTCTCACCCTGTAATTGATTGTTTTCATGTATTAGGTCGTAACAGATTTATGGTTCATTCCTATTAATAAAGCTTAGAGGGTTCAAGCTTAGTCGCCAGTTGTTGGAGCTTTTATGCAGTTTTGTATAATATTGGGGTAGTTTTCACTCTCTTAAGTGTGTGTCTCAATTACTTTGTGTAAGCCCTAGTCAACAAACACCTTCGTTCATGCATTCAGCCAATAGACTTATAAATAAATAAATAAATAATTTATTCATGTTCAGAACCAATGGTTTTACATAAGTCAAAATTACAAATATTGTATATAACATCACACAGAAGTACAGATATTGTATATTACAACATACAATGGTAAACAAACATTGAAAGTAATTTAACACATAGTAACATCACATAAAGGGGCGAGCGTAGAGGCGACTTCAATGTGAATATCAGTCGATATTCCGTTGAAGCAGCGTCGAGCGCGGTTAGTACTTGGATGGGCTCCCATCTTGGGAAATACAGCGTTCTCGTCCCACCTTTTAGAGGCTTGTATATCAGTGTATACTCGGAAGTTACGTAATTTCAGACGAGGATTACGTAGTGGATATACCATCCTTCGGAGGGGATGTAAAGCAGGCGGTCCCTTGTCTATTAAATGCTAGGCAAGGAAAAGATCCCTACTCTTCTTAAGGGAAGAGGTTCGGCAAAATTTCCAGGTTGGGGGTAGCTCGTCTCCTGGCGTCGGTGATAGGCCCTGGTCGCGGAAATAGGCCGACGTTAAACAGTTAAAAAAATAAAACATCACATAAATACTCATCAAATGAATAGTATGCTCCCTTCAGCAGAATTTGTTTAATATTATAATGGAACTTACTTTCCGGCAACATCCTGATATTGAGTGGCAACTTGTTAAAGAATTTTGGGCCATAATAATTTGTTGCATTTCGACTTTTTTCTAACCTAGTAAAATCTAAACGAACCTCATTTCTCTGCCTAGTATCGTGTTTATGAATTTCACCATGTGGAACATAGTCATTTAAATTTTTTTTAACATGCATAAGAGTTTCGAAAATGAAACAACTAGGGGCAGTCAAGATATTCAACTCGCTAAATTTTTGTTTGACGTCCTCTCTAAATGGTAAACCCAACATTACTCTCACAACACGTCTTTGAAGTGAAAATATTCTGTTCAGATGAGCTGAGTGTCCCCAAGTTATTATTGCATAGGAAAAAACACTTTGAAATAGCGAGAAATAAACCGTTTTTATCACACTCAGAGGCAACTCAGTTCTTAGACTCATAACCAGATAAAGTACCTTCGACAATTTGCTAGCCAGATAGTCTACATGTTGATCCCAGCACAGCTTAGCATCCACAATTACTCCTAAAAACTTGATATTATCGGGATTATCAAAATGATCTAATCTCCGAGTTGAGAAAATCATACTTTGTGTTTTCAATTCATTTAAATTTGATTTGTTTGCTCTGAATCAATCAGAAGCCTGCAACTGTGAGCGCTGCATATCATGTTGTAGATCATTAAAATTTTGATTGATGTTTATCATAGTCGTAACATCAGCAAATAGTACAACCGAAGTGTCCTTAACGTAGTTAGGCAAATCATTTACGTAAATTAAGAATAATAGTGGTCCTAATACGGAACCCTGTGGAACTCCAAATCTTACTTTTACTAATGATGACGCCATTCCGTTGTGTAAAGTTATTTGATCCCTGTCACTCAGGTACGATTTTAAAAGATTAAGTGCTGTAGGTTGAAGACCATATCTACAAAGTTTAGAACCAAGAATATCATGTTGCACACAGTCGAAGGCTTTTGACAGGTCACAGAAAATACTTCCGGCAAAGCGTTTGTTCTCAAAAACGTCTATTATACTTTCAACCATTTTTTTAATTGCCATCGCTGTAGATTTACCAGAACGGAAACCATATTAACAGTCTAATAAAATATTATTTTGTTCAAAAAAAGGTGACAAGTTGTTGAAATACGGCTTTTTCTATTATTTTTCCCAAAGTGGGCATGATAGATATAGGACGATAGTTGTTCATATCATTGAAGTCACCTTTCTTGAATAGCGGAATCACTTTGGATGTTTTAAGATATTTCGGAAAAGTTCTGCTTTTTATGCATAGATTAACCAATTTGGTGAAAGGTGTAACGCATTTTATGATGTTAATATTCATGTCATATACGTCTTTGCTTGGATTATTTTTTTAATTATTAAAGATATCTCTCATTTGAATGTAAGAGATCTCTGAAAAACTAAATGAATTGTTTATCATAGGATTTGTGGTAACCAAGCTGATGGGATCAATAGGACTTGCTACGTTTTTTGTGATTTCAAATGCTATATTTGCAAAAAAGTTATTGAAGTCGTTTGAATTTAAATTAAAGTCAGAGTTCCTTGAACTTATCTTGCCTTTATTACGCTTTGACTTAATTAAATCCCATGATGCTTTTGACAGGTTTGAGCTGCGAGAAATGTAAGACACGTTAGCACTTTTTTTGTAGAAATCAATTTTCATTCTATAGATCTTTCTATATTCTTTAACTCTGTCACCTATAGCTGATAAGTTTGGGTATTGTTTTTTTAAATAATGTAGAAAAATTAGTTTCTCGCGCATTTCTCGTAGTTCGTCATTATACCATTCTACCTTGGCCTGTTCAGATGTTACACTTTTTATTTTTATAGGTAAAGCGAGGTTTATTTGTTCGATAATAATGTTTAGGAAAATGTTAAATTTTTCGTCACAAGTCATTTTTGTGTTATTAATAAAGTACCAATTTGTTTTGCTTAGATTATTATAAAAAGTATTGAGAGCCGCCTCCGTTATAGGCCTGTATCTTATTTTCTTTGACCTTGGCATTTGTTTAGTAACATCTAGCTCTAAGACAATGCCTTTGTGATCTGATAAATTAGTATCGACTACATAAGACGCATCATGAGAATAATCAGTTTAAAAGGAAATTATCTAAACAATTTTTATTCCTTGTTGCTTCATTAACTAAGCAGCAAATCCAAAAGAATTTATAAAATCTATAAACTGATTTTTTTTTATTATACAGAGCAATGATTATAATGTCGTAATGAATAATCCTTATGGCACAAAGTTCACATACCATTTCCTGCGATAGCCGCACTACATCATCAAGAGGCTGAAACTCTATATTATTTTTAATAAGAATCATGACACACCCATGTGACCTTTGAATTCTGCTGAAAGAAGATGGTAAAACATATCCTTGAATTTGAAAAAATTCAATCTCGTTAGGTGTGAGCCAATGCTCGCTAAAACAAAGGACATTATAACTACTTTGTGAAGAATTATACATGTCAAGTAAATAAAATTCAATTTCATTTAATTTATTTTTAATAGACTGAATGTTCAGGTGAAATATTGAAAATTTGTCCCTGTCATCTAAAGATTTTTTTGTTAATGATTTACTTGATAATTCGGGTTTCGTTTCTGAAAAATTTTTATTATTGAACGTGAAGGTGCGTACTGCGGCACCCTCAGGCCAGATTTCAGGATTGTATACATAGTCCTCATATTCTTCTGGAAAGGAAATTTTAAAGCAAGATTGATACACGTTGCGCTTCAGTAGAGTGCAGCGGAAAGGAATTTCTGGTATCCAAGCAGGTATCCAAATCTTCTGCGGTGGTGTCGGGATATAGGCGATAAACACTTAGGTAGCCTTGTTTCGGTATGGTTTTTATTTTCTGACTTGGTTTATTCGATCCAGTAACAAAAACTGCTGACTTTTTTGCTTCGTTTATAGTTATCTTGACTTGTTCACTGGTTATTGTTGTTTTTGTGGACAATGTTTGGGAATTGTTCCTATATTTGCTTTGTTGGATTTATTATGATTTTGAAATGAAAGACTTACTTGAGTGTTAGATGTCGCTATACTATATTTCTGTTCATGGAAGCTCTATAACTCAATGGCATCACTTTTTGCCTTTTTTTTTCCTTATATCGGGGGTGTTTTTGGCCCTTTTGAATTAATCAATGGATATACGGGTTCGTCGATATTAGATATGAATTTTGCGTCGAAAAATACTAAGAATATCTTGATTGTTCTGCCATATCTGATGAGTATGCATTTTTTGTGGGGCTGTGTATTTTTTTATAGCATTACACATATCACAACTTCAATCCCTCATATCTCAAAAACCAAACATAATTTTGTATTCAGGATGTTCTCATTATTAACAATAATTTAGCACTTAGTTTGAAACAAAATTCAAGGGCTAGAAAATGGGCCATTTTCGGCCTATTTTTGGGGCCACTCAAAAAACTGTGATAAATTGTTAACTTGCAAAAAAAAATTAATGGCCCGTATTACATATTTTATAAACAGAAGCTAAACAAATTGGTTTCCGTTAAATTAAAGTGAGCAGTAAAAATCTGCGCAAAAAACAAGCCCGTTTAAAGTAGCCTAAAATAGTCTAGTAATTTTCTAATTTATATCCACCAGTATGATGAACGTGGGGCCACGAAGAAGGCTAACCGCCTGGTATATGTGCGAGCGATAGGGGGGACGCTTTCGGCCGGAAATTGAGTATTTTTGAAATTGCAGGTTACCGATTTATTTTTGTCCGTCAGTGCAAAAATAGGTTCTGTGAGTTCAGTTCAGCGCAAAAATATCATTGACGGACCTTTTGGTGGGAGCCGTTGACCCCCAGATAAGCGTAAAAAAACCTGAAAATTCGTAAATTTAAAAAAATGTTGAAACATGATGGACCGAAATATTTATCTGTCTAATTCAGTGCAACCCTTAAATGAGGTCTAGATTAGGCTAAAATGTTATTGACGGACATTTTTCTGGATGCTTAAAGGGCTGAAAAGGGTCAAAACGGTTTTTAAGGGGGTTGCAAAACGATAAGCAATAAGCTGTAAAATTTGAACGAATGGATAAAATAAAAAATAAAAAGATTAACACCCTCTCAAAATGTTCCTCTAACTGTAAACTAATACAGAAGCCCTTGACGGACATATTCGCCAAAAGGTTCACCCCTTTTCACCACTCCCTTTCACCTATATTCAACATATTTAACTTGGAATTACTTTAATATGAATTATTCATTCGAAGGTCAAATATAGAACAATTTTACAATAAAAAAAAACGAGAAATTCTCGATCTCGTCTCGTCTCGGCGAGATCTCGACTTTAAAAATCTCGCCTCGTCTCGATTTTTCGAGACGAGAGAAAAATTTGGCCTCGTCTCGACAAGTCGAGATGAGACGAGACGAGACCGAGAAATATCTCGTCTCGACGGCATCACTAGAATGAACCATAAATCTGTTACGACCTAGTTCACGTAAACAACCCATCAGAGGGTGCAAAATTACCCCTTATCTTGAATTATGAACTTGAGTCAGTGAAAAGATAGTGAATGTACCAGATATTGCATTCTGATTGTATTGTGTCTGGATCTGGAACGATAACCAATATTCCCACAATAGTTTTTTACACACCTATGAAGGGGTGAGAAAACAACGGACATCTATATAAGCGATCTCGCTGTGAGAATATTACATTAAAGTAAATTCTGTCACAAGGATAATAGAGGGGGCTCTCCATAAAATTAATGTCCTAATGGTTTGTTTTCAAACTTCAAGTGAATTTTATAAGACGGTGGAGGCGCGAGGGGGTGAATATCAGAGACATCGCAATCGCTGTATCACATTAGCGAAAACTCTGTAGCAAGGGTTTCAAGAGTGCTCTTTAGGAATGTCATGGCTTCGTGATTCTTTCTCATTGCTCTAGAGAAATTCACAGGGGTGGAAATCTGAGCAATTTTACAATCATTACATTGTATGGAAAAAAATTCTGACATAAAGGTAAGTATCACTTTCCCGAACGCCATAGTCCTCAAATGGATTTTATGAGGGGGTAAGGGTGTGAAGGGATGAATATCGGAGCAAGCTCGTAATCGCTGCATTACATAAAAAAAAATACTGATGTAGCGGTTTCCAAGAACGCTTTTCTCTTATGTCAGAGCCTCTTGATTCATTCTCATACCCCAAATGATAACAGCGGGGGTCAGAGGTGAAGACTCACCAATAAGTTTTCGTCCCGTTCTCTTACCCCATCGTAGGTGTGTCATAAAATAGTTACAAAAATTCTTGTTATCGTCCCACATTCATACCTACTGCAATCAAAATGCGATATTTGGTACATTCACTATTTTTCCCTGACTCAAGTTCATAATTCAAGATAAGGGGCAGTTTCTCACCCTGTAATTGATTGTTTTCATGTATTAGGTCGTAACAGATTTATGGTTCATTCCTATTAATAAAGCTTAGAGGGTTCAAGCTTAGTCGCCAGTTGTTGGAGCTTTTATGCAGTTTTGTATAATATTGGGGTAGTTTTCACTCTCTTAAGTGTGTGTCTCAATTACTTTGTGTAAGCCCTAGTCAACAAACACCTTCGTTCATGCATTCAGCCAATAGACTTATAAATAAATAAATAAATAATTTATTCATGTTCAGAACCAATGGTTTTACATAAGTCAAAATTACAAATATTGTATATAACATCACACAGAAGTACAGATATTGTATATTACAACATACAATGGTAAACAAACATTGAAAGTAATTTAACACATAGTAACATCACATAAAGGGGCGAGCGTAGAGGCGACTTCAATGTGAATATCAGTCGATATTCCGTTGAAGCAGCGTCGAGCGCGGTTAGTACTTGGATGGGCTCCCATCTTGGGAAATACAGCGTTCTCGTCCCACCTTTTAGAGGCTTGTATATCAGTGTATACTCGGAAGTTACGTAATTTCAGACGAGGATTACGTAGTGGATATACCATCCTTCGGAGGGGATGTAAAGCAGGCGGTCCCTTGTCTATTAAATGCTAGGCAAGGAAAAGATCCCTACTCTTCTTAAGGGAAGAGGTTCGGCAAAATTTCCAGGTTGGGGGTAGCTCGTCTCCTGGCGTCGGTGATAGGCCCTGGTCGCGGAAATAGGCCGACGTTAAACAGTTAAAAAAATAAAACATCACATAAATACTCATCAAATGAATAGTATGCTCCCTTCAGCAGAATTTGTTTAATATTATAATGGAACTTACTTTCCGGCAACATCCTGATATTGAGTGGCAACTTGTTAAAGAATTTTGGGCCATAATAATTTGTTGCATTTCGACTTTTTTCTAACCTAGTAAAATCTAAACGAACCTCATTTCTCTGCCTAGTATCGTGTTTATGAATTTCACCATGTGGAACATAGTCATTTAAATTTTTTTTAACATGCATAAGAGTTTCGAAAATGAAACAACTAGGGGCAGTCAAGATATTCAACTCGCTAAATTTTTGTTTGACGTCCTCTCTAAATGGTAAACCCAACATTACTCTCACAACACGTCTTTGAAGTGAAAATATTCTGTTCAGATGAGCTGAGTGTCCCCAAGTTATTATTGCATAGGAAAAAACACTTTGAAATAGCGAGAAATAAACCGTTTTTATCACACTCAGAGGCAACTCAGTTCTTAGACTCATAACCAGATAAAGTACCTTCGACAATTTGCTAGCCAGATAGTCTACATGTTGATCCCAGCACAGCTTAGCATCCACAATTACTCCTAAAAACTTGATATTATCGGGATTATCAAAATGATCTAATCTCCGAGTTGAGAAAATCATACTTTGTGTTTTCAATTCATTTAAATTTGATTTGTTTGCTCTGAATCAATCAGAAGCCTGCAACTGTGAGCGCTGCATATCATGTTGTAGATCATTAAAATTTTGATTGATGTTTATCATAGTCGTAACATCAGCAAATAGTACAACCGAAGTGTCCTTAACGTAGTTAGGCAAATCATTTACGTAAATTAAGAATAATAGTGGTCCTAATACGGAACCCTGTGGAACTCCAAATCTTACTTTTACTAATGATGACGCCATTCCGTTGTGTAAAGTTATTTGATCCCTGTCACTCAGGTACGATTTTAAAAGATTAAGTGCTGTAGGTTGAAGACCATATCTACAAAGTTTAGAACCAAGAATATCATGTTGCACACAGTCGAAGGCTTTTGACAGGTCACAGAAAATACTTCCGGCAAAGCGTTTGTTCTCAAAAACGTCTATTATACTTTCAACCATTTTTTTAATTGCCATCGCTGTAGATTTACCAGAACGGAAACCATATTAACAGTCTAATAAAATATTATTTTGTTCAAAAAAAGGTGACAAGTTGTTGAAATACGGCTTTTTCTATTATTTTTCCCAAAGTGGGCATGATAGATATAGGACGATAGTTGTTCATATCATTGAAGTCACCTTTCTTGAATAGCGGAATCACTTTGGATGTTTTAAGATATTTCGGAAAAGTTCTGCTTTTTATGCATAGATTAACCAATTTGGTGAAAGGTGTAACGCATTTTATGATGTTAATATTCATGTCATATACGTCTTTGCTTGGATTATTTTTTTAATTATTAAAGATATCTCTCATTTGAATGTAAGAGATCTCTGAAAAACTAAATGAATTGTTTATCATAGGATTTGTGGTAACCAAGCTGATGGGATCAATAGGACTTGCTACGTTTTTTGTGATTTCAAATGCTATATTTGCAAAAAAGTTATTGAAGTCGTTTGAATTTAAATTAAAGTCAGAGTTCCTTGAACTTATCTTGCCTTTATTACGCTTTGACTTAATTAAATCCCATGATGCTTTTGACAGGTTTGAGCTGCGAGAAATGTAAGACACGTTAGCACTTTTTTTGTAGAAATCAATTTTCATTCTATAGATCTTTCTATATTCTTTAACTCTGTCACCTATAGCTGATAAGTTTGGGTATTGTTTTTTTAAATAATGTAGAAAAATTAGTTTCTCGCGCATTTCTCGTAGTTCGTCATTATACCATTCTACCTTGGCCTGTTCAGATGTTACACTTTTTATTTTTATAGGTAAAGCGAGGTTTATTTGTTCGATAATAATGTTTAGGAAAATGTTAAATTTTTCGTCACAAGTCATTTTTGTGTTATTAATAAAGTACCAATTTGTTTTGCTTAGATTATTATAAAAAGTATTGAGAGCCGCCTCCGTTATAGGCCTGTATCTTATTTTCTTTGACCTTGGCATTTGTTTAGTAACATCTAGCTCTAAGACAATGCCTTTGTGATCTGATAAATTAGTATCGACTACATAAGACGCATCATGAGAATAATCAGTTTAAAAGGAAATTATCTAAACAATTTTTATTCCTTGTTGCTTCATTAACTAAGCAGCAAATCCAAAAGAATTTATAAAATCTATAAACTGATTTTTTTTTATTATACAGAGCAATGATTATAATGTCGTAATGAATAATCCTTATGGCACAAAGTTCACATACCATTTCCTGCGATAGCCGCACTACATCATCAAGAGGCTGAAACTCTATATTATTTTTAATAAGAATCATGACACACCCATGTGACCTTTGAATTCTGCTGAAAGAAGATGGTAAAACATATCCTTGAATTTGAAAAAATTCAATCTCGTTAGGTGTGAGCCAATGCTCGCTAAAACAAAGGACATTATAACTACTTTGTGAAGAATTATACATGTCAAGTAAATAAAATTCAATTTCATTTAATTTATTTTTAATAGACTGAATGTTCAGGTGAAATATTGAAAATTTGTCCCTGTCATCTAAAGATTTTTTTGTTAATGATTTACTTGATAATTCGGGTTTCGTTTCTGAAAAATTTTTATTATTGAACGTGAAGGTGCGTACTGCGGCACCCTCAGGCCAGATTTCAGGATTGTATACATAGTCCTCATATTCTTCTGGAAAGGAAATTTTAAAGCAAGATTGATACACGTTGCGCTTCAGTAGAGTGCAGCGGAAAGGAATTTCTGGTATCCAAGCAGGTATCCAAATCTTCTGCGGTGGTGTCGGGATATAGGCGATAAACACTTAGGTAGCCTTGTTTCGGTATGGTTTTTATTTTCTGACTTGGTTTATTCGATCCAGTAACAAAAACTGCTGACTTTTTTGCTTCGTTTATAGTTATCTTGACTTGTTCACTGGTTATTGTTGTTTTTGTGGACAATGTTTGGGAATTGTTCCTATATTTGCTTTGTTGGATTTATTATGATTTTGAAATGAAAGACTTACTTGAGTGTTAGATGTCGCTATACTATATTTCTGTTCATGGAAGCTCTATAACTCAATGGCATCACTTTTTGCCTTTTTTTTTCCTTATATCGGGGGTGTTTTTGGCCCTTTTGAATTAATCAATGGATATACGGGTTCGTCGATATTAGATATGAATTTTGCGTCGAAAAATACTAAGAATATCTTGATTGTTCTGCCATATCTGATGAGTATGCATTTTTTGTGGGGCTGTGTATTTTTTTATAGCATTACACATATCACAACTTCAATCCCTCATATCTCAAAAACCAAACATAATTTTGTATTCAGGATGTTCTCATTATTAACAATAATTTAGCACTTAGTTTGAAACAAAATTCAAGGGCTAGAAAATGGGCCATTTTCGGCCTATTTTTGGGGCCACTCAAAAAACTGTGATAAATTGTTAACTTGCAAAAAAAAATTAATGGCCCGTATTACATATTTTATAAACAGAAGCTAAACAAATTGGTTTCCGTTAAATTAAAGTGAGCAGTAAAAATCTGCGCAAAAAACAAGCCCGTTTAAAGTAGCCTAAAATAGTCTAGTAATTTTCTAATTTATATCCACCAGTATGATGAACGTGGGGCCACGAAGAAGGCTAACCGCCTGGTATATGTGCGAGCGATAGGGGGGACGCTTTCGGCCGGAAATTGAGTATTTTTGAAATTGCAGGTTACCGATTTATTTTTGTCCGTCAGTGCAAAAATAGGTTCTGTGAGTTCAGTTCAGCGCAAAAATATCATTGACGGACCTTTTGGTGGGAGCCGTTGACCCCCAGATAAGCGTAAAAAAACCTGAAAATTCGTAAATTTAAAAAAATGTTGAAACATGATGGACCGAAATATTTATCTGTCTAATTCAGTGCAACCCTTAAATGAGGTCTAGATTAGGCTAAAATGTTATTGACGGACATTTTTCTGGATGCTTAAAGGGCTGAAAAGGGTCAAAACGGTTTTTAAGGGGGTTGCAAAACGATAAGCAATAAGCTGTAAAATTTGAACGAATGGATAAAATAAAAAATAAAAAGATTAACACCCTCTCAAAATGTTCCTCTAACTGTAAACTAATACAGAAGCCCTTGACGGACATATTCGCCAAAAGGTTCACCCCTTTTCACCACTCCCTTTCACCTATATTCAACATATTTAACTTGGAATTACTTTAATATGAATTGTTAATACAACACGGTTTTAATTAACCCACGGGGATATTTTTTAAAAATTTGTTATCACTAATTACTTACGTTATTTACAATAATTTAAATAAATGTTTTATGTTCTTTTTGTTTAAGTTCCTTTTTAACCCCCAACCCAACAAGTAGTTTGACGCGTATGTTTGTATATCTGTCTGTCTGTCTGTGGCTTCATATCTCTCTTCAACAGGTGGTCCGACTTTGATGCACTTTTTTTTTATTTGAAAGAGTATTTTGTCGAGAAGGTTTTTGCCGTATTAGATTTTGATGTTTGTTCGCCATCTTGATTACAAGCTTTTATTTAACTTTCCTTGTTCTTGTGGGTCAAATCTTGCAACTGAATTTCAAAATAGTTATCCAATATGCCGGACTCCCAAAGATGCCGGACCAGTTATTTTTTATGCACCCCCATGATGTGGGTATCAAATGAAAGGGTTTGCTGATAAGAATACCAAAATAAAATGACGTCACACTGAATTCAATATGGCGGACGCAATTGAATTTTAAAACAGTTATCCCCAACCGATTGAGCTGAAATTTTGCATACACATTTAGTTTGGATGACAATGCATAGTTAGCTAAGTGACGTCATTCCAAATCCAATATGCACCCCCATGATATGGGTATCAAATGAAAGGGTTTGCTGAGAAGAATACGAAAATAAAACTACATCACACTAAATTCAATATGGCGGGCACCCCAAGATGGCGGACAATTTTTTTTAGTTTTAACACTATAATTTGATCGTATAGTGTATTCGCTCATACGTTGCATTCTAAGAAATGGTGAAGGATTCGGTTTAAACTATAAGTTTTATATCGGATAGGAACGACGCGATGCAATGAATATACACTTCTCCAAGAAATTAACGCACCACCAAAAAATAACCAAATGTTTGAAGTTAGTTAATTTTTAACCCCCGACCTAAAAAGAGGTGTTATAAGTCTGACGCGTATGTTTGTATGTTTGTCTGTCTGTCTGTGGCTTCATATCTCTTCAACGGGTGATCCGATTTTAATGCACCTTTTTTATTTGAAAGATTATTTTGTCGAGAAGGTTTTAGGCCATATTAGATTTTGATGTTTGATCGCCATCTTGAATTCGCCAAGTTGAACTTCTCTAGAAATTGTCCGAATGAAATAAAACTGAAAATATGCAGACAATCATGGTAGCCGAATATGATTTCGGCCTCATTTTGATTCGGTCATACGAAACTGGTACGATTACATTGATCGAGAGTTTTTAAAAATTTTCATTTTTTAACCCCCGACCCAAAAAGAGGTTATAAGTTTGACTCGTATGTTTGTAGGTTTGTTTGTCTGTCTGTCTGTGGCTTTATATCTCTCCAACGGGAGATCCGATTTTGATGCAGTTTTTATTAAAATTAAATATAACACATAAATATATTTATAATAGAACCGGTCTTGTAGACCGTGTCCGACTAGTAGAATACAAAATTGGACCGCGTCGACTTAAAGATTAAAAAGTTCTGTATGGGACTCGTGATATAATAATACGCTATGTTGTATGTATATGTTTAGTTTAAAAAGTATAAAATAAAATTAAATTACAAATTTAAAAAAAACCCCGACACAAAAATATCGACTAAATAACTAACATAAAAAAAAAATTAACACAACATTAACAATTATGAAATAATTTTGATTCCATATACGAACTCTTATGATTTATTTAAATCCAGCTTACATTATCTTTATGTCCTCGAGATTTGCTTTCTTATGAATATGTTGGGGGGTAAAGACGAACTACTAAATAGTTATATTCAAAACAGCAGCTCCCGATATATTCATGCGTATAAGAAAGCACATCTCGAGGACATAAATAAAATGTAAGCTGAATTTAAATAAATCATAAGAGTTCGTATATGGAATCAAAATTATTTCATAATTTTTAAAGTTGTGTTAATTTATTTTTTTTATGTTAGTTATTTAGTCGATATTTTTGTGTCGGGGGTTTTTTAAATTTGTAATTTAATTTTATATATTATTTCGTGTAGAATTAATAAATTATATTGGCGAAAATTTTTATCGCACTCGATACCATAAGACAACAATAAAACACCTTTTATATGTAATTTGGCTTTCACTTCCGGGAGCTGAAACTGTCCGTAGTGGTAGTTTATGACATGTCGATCAAAAGTTTCCACGAACACAAAAAATTTTAATGACAGGGTTTCGAGATATTGGCCAAAGAAGGTCATAATTTAAAAATTTTTTCAACTAAAAATAATTTTTATTTTTAAAACGGATTTTCAAATGAAAAAAATGTATTCTTCATTTTTTATTCAGAATAATGTGTTGTATTAGTTTGAGTTGACTTTACAACAAAATAATTATTTATTTAATACGGCAAAAATTTAAAAAATAAATAGAAATAAATGAATCACTTCAAACTAGTACAATACATTATTCTGAACAGAAAATGAAGAATACATTTTTTTCATTTGATAATCCGTTTAAAAGATAAAAATTATTTTTAGTTGAAAAAATTGTTAAATTATGATATTCTTTGGCCAATGGACTTTTGATCGACATGTCATAAACTATCGCTATGTAAAGTTTCAGCTCCAGGGAGTGAAAGCCAAATTACACATAAAAGGTGCGGGGTCCTTATAAAAAGGCAAAAATATACGGGGCGTTCCATTTACAAATCAAAAGTAGGGATCACTTCCGGTCAAACCAGAAGTTGTAGAAATTTTACATATAGATAAAAAATGTAATTTTGGTAACATGTGACACATGTCAAGTTTTAAGTCAATCAGTTAAAAAATAAAGAAATGGCGTCCGGAAAGTAATATCGTTAACATCCTGTATTTGTAATGTTGTGCTGGTTTCTCCCACTCACCTGGCATTCATCCAACAGTAGATAATCGGATTGTACATGGAATTGCTCATCGCGAGCCAGTAAATCGCCAGATAAGTTTCCTGGATGTAATCGGAATTAGTTATCTCAGGAAAGTAGGATGTCACGATAAAATATAGTTGGTAAGGAAGCCAGCACACAGCAAAAATTATCACCACAACCATCATCATTTTCACCACCTGAAACAAATGTACAATTTATATTCCTGAAAGCACATAAAAATTAACTGAAAGAAAGCCTCAAGAACTTCTTGGATATTTTACTATGCAGTGAAATTTTAGATTTATTCAATAGTTTAATATAATACAGGGTGTTTCATTTAGGATGGACCAGCCGGCGTAGGGTGGTAGAGTTTAGGAATCATTTAGGTTTTCGTGCATTTTTAGCTGATTTTGCATAAAAATTTCGTTATTTTGGCTTAACTACTAGCACTAGCAGAGCTGCCACGACACTTTTTTTCAAGGTATCGAGTGTCAAACTAAAAGTGTACCAATTCAATAAAATAAAATAGTGATATTTTATTTTTCCAGTGGGTCAAGTTCTCGACAAGTTACAGCCTCCAATATACATATTTATCAATGATCAGGTAAAGAAATTAAAATGATTTGAGATGTACTTTTTTTTGAACCCACGTTACTGCAACATAATAAACCTGACCATGAAGGGTACATACTTTTTAACAGTTTTCAATGAAGAAAGAATTTTTTTGAAAGGCTTTTATTTTTTTCTATATTTTTTATTGCGACGATTGAGTTCGGGCGTGATAATATACAGGGTCATTCACGGAAAGCGGGTATTAGACGTTTCTTGGGATCTGTCGAGTTTAGAAATTTGAAAATTGGTATGAGGGGGTTTTTGGATATGGTGGATCCAACGAAAATATTTTCATGCTTGTGCTACTTCCGCTTATACCGGATGTAGCACGTAACTTTGTTATTTTAAATGGAACGCCCTGTATTTTATTGCATATTTCGATTCCTCATAAAATTTTAGCTTAGGTTTATGTACCATAACATACTCTTAAACATACCGGTTTTCGAGATAATTAATATTTTTGGAGATTTTTGACGGTTCCCACCCTTCGGAAAAAAAATCAATATCTTCTATCATGTAGCCGATTAGGAAATTTTCTTTTCAAACTCTTACAAGTATCCATGACCTAACTACAAGTTCTCTTATGTTTTCACAATATCATACAGAGTATTTTATTTTCACAGTCGAACATTGTTTTAGTTTAAACGTCAAAAAGTCAGTTTTTTTCAAATAGAACCCCCCTGTATATTTTCACAGAATCTAATAGAGGATTGAATTCTGCACCGATTGATGTTACCATTTCCTATACCTATCTCTCTTTGTTTTCTTATTATGGACGAAGATTTGTTAAACGTACAAACAAAATCAGCACTGTTTGTTAGTAGGCAATACAAGTCATAACTTGGTTCCTTTTTTATCATAAACGAGAATAATCATGTAGATAATTTATAATCATTTGTTTATTATCAAGATGACAGCTTCAAAAACGAGAGATTAGATTTATAACAAATACTTTGGGACAAAAATTTACAAAATTAATGAACACTTTGAATATAAATATTTAATGCAGCAACTGTTCAAAATGCTCTCCACTTGCACTTACAGTGGCTTGGCTAATTCATGGGGATTTGTTAAAATGTAACCCGTTCTCTGTTCTTTGGATCTTCTTTGGTAGTAGCAGGGGTGGCATAAACAATATTTTTAATACCCAAAGGTCCAAAGTCTAAGGGGGTCAAATCAGGGGACTTTGCTGGCCATCTCCAAGGTCCTCGGTAGCCAAACCACCTATCTTCGAACGTCGCTACTAATTCGTCATAAACTTCCCGTGGACCGCAACCGTTCATTTGAAAATACATAGAATTATAAATATTTAGGGGCAAATTATCAATAAAAGTTACTGTTCGCAAAATCTTCGCATATTTATTGCTATTTAAATTCTTCTTGTAGATATGATACTATCAAAAATATTGTTTATGCCACCACGGCTACTACCAAAGAAGATCCAAAGAAGAGAATACGGACTGCATTTCAGCAAATAAATATCCACAAAATTCGCCGAGCCATTGTAAGTGCCGTAAATTCCAGGATATTGGCTTGTTTGGAGCAGAATGGAGAGCATTTTGAATAGTTGCTGCATTAAATATTTATATTCAGTGTTCATTAATTTTGTAAATTTTTGTGCCAAAGTATTTGTTATATATCTAATCTCTCGTTTTTGAAGCTGTCAAAAACAAATGATTATCAATTATCTACATGATTATTCTCGTTTATGATAAAAAAGGAACCGGGTTATGACTTGTGTTGCCTACTAACAAACAGTGCTGATTTTGTTTGTACGTTTTACAAATATTCGTCCATAATAAGAAAACAAAGAGATAGGTATAGGGAATGGTAATATCAATCAATGCAGAATTCAATCCTCTATTAGATTCTGTGAAAATATACAGGGGGTTCCATTTGAAAAAAATGACTTTTTGACGTTTGAACTAAAACAATGTTCGACTGTGAAAATAAAATACTCTGTATGATATTGTGAAAACATAAGAGAACTTTTAGTTAGGTCATAGGATCCTTCTAAAAGTTTGAAAGGAAAATTTCCTAATCGGCTACATGATAGAAGATATCGATTTTTTTTCCGAAGGGTGGGAACCGTAAAAAATCTCCAAAAATATTAATTATCTCGAAAACCGGAATGTTTAAGAGTATGTTATGGTACATAAACCTAAGCTAAAATTTTATGAGGAATAGAAATATGCAATAAAATACAGGGTGTTCCATTTAAAATAACAAAGTTAGGTGCTACATCCGGTATAAGCGGAAGTAGCACAAGCATGAAAATATTTTCGTTGGATCCGCCATATCTAAAAACCCCCTCATACCAATTTTCAAATTTCTAAACTCGACAGATCACAAGAAACGTCTAATACCCGCTTTCCGTGAATGACTCTGTATATAAGTATATGTTTCCGTTACATCCTTTGCTTGTATTGTTTAAAACAAAAAAGCATCGGAAAGCTACAATTTCCATCTTTTAAATTAACTAGCACTCATATAGATTGAACAAATTGTGCGCGCACGCATGGATCTCGCTCCGAGTAAAACGTTACTTGACTATTTTTTTCCGGGAATACCGTGGCTTTAGCGATAATTTTGTTACGACATTTTTTGTTCATAAACACGTGATATATCCATTTGTATTTTTATTTTTTCCTACCTTGACTTAATTTCAAAGTTTTGAAAAAATGGAAGAAACAATTTTTTTTTCACTTTTTTTTAGGTTCTGCATTGGAGCGAAATGTAAACTTTTCAGGATATTATTCTGTACGCTTTCATGAATTCATTAAAAAATATATTCATTTTGCAAGTTTTTGGAGGTAAATACATTCAACTACTGAACTAATTAAAATTGATTGTCAATCGCATTTACAAATGCAACTAGAAAAGCAGTACTTTCAAAATGTTATTATATTACTATTATTACTTTTACTTCAGTCTTGAATTGAACGGAGACAATTTACAATTTTAGTAAACAATATACATATCCTTCTTTACTGGTTATACCAGTACCTATCAGGAAATTCATGTCAAAATATAGATAGACTTATCTAACCGCTTGGAGACCGCCGACCGGCTTTAGTTAAAATTTTGTCTCTACTGTCAAGAATTGTGAAGTGGGGTTTTGCTAATCTGTAATTGTAATTAAACAGGTATCACTACCACAGAAGACTTAGCTACATCAATACTGGACAGTAGATTAAATATTCTTAGTAAGAACCTAATGGAGCGACGAAATTTCTAATAAATGGCGGAGGTGCTGGTCTTTCTTGTAACCGGTCTAAAATGAGAACGAAAGATTCGTTGAAAATTTTCTGATATTCTGATATTCATTATAGCCAAGGAGGTAGCGACAGTTTTCGTGAAATCATTTCTATAAAGCAAGTTTAGATAGTATCTATGATGAAGGTGCAATTCTACCAATCTATAAGTGTTGCAAAAATGAGTAAAAAATTAAACATGTTGCAAAAAGTTGCTTAAATATATTACATCTACAAGATTGAAATTTTACATACTCACAGATGACATAAAATCATACCGGAAAATAATATTCTACCGCGTCAGAAGCGTCTACCACCCACGCAGTGTGAAAAAAACGAATATTTTTGACTTATATCTACAAGGTTGAAATTTTTTTCTGGAATAGTTTATTGAATAAAACATCCAAAAAATACAGTCTACCGAACGTTTCATGTTGCTAAAGCCTCGGTAGATGCAATGGAATACAAGTGCGTGACCGCGGCCGCTGCGCTCCGGGCCATTGCAGTTCGCGGAGAAATTTTACATTTTCCGCCGGGGAATGTTAATCTACATAGCTGATTTTTTGTCTACAGGCAGTTTATGTACTATTTCGATTAAAAATCACATTCTACCATGTTACGTTCTGAATTTCTTTCCAAAATGCCTAAAAATTTTACAGTTCCCATCATTTCAATTCCTTCTCTTCAACAGTAAAAAGCATGTATACAAATTTCAGATGATATAGAAACGATGTGGATAGAAATGTGAGAGATACAGCAAGCTTATTTTCAGTGAACCGAAAGCAACTTTTTTATCGATGTATTATTATAGTTTCATATGATACTTTTTATATAAATTAATAACAGACAATATATTAATAAAATTTTAAGTAGTAATTTAATTTTAAAGTAATTTAAGTAAAATTAAATTTAGGTGCATGTAGCTATTAATTTAAAATAAAATTCTTCTTCGTTTTTGACTCGGAATCCAAAAGTCCGGGATTCAAATTCCACGTAGGTTTTGGATATAGTTCTTTCTCTTTATTTTTACTTTATTTTACATCAACTTAAGGTCATACTATAAAATTAAAAATGTCTAAAACTAACATTATCCTATAGAATGTGTAAAAATATATAAAAAGTTCAGTAAACCGGCGAAGATTATGTTTTTAGCTTGTTTATTTTACTTTTCGTAAATACGAAAACGAAGAGTAGATATATTGCATTTGGTCCACACATTTCTAAAACCGCAAATATCGGTCGTAGTGAAAAAAATTTATATCATTGTAGTAGTAACTTTCAAAACGCCTATCTGTTTGTCCCTCTGTCCGTATGTCCGTCGTATGTTTTGTCTGTCAGGTTTCCTGTAAGCACAGTGACTTAAGAAAAAAATCAATTGAAATTTGGACAGTAAATTAGTACTATCTAGAGGAAGAACTCTCAAAAAAATCGATCAGCAAATACGGGGTGGATCATTAATAATAAGCCATAGTTCAAGGGTAGATTCTTTGAATCAAAATATAAGGATATAACCACGACTACTGTAATAAATTATTGTTTCTTAGCTTAAAAAATGTTTTCTTACCAAATTAGGAGAAGATCTGACAAGAGGTAGTTGAGATATTCCAAAAAAAAAACAAAAAAAATTACAATTTTGACATCCTGTATCTTTTTCCAAAGCAACAATTTACTAAAGCATGTTTGGTTTTATCCTCATATTTTGGTCTCAAGAATCTACCCTTAAACTATGGCCTATTATTAATGGTCCACCCTGTATAATAGCTCTGAATCATTTTGGGAAAAAAATACACATGAATAGTGCTGTTTAATTATATAATTATTTATCTGAATATTCAAACGTAGTTCATATTATACTAACAAGCAATTCGGTAATCAATATGGCATCATCAGGAGACATATATAGCAATTGTAACTAAAAATTAACTTATTTCCAAAAAATTGCGAAGAGCATACTATAGAATGTTCAGCATTTATATAAAAAATTCAATAATCCTGCGAAGAGTATAATGTATACATCAGTGTATTTATTCTATATTTTCTGTTTACTATATATTTAGCGAATAAATTTAGTTCTTCTCTGATTTCTGTATATTTGATGGTTCAGAGATCTGGAAGTATAAAGATGGTGTTTGAACGTTGAACGTTTATAAGACGAAGTATTTAGTTTAAATGGTAAATATCTCAGAAACTATGGCATTTATATAAAAAATTTTAACGACCAAACTAAGAGACTATTAATTAAGCTTTCAAGTGATTTTTGTTTGTGTCTATTAGTCGGGGAGCCCTCCCTAGCTGTACGTGCACACTCCGCCCGATCCTTGGGGACAATGTTTTTCATAAAGATTAAAGCCTAAGGAACAATTTAAGACATGTCCTAAAAAAAACTAGCTGTACTTTCAAAATGGCGGCCATGTGTTAAAAAGAAACTGGTGCCAATGTTGTTTTTGTTATTTAACACAAAAACTAAAAAAGATGGACAAAAACTTTTTTCACAAAAAACAACGTGCATAAAATTTTCTACAATTTTGTTCCTATACAATATTTTGATAGGAGTTACCATTTTCCAGATAAATGAGTCGAAAATTAAGAAAACATGGAAATTCATATATCACTAAATCACTTAGAGGAAATAACTGTGACAATTATTATAAGGCGTATAATATAACTTTATATTATTAACCCAACAAAAAATAAAATAAACTGAATAGAATTAATAATAGTAATAATATTATAATTTGCAGACATTTATCTCGAAAACGGTAACAATGGTATCTGAAAAATGGTAACTCCTATTTGTCCCCAAGGATCGGGGGAGGGGGGGGGTGTACGGACACTTAGGGTGGGCTCCCGTAGTATATAGCACAGAAAATAAAGAAGTTATGACGTTTTTTAAATATATATGTATACCTGTATTCTTTTGAATTATAAGAGATGAATGTACTCATCATAAGATAATAAATATTGATACAATACAAATGTAAGAAAAAAATGTGAAAGACATATTCAAAAAGTTATTTGCAAGAAAACTATGAATATACTAGAGAGGCTTTTTGTTAATTTTAAATTGTAAAACATTAAAGACCAAAGGACCATTCAGGGGTGTCGCAATTGGGGAGGGGGGAGCGTCCCCCCCTCCCCAATATCGTGGTCGAGTTGGGAAATTCAAGCTTCAAGTTGGGAGAATTCGCTCATCAATTTTTATTTTCGAAGGAAATTCTTTTTTATTTTGGTTCGTCAAGTTGGGAGAATTCAAGAAAAATTTCATCCTCCCGCTCATCAATTTTCATTTCGGAGAACATTTTTTTGAGGAGTTGGGAAAATTCCTGTAATGAGAGTTGGAAATTATTAACCTGCTTCCCCCCAAAAAAACCCTAGGATCATTGCCTCTGAAGTAGTTTCCGCAATGGTCAAAACACTTGAACATTACCATGTTGATATCACCTAAGATGATACAACTAAAATATTCCCATATAAATGCTAAACTAATGTTATTGTTGAATGTATTCGACCAATGCTTAGTCTTATTGCTATGGACAGTCAAAGAAGTGAAACTTGGTGCAGTTATAAGATAGTATTTTAAACAACAAGTTTTGAAAACTAATCTTTTCACACGAGGGAGACAGTTTGGTGGAACGAGCCGAAGGCGAGTTCCACAAGTCGAATAAGTGTGAAAAGATGTTTTCAAACGTGTTGTTTACAATACTTTTGCAGAACTAACCAATTTTAATAAACTTCTTTAAAAGTGATGTGGTTTGAGGACTTCAAAGCTGATGTTTAGTTGTTAAATAAGTCGGTTCCTATGAACCTGAACACCTACTTCAAAAAATACCAATAAAAGGTCTCAGTTCTGTTTTGACAGGACTGTGTGAAAAACATGACAGTACTGTGTTTTTTGGATTTTTGCACACATCGTGTGAAAAAAAACAGTTTCGAGTCATGGCTACTGTGCGTTATTTGTCGTTTTCGAAGCCAGTCGTAAAAAATAGGTATTTTTGTATCTTGGGTGCGAAATACTACTTTGGTGATCGACAACGAAAGTTTCGAAAAAATCGTTCGAGATGACCAAAGAATTTCGCACATGAGATGCAAACAATATTGAATATTTTTTCTACAATGACATTAATTTGATTAAACTAAAACCATAAATAATAAAATTAATATTTCAAATAAAATTCTCGACTGCGAAACTTTTAATTTAAATCCAGTTCCATCTAGTTCAAAAGCGAATAATAATAAGTTAACCTCTACCCTTCGAGCAGCAGACTCCTCAGACTCCTCAGGAATTATATTATATCTTATAGTGTTTGCACAATTAATGTTAATATTGTAAATAATGATTGAAATAACTGTTAAAAAAAATCATGCTGTTTTTAATAAAATAATTTAAAAAATTCTACTTTCAGTTGATTTATTTGCTAAAACAATAATATTTTTGAACTAGATGTTTGTTCAATTCTTGTGTATACATTAAAAATTATAAAAAATAGGCAATAATAGGTATGTGATGTGCAAAATATTTTGCACCTTAATGCGCAAAATATTTTGCGCATGGTGTCATGCAAAAAAATATGCCAATGAAAAAATGTCTCGTTTTAGACAGTGACTTTAATGCGCTAACATAGCCTTTTTTGACAGTAGTTGTAGAAAAATATATTTTCAAACTGCTGGTATTTAAGTAACTATGCTGAAGCAACAAAATACTTACAATTTAAAGAAACGACGGCCACGTAATGTTGAACAAATGATTTATTCTATGGCACGCCTTACAATTTTATGTACTCGTTAACTCCGCAGGGTGTGCTTTGAATTAATTGTTTTATTTTACCTTGAAGGACCTTATGGCAGGCAATGACTGAAGGGCCCGTAATGTTGTGTAGTCTTATTAGCCAAGGATAGTTTATAACATCAGTGTTTCGATTTTATAAAAACGCCTAAACTCCAGTTACGTTATTTTAGAAATGAATGTGTTATTTTGATTATCTTACAAGTATTTCCGTCTCTTAACCCAATTTGAGTATTTCTTCCTTATTTTAATGAAGTAACGTTAGTTAGTATCCAAAATTTTTTCAAAATTGATTTTATGCATAAAAGATAAAAGCGTAGGAGTGGACTATGCGTTTGGCGACAAAGAAAGCTTATCCAATAACTGAATATACTGGAATTAATTTTCTTTTGGGAAAAATCAGTTTCGAGAACCCAGGATATCTGGCCTGCAAGCAAGTGTACTAAAATCTCGACTGACTGTGTAAATTTTTATTTTATTTTTATAAAATTAACCAAAAAAATGGTATTAACAAAAATAGTTTTTCATCGCTTAATTCTATTTAATTAGTTTTTGCTTATAACTTCTTAATTATCGAAGTTACAACAAACAGTTGTTAGTAAAAGTTGTATGTAATATTATTGTCTACAAAAAAGCTCTCTAAGAATTTTTTGTGGGAGTTACAGTTTTCAAGATATGTTAAAAAAAAACACATATCCTTATTTTCAAAATGGCGGCCAAATAAATAAAATAAAATCGCATCATACCCAAAATGAACGGTTGAATCCCAAATTGATTGGACTATTTACTCCAGATAAAATGCGAAAAAAACACTTTTTTGCGATTTACAAAAGAATTACACGACAGAAGGGCACCAAAATACGTGGTCTGGTTTCTGGTACAATATACTTTTCTTTTTGTTAATATTTAAAGTCGGCCTATTTCGCTACCAGGGCCTATCACCCACGCCAGGGGACGAGTTACCCCAACCTGGAAATTTTGCCTAACCTCTTCTCGTAAGAAGAGTAGGGATCTTTTACTTGCCTAACATTTAATAGACAAGGGACCGCCTGCTTTACATCCCCTCTGAAGGATGGTATATCCACTACGTAATCCTCGTCTTGAAATTACATAGCTTCCGCGTATACACTGATATACATGCCGCTAGAAAGTTTGACGAGATCGCTGTGTTTCCCAAGATGGGTCACCCATCCAAATACTGACCGAGCTGCACGTTGCTTTACTGGAGTATACACAATTCACTTCAATTCGACAACATTTTATTATATTTAAGGTACAGGTGTATTCCCCTTCGAATCCCAACCCGAAGCCAGCCAGACAACCACGGCGAACATCGCCGAGGTGGGTGTGGGGCTGGACGGGGTGGGTTCGATTCGGCTTGGAAAGGGGTAGGTGGGAGGGCCAGTAGCTCCTGTCTACCCCAGGTAGACTTAAAAACTGAATTTGAAGTTTTAACGTATCACACATGGACCTAAAGCTAGTTAAAAAATAAACACAACACTGTAAAAACCAAAAGCTCGTAGGCGAGCGCACATAATAGTTTTGGTTGTCAATACGGGAAACACAACTGAACGAAAGGGCACGTTCGAGCAAATGACGGCCTTGCGGTCTGACCGCCGACAAGGAAAGGAATGTAGGGTAAGGATAAAGAACTGTGATTTCAAAAATTAGGCTATAGATAAGTTTTAGGCCTAGAGGAGGACAAAAGACAAAATGGGTAAAAATAACAAAATTGTACAAACATAAAAAAGGGGGGAGGAGGAATTGGAAAGATGTAAAGTTGAGGAAAGATAAAGTAAAGGTAGAATTTGTCGTAGGAGGAAGTGTGTCTAAGAAGCTGCCGGAAGATAGACAACGCCTGGTATGGTGGGGGTGCTTTATGTCGAAAAGTATGGCATTATGCTGTCTGACTCAGGTAATATTGCTGGTAAGCGGACTACCGTCCAGTTTAAACTGGTAGAATTTTTGTGGTTTGTTGGACGTAGTCCGCTAGTGGGGTTATGTTGTGGCAATGTGCATAGAGATCTCTGAGTGAGTCTGAAATGAGGCGCATAAATTTGTGTTCTAAAATTTTTAGTTTCCGCATTGTCGTGGCCGGGATGCTGCAGGACATACACAGTCAAGACGCATCTACGCTCGCCCCAGACTTATTCTTCTTTTTATGTTTTTGCATTTTCCATCGTATTATTGTATAAAATGATTTAAATATCAACATTGAATCAACTTTGACAAGCAATCAAAACCAAGAAATCCTTTAGGGTTCATATTTTACATTACGTTGTAAGTAAACGTAATGTTTGCCAAATTAACATTTGTGCTGTGTTTGTTTGAAACCCTATTCCCTTCTGAAATATTAAGGACTCGAAATGACGAAGTTAAGTGCTCCTCGGTAATTAAATCGTCATTTATTTAGGAAGGGTGTAAATTGGTAGCCGTTGTAATTATTCTTAAAACGAATTCCTTTAAGGATGAAAATAAGTTTTTTTTTGCTAACTTAGTTATCATTGCTATAAATATCACTCATTCTAGAATTAGGATAAAAGCTGTTCAGCGAATTAGCTTTGAAACTACTTATTCGGATATCCGATTCTGTTTACCTACTTCAAGTAAGTGAAAATAAGAGGCGATCATCTGTCGTCTGCAAACGATACCTTATTAGTGATAGATCTAAAAACAGTACTAAGCACCGGAAATAAATAATCCTGTGTTTATGGGTGCATTCTAAATCAGACGCTTTTAATTTCCAAAAATTACTTGAAAACTAACCGGAGTCAACAAATTTGATTCGCTATGATATTTTATATTTAGTACAACCTAATACAATATACAAAAAAGTGTTATACAGGGTGTAATACGAACATGGTATACCCCCATTTCTTCTTTATTATTGCATATAAATTATCTGTACTTAATAAACGCCACTTTCTGATAAATAAATTAGTTTTTTTTACTTCCGGTTCCAGCTGATCAACTTTTTTGATTTTCAAATAGAACACCTTGTATATTATTACATTTTTGGATTCCACATGATTTTCTGAATACATCGACACCACATAAGTGACATTTCGAATCTCATTACGTATCAATTCCATATGAAACCTGGTAAATCCGTAGTCTAAGCAGTTTTTTAGACATGGCACTTGTTCATTCACTTTTAGGCAACCCAAAGGATAAAATTGCATGAAACGAAAGGTCCGGGATTTACGAAATTAGTTGTAAGGGTTGTAACTTGAAGTATATTGGGCAAACAAAATGACCAATTTTAACAAGATTTAAGGATCATGTCTCAACTCAAAAGTGGAAAAATTGAATAATCTGGTGTTGCCTAACATGCCTTTAATAACAATCAGAAAATAGACATCAATAACTCTAGGTTAATTAGAAATGTAACAAATAACAGATAGCTGGATGCTTTTGAAAGGTTAGAGATTACAAAATGTAAAAATAGTATGAATAGTAAAGAGACTATTACAAATAATCCGCTCCATTGGTTGTTAGGTCACGGTTTATTGAACCGAGGCACCCAGACAGCACAGGAAATTCATACGGTGTCCATTTTTTGACCATATCGTGTTCGTGTGTCCAAGGACATAATATGGATATCTGTTTTATATCTATACACGAATATCCGTCTATTATCCATAATAGGATATCTACTAGATGTTCCATTCTTATCCATTTACTAACATTCAGATTCGTCGTCCATTAAGGGATGGATGCCCGTTTCTGATCATTCTACAAACATCTGTAGATTGTCCATAGAGAAATATCCAGTGGATATCTGGTCTTATCAATCAACTAATATCCGTATATTGTCCATTAAGGGATATACATTGGATGCTCGTTTCTGATCCATGTATATTGGCCATCGAGGAGGGATATCCAGTGAATGTCCGTTTTATCCATCAACGAATATCCGTACATTGTCCATTAGGGGATATATTTGTGATGCCTATTTCTACATATGATTCATCTACGAATATCCGTGCATTGTCCATCGAGAGATATTCAGTGAATATCCGTTTTCATCCATCAACATATATCATCCATAGACTGTCCATTAAGGGATGATAACCATGTATTTGTCAGCCATTTTTCGGGGTATACATATATTCCATAATATATTAAACATACATTTGGATTTCTCAAATTCAATATATATTATTCGTTTAGCGTTTTCAAAATTGCTTGTTCGTTCCTTGTTGGTGAAGTTTATTTGCTTGTGAATTGCCACGTAGTTTGCTGAACTAATTATTTATAGATGCCGCCACTTATAAACCACTGACAATAATCAGTCACACTTTATCTTATACTCTAATGAATTAATTTGATTAAACATTATTCTGAAAACATCGAATAATGATTTGCTTGGAACTAATGATTATGTTAAATATAAGGGGCATTCTGTAGTCGGGCCGAGATGGTACAAAACCTGCACCATGTGGTTACTTACTAATTCATCCGACTACTTGATGGCTGATCGCCAGAGCAAGCTAGCAGAGCTCTTGCATACCAAGTAACAGTTTAAATCCCTTTTAAATTTATTTATAGCTGGCGAGCACTGAATATATTTTTATGAACCTAGATACTCATAAAGCTGGCCTATGGACATACAGTGAATATCCCCAAGGATTTACAATGGATATCTTGTGGACGTCCAAAGTTGTGACAAAAGAATATCCATAGGATATTCCATATGGTCCATATCTGCTCCTTATCTACTTTATGTATTTCATTTTTAATGCGGATATTCCGGAGTTTAGGTAGAAATGATAGAATTAGTTGTGTACGTTCAATAACAATACTATAACATTTTTAGTTGTACTTTAGTTTTAATCATTTACAACAATGCCAACATGATTATCGAAACGCGTGTTTTAGTGTTTATGGACACTACTTCAGGTGCAGCATCACACCGAAGGTTTCAGCCCCCTCCAGGATATAGAGAATTTCTTTCAAAAAAATATTCAAAATGAAGTTGAACTCTATTTCTCGGGCCCCCTAATTACAGTAGAATTTAAAACATCCTGTATCTTTACAATTACGGAAACAATTTTGCAGATTAATGAATATTATTTAATAATACTCACATATATTTTTTAATTTACGAGTCACAGAAGAACTAGAATCTAGGTATAAAGATATTTATTATCCATAGCTGATCCTTTCATATAAAAGTGTAACCTCGGCATGGGACGGAGAAATACAAAGAATATTATCCACTTTTAAAGCTTCATTATTATCGCCCTTTTACTAAACTAACAATACTCTACCATGGAGCCATTTGTTTTTAATATTTAAACATGAAAAAAATGACTAATGATGCCAATTATAAACTATGACAATGGGAATACAGCAAGTTCTAGACTCTATGAAACAATAATTAGTCACGGTGTGACGAAAATCATCTCGTCTTTGTTTTCTAAGGTAAAAAATAAAAATAAAAGTTACATTTTTACTTGTAATAATATATTTTCGGTTTTCATATTGGTAACCGGTAATTCAGGATCTAAAATATAATTTATAAAAAGAGAAATTCAGAGAATATTATTTAGATATTAAGCAAATCACAACTTACACACTTTTTTATTTATTATGATATTACCTACTTTCTGTATATTGTTGCCCAAATCTGGGCACGCTAATATACTAGTTAGGTAAATACTTTAAAACACTCATTAATGGAGAACCAATCGAAACAACTACTCTTCTAGCTAATACTGACGAAGTATTGAAGTACGTGATAGGATTCTTAGCATGTTAAAGCAAAAACATATACTAAAAAATACTTAAATCATTTATTTAAATTCAATCATCCACACTTTTTTTATTTAATATGAAACTATCTACTTTCTGCATATTGGTACCTTAATCTGGTTACGCTAATATACTACTTAGGAAAACACTTTAAAACACTCATCATTGGAGAATCAATCGAAACAACTACTCTTCTAGCTAATACTGACAAAGTATTGAATTACATGATAGGATTCCTAGCATTTTAAAGCAAAAAAGATATATTAAAAATACTTAAATCATTTATTGAAATTCAATCATTCACATTAATTCAATACTTCATCAGTATTAGCTAGAAGAGTAGTTGTTTTGATTGGTTCTCCGATAATGAATGTTTTAAAGTATTTATCTAACTAGTATATTAGCGTGCCCAGATTAGGGCAACAATGCAGGGTGTAATCAGTTTCGTGTCATTAAAAAAAACTGGCAATGGGGACCGACTAGACAAACAAAAACCTTTATGACTTTTTCCTCTAGGGGCACTATGAAAAAAAAACTGACCTAGGTCAACAATTTGAATATTAGGGTAGGAAACATTTGAGAACTACTGCCTTTCTGGGTCAATGGACGTGTACTTCCCAATTATACAACTTTTAAATTGTCATAAAAAAGCGCAAAGATTACCGATCGGTGCGTTCTCGCCGGCCCGTGGCGGCTCGCGGTTTCAAAGCAAAGAAGGGCGGCACCTTTGATGATGGGCGTAGAGCTTTAAACACAGCATTTCTTTACATATGTGTTTTTTTAATTTAGAACAAAATATTGGAGCTTTTATTGTTTTGTATTGTATAATTTATCAGATTTAAATGTGGTTTATTAACATTTGTAACCTAAATGAGTGTTCTGGGTTAAAAGCTTAAAAAATAAGTAATTATTGCATGACATTGGGAAATAAAGAGTTAGACGTCTGAGATACGATTACAGAAAACAATTATGTGTATTTTAAGTTAGGAAAAATCTGATTTATTTAACGAATTGCCGATCAGGTATCGAAAACTAAAGTATTCTGTAAATATAGAACTTACCAATAAATTATTGATATACATGAATTGTTCTAAATGGCTTCCATCTGCATCAATACACTTTTCGGCACGTCGAACTAAGGACATACGTACTCCGTTCAACACATTTGGTAAATTAGGATAATTTTTTATGGTTTCTATGCCCATTAAAATACTACACTAAACTATCAACTAACGTTGTCAATAAAGAAAATAAAAATAAAAAAACTTGGTCCAAAATCCAAAAAGCAACACAAAAAGAACGAACAAGTAGTTTCTGTACGTAATCAAGAACTTAAAGACTTGAACGGTAAGTCAATAAAATAAATCTTAACTGTAAATACATGGCCTCAAAAAAAAAACAAAAGAAACATACAAAAACAACGAACGGGTTCGACGTGTGTACTTAACGAAGTGCCCACAGAAACTAAAATATTGCACAAGGGAGATTATAGTTTTCTTCAGATCTACTAAGCACTCAGAAAACGCCGACGTCTTTCACCTTTACCGCACCGGTAAAGACCTTACCTTATCTACTTTTAAAAAGCCATAAAAAAGTGTGATTATCAACTTGTGTTCTCGCCGATGCGCGGTCTCTAACAAAGGAGCGCGAAACTTTGAAAGAGCGTATTTAGAGGTTAGAGGCGAAGACACACGCGAAGATAAAAGCCTATCCCAACATTCCAGCAATTCTCAAACAATATTATTGAAAATATTCAAAATTTTTGCTTATTTCTTTTTTCTAAAACTAAGGGTTTTAGACCCTATATTATATACGGTTTTTTTGTTCGTTTAGTAGTTCTCCACCACCAGTTTTTTTTAATGACATGAAACTGATTACACCCTGTGTACAGAAAGTAGGTAATTTTATAATAAATAAAAAAATGTGTAAGTGTGATTTGCTTAATACCTAAATAATATTCTCTAATCATGAGCAAGCAAATAAATAGAAAATAGTTAATTGTAAAGAGAAGTTCTTTTCAAATAGGCATATTAAAATTGGACACATTTTTAAAACAATTATCGTAGAAAAAAAATGTGGAGTAATCTGTTTAGCCCCGTACAGACTGAGCGGACAGACTGTGCGAGCAGCCTCGCACGGCACGCCTCGCCCCGAGGCATGCCTCGCGAGGCTGCTCGCAGTTTTAAAAATTTACAATTAGGCAGCATCGCGAACCATGGTGAGCCATTATTTTTCCGAGGCATGTGATCACTTTCGTACGAAATATCGTTATGACTCCACGCTTACGGGCTGCTGTAACTGCCACAGTTTTCTTAATGTTAGATCGTATTAAGAAAAAGAAAGACAAATGCCAAAAACGGTAGTGGGTAAAGAAATTATACATATGAAATAAGTTATTAGAAGAGTTGGCTTTTGATAAAGTCCTGCAGACTTTTACACGTATACCATTAAATTACTAATGTCTGTTTTGTAAATTAATACAATCGACTGCCATATTAACGCAAAATTCTAATACGACCTTTTTCTGATATAAAATTTTAATTTCATTGTTAGAAAACTATGGTCATGACGAACTTCATGCGTAGGCAGTTCGGATTAGCGTTTACAGTTTGGAATGGGATAATTATGATTGAATATTCTAGATTTTACTTATTGTCATGTTGGGCCAATATTGCTAACCTCGCATTGGCAAGGTTTTTATTAACTTTACATTTTTATTTCTTTCGATATTCAGATAAATATTATATATATTAAAAATGGGAGTTAGCGATTTAATTTTACAAAACAGAATAATTGATTTGTTAGCACTGTTTTAAGTTTTTGCCAAAAAATACTTTATATAATGTAATATGTTACCATTAAGTTGCTACAAAATTTAGCGGTCATTTAGTCAAATTTCATATTTCACTTTTTAGTACGTTTATGCGAAGTAATTGTCGAATAATTGTTATACTGAAAATTTGATGTCGATCCGATAAGTAGTTTCAGAAATATACCGCTTTAAACATGAACCGACGCGCTCAAAGGGCTGACGTCATTCAATCCGAAAATCTGTCTCGAAGTTGTGTTTACGCTGTTAGAACCCGGTGATTTAAAATCAGATTTGTCTAATCTGCCAGATGTGATGTTTTGGAGACTACTGGAGTATATTAACACAAGAGTATGCAGCATATAAGTGCCAAAAAGAGGGAATGAAAATGTAACTAGGATTCATTGACGTCAGACAGCGTCAATGTTCATAATTAATATTAAAACCTATAGAGATTCTAGAAAATTCTAGTTTTTTGCATTTCGCTCTAAAATTAACAGAACTTTTGGAAGATGTATTAAAAAAATATGCTAAATAAACCTGATGATCTTTAAATTCGGCATTGTTATGAAACAGATTACTGCACATTTTTTTTCTACGATGATTATTTTAAAAATGTGTCCGAGTTTAATATGCCTATTTGAAAAGAACTTCTCTTCTTATAAATTATATTTTAGATCCTGAATTATCGGTTATGAAATATTGTTTAATGAACGATTTATTTTTAAAAGTTTCTTGATTTGCTTTTGTATTATTTTCTATTCTTGTGTATGATAGTCGTTTTAATATCCAATTATTTTGCTACAGTTATTTGGCGAAAACTAATTTTGGCTAAAGTGCTTTTTAAAGCAATATATTAGTAATATTTGAGAACTAAAAATAAGTTTTAATAATACTTAGAAAGTCTTATCAACATGAGATTAATAAAATGCTTTACACACTTCATCAATTATTCAATATGGAATCGTTAATATCGTAACTATTTCGCCTGTTATCTGAATTCAACTTTATTATATTCCCGGCTTGAGCTGGTACACGTCATCAATCTTAATTTTTGTACAAGCATAAAATGTGTTTTTACTTAAAACTCATTGGATGTAATAACATTACTAAGATTATCTCCCACGATAGACCACTCTTAACTAATGTATTTGTGAAAATAAGTATAAGTTAAAATTTCAAAAAATATATTATCCAGATTCTATAGCTGACAGATTAATGGAGGCACTATAGAAATCTGGCGATTATTTACTGTACGGTAGAAATTGAACGCTCTTTGCCCCTTTGATGCACATTGCACTTACTTAACAGTAAAATAGAATAGGTACAGGTCTAGTAAAAGGCAAAGGCAAGCAATTATTTTTCCGACTTAAGCGACTAATCGTATTCGGCAGGCTAATTTGGTTAATTGATAGTACACATTGGGCCTAAAAGTAACATTTTATGTTTTAGGGAACGTAAACGTGTCATTTTACTGCCTCAAATAAAGTCGTAAAATGTCATTTTAGGTCCGGTCGTACAAAACATAGATTAAGTATCCTAAAGCAGTTTAACTATTTTTTAATTCTGGCCAAACGATAGCTGCATGAATGAGAGCCCGTCGTCGGCAAAACCAATAGTTTTTTCACTAAAATTTACGCAGACCAACACATAAACATACTCAGTGACTCGGAGTTTTACCGGACAGTTTCGCGGAAGAAGGAGCTAAAACTGGTCTTGAGCCAGCCTTTGGTTTCCCCAAAATTCTGATTCAATCAACTACGACACTGGATCATGACACAGTTCAACAGTTGGGCTCAAGCCCCCGGAATGAGGTAGTCAAGCTTCCATATAAAGAAGTCTTCTGCTGATTCCATCGTAAATGGTTGCGTGGACTCGAAAAAGAACAGATGTAATAAGGCAGATAACAGGACACTGTTCTCTGAATAGGCTTAGGTGCTTGTTCAGAGGACAGTGTCCTGTTATCAGGCCTATACCTTAACCGAGAAAGGAGGATAGTAATGAATGTACGTGATTAGTGCATACAACAGATCCATTGGTAATTACATTTGGAGGGGGTGGAATTCAAAATAATTTTTAGAAAGGCTTCTCAATTGTGTGAAGCTTAAGATGAAACCGTCACTCATATTCTTTGAAATTGGACACCAATAGAAGTGTATAGATATCTCGAAAGACAATTTTACAGATGGAGGGGGGTCTATTTTCGAATCTCTATTAGTAAAAGTCGCACACGGCTTTGGGAAAATGTCTACCAAAACGACTAGAAACATGCATTCTCGAATGCCGTATTCTACAATTTTCAGTAAAATGTTTAACGAGTGTGTAAGGATCACACATTATATTGTCCTAGGTGACTTAATGATAGCAAAGTTCTATAAAAATGGCCAACTTCAATGCTTGCTTCAATTGAAAACTGAATTTCAAGGAAAAGCAGACAATATAGATGAAGGTATTACAAGGAATATAATCCATTTGAACTTAACGATCGGCAGTTTATAGAAGTGTTTAGGTTAAGTAAAGATTTAGTAATACATCTAATAAAATTTATACAAAGACAAACGCGACCTTCCTACAAAAGTAAGGCTATGCTATACTTATGGGACTTGTATGTAATTTTTTAAATACAACACATTTTAGAAAAATAAATGCTTTTATTTCATAAAAAAGACATTAATGAATAGGGAGTCCCTCTAGAGATGTTACGGTGAATAGACGCCTATTAGATAACGTCCCTTTAAATCGGAAGAAAAACTGGTAATAAGCTGGCCCAAATAGGTCAAAAGTACATTCGTTGTGAAGTGAAAAATTGTGCATGCGGTGGTAGTGTCCGAATAGCAATAATTAAGTGATAAGTGCTAATATTTAATTAATACGAGTGATTAAATCTTTCAGTGCAGCGTAAAAAAGTGAAAGCAGTCGACAAATATCGAGTAGGTACCCGACCCGAAGGAAGGAAAGGCCATATGTCAATCAAGATAAGTCCACTTTACCCTTAAAATATTTATGTCTTAAGTACTTGTAGACAACTTAAAAAATTTCATAAACAGACCTGAAATGCAATAAATTAAAAATAAGTTAATAAACAATTCTCTTCCAGCAAATACTACCAGGGGCGTACCATTAGAGTAACAGTACACCGCGCCAAATTAAATCAATTCAAAAATAATGAAAACTTGGATAAAATTGTTGCCCATTATTAGCATGGTTTTAGTGCCATTAAAATTTAAAAAATCTCATGCATGCTATAAGAACATACTGACTATCTACACTTCACATCTGGTACGGCTCTGGTAAGGTTAAGGAATTTTATTTAAAAAGTTTAGGTCCGTAAGAATACGCAAAAAGTAAGCAAGAAATAATAACTCTGCAGGGAACACAAAAATAATGTATCCACTACAAAACGTAACAACGAAGACACATCAGCTACTGGTACAAAAATCGACGCCGACGGGAACTGTCTATATGGAGCACTAAGCCATCAGTTAGAAGGAGAAAACATAACAACCCCGGCACACGCCAACACTATGAAAAGACCAGTAGAGGAGTTGCATAGGTAACCAGACGAGAGAACTCCATCGAAATAAGGATGGAAAATATAAACGAAAACATAGCCACGGCAATCATACAAAATGATCAAGATCATTGATCATTAATCAATCAGACAAGACAGCAACAAGGGTATTCATGTAACTGATTCAAGAAACCAGAAGAAACGAAAAAAGAAAAAAATGGGGAAACCGAGTTACACGTGGAAAACAACAACTAAGAGGATCATGAACAAACTGAGAAGCGACCAAACATACTGGAAAAGAAAGCGAGTGGGAAAAATGAACTCCACAAAAAAATCGCAGCGATATACCCTACCAGAACCAGAAACCGAGGCATCAGAAATTTCAGAAGGAGAAGAAGAAAATTTGTAGAAACAGAAACACAAAAAGAGGAGCATAAACATTAAATAACGAACACAATGCGACAACACATTGGACTTGTCATCTTGCTGTCGAGGCGACCAGACCTGCTTTATAATGCTCTGTCACCAATGGATACCCATAAAAGTTTATAAAAGTTAAATAGTGACAACGTGTAAAAAATATAGTTAAAAAAAGTATAAGTGGATGTGTTTGTAAAATAATACATATCTCGGAACATTTTCAGTAATTGATAAGAAATATTAGATAGTGTTTAATTAGGTATACAAACCAAAACTTTACACAGTGCTTCCCCTCTAACGCAGTAAATAATGGTATATATATAGTGCAGTGAAATCGTGCCAGGCGGCAAAGAGGAGAAAGAAATCAGTAATAACCGAAGAGAGGACCGTCTATATGGAGCACTAAGCCATCAATTAGAAAACGAAAACCGGCACACACTAACGCTATGAAAAATCAAGAAAAATGTCCATTATACTATTAGGAGACTTCAATGCACATATACTTCACACATGGCCTAACGAAAATGGAAACGCGCTGAAAAACCTAGCACATATGTTTGACTTAACAATAAGAAATACGTGGAGCAAAAATCAAACCTGCATTGACACCTGGAGTAATGGAAGCTCAATCACACAAATAGACCATACCCTGGTAAGCAGAGAGATAAGGGCAAGGATCAAGAAGGTTAAAGCAAAAAGGACAGCAGAAGAAAGTGCTAACACTGAACAGCAGCAAACTAAAAATAGGGAGACCATGTTACACGAGGAAAACAACAATCGAGAGGATAAAAAAAACTAGGAAAGAAAAGCGAGGAACATGCGTCATGTGGCTCTCGCTGCTGACAACAAGCATGACCCAAATCCAACCCAGCATCGGAAACCGAGGAATCAGAAGACTCAGCAAAAGATTTGAAGAAGCAGAAACACAAAAAGAGGAGCATAAACACTCCATATCAAGACACAGCACATATTTCACACGAAGATTCAGAAGAGGCAGATGCCCAGAACCAAAAACACAAAAAAGGGAGCTTAAACGCTCCCTCACGACACAATGCGGTGACGCATCTCATAAATACCTACACTTTCCATCCCATGTTCCTTTACCATGCGCCATGTGGCTCTCGCTGCTGGCAACAAGCATGACCTTAGTCCAACCCAGCGTGAACGTAGCTGGCCCAGCTGGATAAAATTGTTGCCCATTATTAGCATGGTTTTAGTGCCATTAAAATTTAAAAAATCTCATGCATGCTATAAGAACATACTGACTATCTACACTTCACATCTGGTACGGCTCTGGTAAGGTTAAGGAATTTTATTTAAAAAGTTTAGGTCCGTAAGAATACGCAAAAAGTAAGCAAGAAATAATAACTCTGCAGGGAACACAAAAATAATGTATCCACTACAAAACGTAACAACGAAGACACATCAGCTACTGGTACAAAAATCGACGCCGACGGGAACTGTCTATATGGAGCACTAAGCCATCAGTTAGAAGGAGAAAACATAACAACCCCGGCACACGCCAACACTATGAAAAGACCAGTAGAGGAGTTGCATAGGTAACCAGACGAGAGAACTCCATCGAAATAAGGATGGAAAATATAAACGAAAACATAGCCACGGCAATCATACAAAATGATCAAGATCATTGATCATTAATCAATCAGACAAGACAGCAACAAGGGTATTCATGTAACTGATTCAAGAAACCAGAAGAAACGAAAAAAGAAAAAAATGGGGAAACCGAGTTACACGTGGAAAACAACAACTAAGAGGATCATGAACAAACTGAGAAGCGACCAAACATACTGGAAAAGAAAGCGAGTGGGAAAAATGAACTCCACAAAAAAATCGCAGCGATATACCCTACCAGAACCAGAAACCGAGGCATCAGAAATTTCAGAAGGAGAAGAAGAAAATTTGTAGAAACAGAAACACAAAAAGAGGAGCATAAACATTAAATAACGAACACAATGCGACAACACATTGGACTTGTCATCTTGCTGTCGAGGCGACCAGACCTGCTTTATAATGCTCTGTCACCAATGGATACCCATAAAAGTTTATAAAAGTTAAATAGTGACAACGTGTAAAAAATATAGTTAAAAAAAGTATAAGTGGATGTGTTTGTAAAATAATACATATCTCGGAACATTTTCAGTAATTGATAAGAAATATTAGATAGTGTTTAATTAGGTATACAAACCAAAACTTTACACAGTGCTTCCCCTCTAACGCAGTAAATAATGGTATATATATAGTGCAGTGAAATCGTGCCAGGCGGCAAAGAGGAGAAAGAAATCAGTAATAACCGAAGAGAGGACCGTCTATATGGAGCACTAAGCCATCAATTAGAAAACGAAAACCGGCACACACTAACGCTATGAAAAATCAAGAAAAATGTCCATTATACTATTAGGAGACTTCAATGCACATATACTTCACACATGGCCTAACGAAAATGGAAACGCGCTGAAAAACCTAGCACATATGTTTGACTTAACAATAAGAAATACGTGGAGTAAAAATCAAACCTGCATTGACACCTGGAGTAATGGAAGCTCAATCACACAAATAGACCATACCCTGGTAAGCAGAGAGATAAGGGCAAGGATCAAGAAGGTTAAAGCAAAAAGGACAGCAGAAGAAAGTGCTAACACTGAACAGCAGCAAACTAAAAATAGGGAGACCATGTTACACGAGGAAAACAACAATCGAGAGGATAAAAAAAACTAGGAAAGAAAAGCGAGGAACATGCGTCATGTGGCTCTCGCTGCTGACAACAAGCATGACCCAAATCCAACCCAGCATCGGAAACCGAGGAATCAGAAGACTCAGCAAGGGATTTGAAGAAGCAGAAACACAAAAAGAGGAACATAAACACTCCATATCAAGACACAGCACATATTTCACACGAAGATTCAGAAGAGGCAGATGCCCAGAACCAAAAACACAAAAAAGGGAGTTTAAACGCTCCCTCACGACACAATGCGGTGACGCATCTCATAAATACCTACACTTTCCATCCCATGTTCCTTTACCATGCGCCATGTGGCTCTCGCTGCTGGCAACAAGCATGACCTTAGTCCAACCCAGCGTGAACGTAGCTGGCCCAGCTGTATAACCCTGGGAGCGGCAGCAATGCCTACCGCACGCTGGTAAATCAATCAATCAATCAAGACATTAATGAATAGCTTCGAAAAATAGAACATAAATAGGTATACACTCAAAGAAATAGTATGGGTAAATTCAACAAAAAAAAATGGTTAACTAACAATATCGTTAATTCTGTTAAACCAAACTATATTGATGGTATTTTTAAACAAGAGGTGATTGTTATTTTAATTAATAAAAAGTTGTACAACAAAACAAACATTAACTTAAAAAATAGATGAATAAGACTATGATTTTGTTCGTCTGACTATTATTTTGTTGAATTCTGTCAAATTAAACTAGATAATAGTATATTTTATTTTTAACTATTATCGAATTGTAATTCTAACCCAGTATTAGTTCGCTGTATTATTGTACTTGGTAGACAAACCAATATTATTGTCGTCTTCTAGAAGTTCTAAAAGAATTACCATAAAATTTGCTTGCTTACCACGTAGTCTATTACAGAAATTATTCCCAGATGACGCCACATACAAATCACTGACAATAATCAATCATGCATTATCTTATACTCTAATGAATTTATAGAAAATTAATAACATGATTGCAATGTTCAAATTCTCTCAGGGATCATCGATATATTTGGATGGATCTTATAAACGATCTCTAATCTTTGGTTTGGGCGGTCTGATGTATCAATAGTGAGATTTTGGCTAACCAAAAAAAACTTCATCATACAATAAAGTGTAGATCAACCTAAAAATTAGTTGGTGAACAAAAAACAAAGTCGTTGTACTATTTAATTGTAGACCAAATTGAAAATGGTTAGTGAACATAAAAAAATGTCATTGTACTATTTAATTTGTTACAAGAAGATATGATTATTAAACTATTATATAAAGTTGTATGACTATTCTTTTCTGATTGATTTAACTATGAAACTAGATAGGCGCGATTTCATATGCTCTTTTTGGTTGAATTTACCTATCATTTTCTTTGAGTGTACTTAACAGAAAATGATTTTCAGTAAAACCTCATCAACTAAAGTTACATACATGGACCAGGAGCCCGCCGACCGCTAATTGGGTGTCATAGGTTTAGTCCCAAAATGTGTGAATTGTTGTTAATTTGGGGCAGGAGAGCACAGAAATGAGGCAGGGGCGTATGACAGGCCCTCAAAGGTGTAAGAAATATGACTTGTAAAAGTAAACAAAGTCACAAATAAGTCAGGTTTACGCATGGGGATTGGAAGGATTTCTTAATTTACCCCCAAAAATCATGAATCCAGACTTCCATTCATTTTGGGCGGTACAAGGAAGCGCTACGCTCGCCCAAATTTGAAAAAAAGTTAGTTAAAAAAATACATAACTTTAAATAAAAAATTCTTTATTTTTCAATAATAGAGGAACTGCTTTATTTACTCCCAACCTTTCGGTGCTACCCGGTAGATGTCACCTCTGTAAATGTCATTTCAAACACAAAGTAGATTCTGGATAAATTCCTTAGTAGTTACACCCAGTACGCAAGCATAAAGTGCCTAGCTTTCCTAATTACAGATTTTTCCACTGAGGCGTCAGCCACGCTCTTAGCAATTAAAGATTCCAATCAATTTAGGGTAATATGATGAGGGAATTCGCATTCCTGTTGGAGCACTTAAGATGGTGCCAAAACAGTTTTGATGTATTTTAATCGTTCTTTGATAGCTAGTGAAGAATGATTATATTTTGCAATTCAGAAAACGTCTGACACATTCTAAGTTAATTGACTGGAATTTTAATAAATGGAAGGATTCATTTTTTAAAAATGAACTTTGAATCGATATTTTAAATTGATTACATTCATTGACCTTTGTTGTAGTCGTGTTCAATGACTCCATCCTTAAAAAATATACTCCTTTATCATAAAAGTTAGTTGGTATGCCAATAGCGAAAACTGTTCAGAAATTCGCTGAAATTATTTAGCATTTTATCTTTCTCTTAAATATTAATCAGCGAATTCAAAAAACTAATAATAATAATAAATAATAATATTTATTAATTTCAGAAACTGTGCAAAGCGAAGTTAAGAAATATTGTCGGTAGAAATACAAAGATAAATATCACAAATAACATTGTAAAAACATATACACTATACACACAAAAAACATGTGAACAGTGAGCAATTGAAAATATTGTAGGGTATAATTCACAAATAATAAAAAAAAACTAGAGAAAAGTAGTCACACATTTTGTAAAAATTCGTCAACCTTATAGCTGTTTATGTCCATGTTTATGATTTTAAAGCCTTTTTAAAGTTAAAAAATGTTGTCATAGATTTAATATGCTCAGGCAAACAGTTAAAAAATTTACAACCCATGAAAAAAAGACTTTTTTGGTATAAAGCCGTTCTGTGTTCTTTTGGTAAAAGGAGATCTTTTTTCCTAGTGCTATATGGATGATCACATGATCAGTTCTAATCTCGTTAAATTTGATTCTGTTTTTGTAAACAAAACATGACAACTCATAAATGTAAATAGAGTTCAAGGTAAGAATGTTTAAGCTTTTAAAGGCTTCCCTGCAGGAAGTATTATATCCCAGATTGGCTATTATACGTATTGCCCTTTTTTGCAGTAAAAAAACTCTATTTGCCTCGGATGAGGAAACCCAATGTACTATACCGTACTTTATGCAAGAATGAAAAGAAGCAAAATACAACTGTCTTACTATTGATAGGCTACATTGTTTAGATAATATCGCCAATGCATAACAGATCTTTGACAGTTTTCCACACATATCATGAATGTGATTAGACCATTTAAAGCTACAGTCAATTTTCAAACCAAGCATTTTTTATTCATTGGCATACTTCACGCTTGTAGTAGGAGATAAAAGAATATTAGTGTTGAAGACAATATTAGACTGCAATGTTCTAAAGAGAATACAGGTTGTTTTACTTTGGTTAATACACAGTTTATTATTTTCAGTCCACAAAATTACTTTATCATATATAGTTTTTGCACAGTCTTCAGCATCAGCTAGGGTATTAGATTTTATTAAAATGTTCGTATCATCAGCATACGAAACTGTCAAACATGATGGATGTTGAATAAAATGCAGCATATCATTGATATAAATAATGAAAAGTGTGGGCCCCAATATAGACCCTTGAGGTACTCCAACGCTGACAATTTGCGAGTCAGATACAACATCCTCAATACAGACATGCTGATTTCTATTTGCAAGATATGATGCAAACCAGTCATGAGCAACACCTCTGACTCCATATTTCTCAAGTTTTGTCAATAATATAGAGTGATCTACACAGTCAAAAGCCCTTGAAAAATCTATAAAGAGTCCCAGAGCTATTTGCCCTTTGTCCATGGACGTTACAATACCATTTACAAAATCACTTAAAGCAGTGTCTATGCTTTTTTCTTTTGTAAAACCATGTTGACTGGGAGAAAGCTTATTATGCATCATTAAAAAACTTTTAATGAGCTGAGAGTATACTGCAGACTCAAAAACTTTTGACATACTAGGAGAAAGGCTAAGGCCCCTATAATTCTCAAACAAGTTTGGGTCGCCTTTTTTAAACAACGGAATAACTTTTGACAATTTTAAATCCGATGGATACATTCCCTGCTCAAGAGACAGATTTATCAGAAACTAATACGTTACAAACAATTTTTATTTGGCTGATAATTTTTTTATCCGATTAAGGTTCACATTTTTTTTTACAAATAATGTAACACTGTAAAATAATCTGAGTTTATCAGTGGCGGCTCGTCAGAGGAGACAGGGGAGGCTGAGCCTCCTCTAGCAGCATATCCAGGGGTGGTGAGGAAAAGTACAAATTGTAATCATATTGCAAGTTAATTGTCTTTTAAACATCAAGCCTCCTCTGCACAAAATATCACGAGCCGCCACTGGATTTTATTGCAGCGAGTATTTTTTTGGAGAGACTATTTTTATTAACGATATTAAAAATAATATATTTCAACAAATTGAAGTCTATTGCGTGTTTGTAACGTTTTTCCTTGTTTTAAATTAATGACTAGTTAACAAAAAATTTAAATGCAGAATAACTTTCGTGATTTTCTGAAGATTTTTCATTCCTGCCATTTAAAGAAAATTTATTTGATATAAGACAGCGATTTGCATGACTGCGACATTTTTTATTTAAAACAATGAGGATTTTAAATAAAAGGATTGGAATTTAGAAATCGAATTGAAAGTTTACCAGTTATACAGGGAGGACCCTTAACAATAGGTCATAGTTTGAGGGTTAGATTCTTTGGATCAAAATATGAACATATAACCAAACATGCTTTAATAAATTGTTGCTGTGGAAAAAGATACAGGGTGTCAAAATTGAACTTTTTTTTCCTTTTTTTTTGCAACATCTCAACTACAATTAATTATTTTTTATTTATTTGCTTTTATCATGATTAGAGAATATTATTTAGTTATTATGCAAATCACAACTTACACATTTTTTATATTTATTATGAAAATACCTACTTTCTGTATATTGTTGCCCTAATCTGGGCACGCTAATATACTAGTTAGGTAGATACTTTAAAACACTCATTATTGGAGAATCAATCAAAACAACTACTCTTCTAGCTAATACTGACGAAGTATTGAATTACATGACAGGATTTTTAGCATTTTAAAGCAAAAAATATATTGAAAATACTTAAATTATTTATTCAAATTTAGTCATTCACACTTTTTATTTAATATGAAATTATCTACTTTCTGTATATTGGTACCTTAATCGGGTCACGCTAATATACTACTTAGGAAAACATTTTAAAACACTAATTATTGGAAAAGCAATCAAAACAACTACTCTCCTAGCTAATACTGACGAAGTATTGAATTACATGATAGGATTCCTGGCATTTTAAGGAAAAAAAATATATTGACCGATCTTCTCCCAATTTGGTAAGGAAACATTTTTCAAGCTAAGAAACAATAATTTATGTATCACATCACCATGGAGGGCGCCTCATGAGCTATATCTGATGATAAATATTTTTTCTTTCTTTTTTTTATGAAACATTGTGGCACTTTTGACTAGAAAATCTCATGCAGTTTTCTCGAAAACAATTGTAATAGGGAACTTGCCCAAAAAATAAAATTGAATTAAAATACTCAAAATCATAAACTAACATCATTAAAAACCCCATAGACAACAAAAAATTAAAAAAAAAAAATTCCTCTAGAAATATAAGCGATTAAAATCTGCCGGATTTTACCCACTCCTGAAACGTGACGTCAGAGGGTGAAAGTCGGATGACGGCGTCAAGCGACACCGATTCTGCTTTCGCATGCTCATTTGTCAGAAACAAGTAGCAGTGGACACAACCTAACCTAAAATTCGTGGGAAAAACATTTTCAATATTCTGAAATGTCACAAAATGCTACTTTTGATTCGTTCGTGCCGAGTCGAATTTTCGAATTTCGCCGTGCAATTTACGATCAGATTTATCTGGAAGACTCCCTTTTTACGTCGCGACATCGTACGGCCGTCCCAATGTATTCGAAAAATATGAACGTGTCAAGATTGCATGTTTTTGCAATTTTTTCGGCTCCGAAATGTAACCTTTTTTTTTGCTATTTTTCGCAGATATCTCCAAAACGGTGGGAGTTAGCTCGAAATAAAAAATAAGGTCAAACGAGTATTTTCCACTACGAATCTTTTGCTATCACCAGACTTTTGATTTTTTTTTTCGTTTCGGAGATAATTACAGAAATGTTGGCCACGTACGGCAAAAAATCGCAAATTTTGAGCTTCTACAGTTGGAAACTTTTTAATCTTTGCTCCTACGCCAAAACACTACTCTAGCTAATTCAAATATAATTAAATTTGCTAAAACTCCTTTTTTTATTTTTTGAATTCCGACAAAAATTAAGGAATTAGAGGGGACGGGATTTGGGACTTTTTTTTTTCGGTAAAATTTCTCCATTTTGTCACCGTAATTAATCGGTAATTAACTGAAATCGATCTCATTTACGATGTTCACTTAATATCATGTACCATTTTGACGCTCCGTTAATCTCGGCCCTTCGAAACAAAGGTTTCTGAGAAAAGTTATTTTTTTAAGATTTACATACACTCTATAGGAAAACGTGTAATTTCCTACATTTCCTCGAATATCTCGATAATTATTGTTTTTTTCGAAAAATGTGTAGATAGCTTATGTAAAGAGAATTAATTGAGCTTTCCGACACTTTTTTTTATTTTTTCTCTAACATAAAAAACAATAGACTTATGACTGAATATGCGGACGTCTCAAAGCTAACCGCCACCCAGTCTATTAATTAGGGTGAATGGCTAAAGTACGCCATCTGTTGGACACCACGCAAGACCAGTTTTCACCCGGTGACGTCACAGTGCTCTTTGTGAGGAGTGGCGAGGATTTCAACTTTAATTATTTATTGCAAAGTAAGTACTGCGATTTAAGAGCTGATATTCGGTGTGGCGTGTTTTTATACATAAATACACACTTTAATGAAATAAAAAAAAAATGGACAAGTTCCCCTTTATCAAGTTCTATCAAGTTTACCTTTTTTTACATAGAAATGACTCTTGCATGAGATTTTCTAGTTAAAAGTGCCACCACGTTTCGTAAAGAAAAAAGAAAAAGATAGTCATCGTCAGGTATGAGGCACCCTCCACGGGCTATCGTGATGTCAAACATATTATTGTCTCTTAGCTTAAAAATGTTTCCTTACCAAACTGGGAGATGATCGGTCAAGAGATAGTTGGGAAAAAGAAAAAAAATTACAATTTCGACACCCTGTATCTTTTTCCACAGCAACAATTTACTAAAGCATGTTTGGTTATATCCTCATATTTTGGTCCAAAGAACCTACCATTGAACTATGGCCCACCCTGTAGAGCATGTCCCACTATTAATGCCCCCCTCTCCACATTAATGCCTCCCTCTCCACATCTCAGTTATTAATCATCCGATTTGAACTATATTTGGACAAGAATCATTCATCATGTCATTTTTTGAGTAAAACAAAACTAATTTCAGTCATTGGCGTGCATTTTTGTTAAGATAAGAAAGGTTGATCTTTCTAGAAATCATATTAGGCATTTTTCATTGAAAAACGAATGCAATAGTATTGATCAATATGCTCTATGAAAAAAATTTAACAATATTTTGACGTATGGTTTTCGAGTTACGACCCCATTAAAATTACATTTTTTGAACATTAAATAATCAATAACTGGGAAACGAAGTGTTTTTTGAAAAAAAAATAATTCCTCGTTTTCTATTAAAATTCACTTTTTTTATAACGCAGTGCCATTGATACTTTCAAATTTCGTACTCCAAGAATTTCCATCGAAAAGTTACCAAAAATTTCGAACCAGTAGCCCTGTAAATTATTCTGGCATTAAGGATTACCGAACTTAGAAGTATCAATGACGTGGGGTAGTAGAGAAAGAAAAAATGAGGAATGACTTTTTTCGAAAAACAATTAGTTTCCAAGTTATTGAATATTACTACGGGAGCCCACCCTAAGTGTCCGTGCACCCCCCCCCCCCCCCCCCCCCGGATCCTTTAGGACAAATTTTTTCATAAAGATTAAAGCCTAAGGAACAATTTAAGACATGTCCTAAAAAAAAAAATTGGCTGCACTTTCAAAATGGCGTCCGTTAAAAAAAACAAAATTTGCAAATATGGTTTTTGTCATTTAACACAAAAACTAAAAAAGATGGAGAAAAACTTTCTGTACAAAAAATAAAGTACATAAAATTTTCTACAATTTTGTTCCTATACAATATTTTCATTGGAGTTACCATTTTCCAGATAAATGATTAATCTCTTAACATAAAATAAGAAAATTCAATATAAAACGTAACACTACGGAAGCCCACCGTAACTGTCCGTGCATCCCCCCGATCCTTGGGGACAATGTTTTTCATAAAGATTAAAGCCTAAGGAACAATTTAAGACATGTCCTAAAAAAAAAAAAGCTGGCTGTACTTTGAAAATGGCGTCCGTTTAAAAAAAATGCAAATATTGTTTTTGGTCATTTAACACAAAAACTAAAAAAGATGGAGAAAAACTTTCTGTACAAAAAACAAAATGCATAAAATTCTCTACAATTTTGTTCCTATACAATATTTGGATAGGAGTTACCGTTTTCCAGATACCACTGTTACCGTTTTCGAGATAAATGTCTGCAAATTATAATATTATTATTATTATTATTTTTCAGTTAATTTTACTTAATTTTTATGTTAATAATATATAGTTACATTATACGCCTTACAATAATTGTTACAGTTATTTCCTCTAAGTGATTTACCGATATATGAATTTCCATGTTTTCTTAATTTTGGACTCATTTATCTGGAAAATGGTAACTCCTATCAAAATATTGTATAGGTACAAAGTTGTAGAAAATTTTATGCACGTTGTTTTTTGTGAAGAAAGTTTTTGTCCATCTTTTTTAGTTTTTGTGTTAAATGACAAAACATTGGCAACAGTTTTTTTTAATATATGGCCGCCATTTTGAAAGTACAGCCAGTTTTTTTTTTTTAGAATATGTCTTAAATTGTTCCTTAGGCTTCAATCTTTATGAAAAACACTGTCCCCAAGGATCGGGCGGGGGGTGCACGTACAGCTAGGGAGGGCTCCCCGACTATATTTAATATATAATAATAATAATAATAATAATAATAATAATAATAGTGTTTATTTTCAAAATATTTACAATCTAGTTAATTACAAAGTTGTACAATAATTCATACAATAATTCATATATACATACATACATGCATACACACACATATACATATATACATATATACATACATATACACATACATATATATATACACATATATATATATATACATATACATACACACATATATACACACATGTACATACATACACACATATACATATATATTATTTAGAAAAGTAAAAAATTTAATGTGTTAATTAATACCATTTGAAAAATAAACAACGAAAATTCACAAAAATAGGCACAATGCCTACTTGTTTGTGATACACACGCACGCACACACAAGAGCATGTGAGCGCGCGTTCACACACATACACACAAAAATATATACTACTAACTTATGTTTAAATTTTTATTTGTATTTTTTTTAATTTTGATTAATAAGAGTATGTATGGTTTGTCTTGGTGTAAGGAGCAACCATTTCTTTATTTCCTGTTTGAAAACATTTATTTTCTGAATATTTTTGAGATTCACTGGTAAGATGTTGTGAATACATGGTGCAAGGTAAGAAAAATGTCTTTTACCTATCGTTTTTAAGCATCTTGGTTTCTGATACGTGCTATTAGTTTTGTTCCTTGTTTGATATTTATGATCAGTTAAATTATAATGTATTTTATTTTTAAAATTGTGTATTAAAATGTTAAAACAAAATAGTTGTCGGATATCCAAAATATTGCTTATTTTATATAGTTCGTCACTTGAATACATATATGGTTTGTTATATATAATCTTTAGTATCCACTTCTGGATAGTGTTTAGGTTCTTAAGGTGACAGTCATTTACCCCTCCCCAACTGATTATTCCATATGACAATTGGCTTTGAACTAAAGCGTAGTATATAGTTTGTAATTGCTTAATATCTAGGTAATTTTTTAAATATTTAAAACGTGGTAGTAATCCTCTAAGCTTTTTTATAATATGATTTACTTGTATATCCCATCGCAGGTGTCTATCTATAACTATACCTAAATATTTAATTGACTGTGCTTCTGGAATTTCTGTATCAGCATCAATTTGTAATGGACCAAAGTCAGGAAGGTTGTTTGCGTAAGATGCAAATATAAAAAATGTAATTTTAAAGGGGCTTTAATTCGAAAATCATAAATCAAAATATTCTTACATTTTGGACATGGGGCTTCTAGAGCATGCTGATCAGTAATATTGCATTAGTTTTTCAATAAAAAATGACTAAAATAATAATAATAATAATAAATGGTCTTTATTTTCCCACTTTTCCTTAATAATAATAATGCACGCCACTGACTGGAATAAGTTTTGTTTTAGTCGAAAAGGACACAATAAAGGTCTTTGATACCAATCCAAATTTGGTTGAAATCGGGTGTCTAATAACTGAGCTATGGAAGGGGACCATTAAAAGTGAGACAGGCTATAATATGATCATCTAATTTAAATGATGCAAGATAGAATTATAAATTACAAGCGATAAATCTAAGATGCCACTGTTTATATATTATATTTCGATACCATATATATCATATTATATCACATGTCAACCGTTGTCACTATAATTTAAATTTATCTCATTTATATCTGAGCTGAACACAATTTTAGCAATAAGGGTAGAGAAACAAAATGACAAACGGGACTAATAAAATCCAGACTTTTTATACGGAGAGATAGACAGCAGGATGTTCTCGGCGTTTGCTTCAGATTTTTTATTTACATGCCATTTTCGTCTCAGCACTTTGTGGAAATATTAGAAAGATTGCGGTTTGTACACTGGTAACATATAATTCTGTGAAATTTATTATTATGTTATGGTCGTTCTATACAATTTTACAGGGGATACTGCAAAAGAAATAGACACTTTTAATGTTTTATTAACCAAAAACTAATGAGCCCGTTTACACTATTTTATAAGTATTGCTTAATTAAAGTTTACTTTGGTAACTCACAAGTGTTCAATATGGTCCCTTGTGTTATACAGCATACAACAAGGTGACAGTCTAGTTCATTCCAAACCCGTTGTAACCTATCCGCATTGACACTTTTCACAACTCTCGTGATGCTTTGTCTCTCATCTAAATCATTAAGAAGCGGAAGGATGTAAACCTTGTCTTTCACAAATACCCAAAGAAAAAAGTCGAGAGTTTTGTCCAGATATTTTCTAAGTCAGGTGCCAGTGAGACGGTGCTTCATAATGTTGAAAGGTAAAGTTCCACCCGCCCTCATGTAGTTATGGCATCAACCAATCGATAAAATTTGGTGATATGTAGCTCCTGTTACTGTGTTTTCTTCGTGCGGGACGCAGTTATTGATGGAGTACCACGGGGATCTATTTTGGGCCCTGTACTCTTCCTGATCTATATTAATAATGTAAAGAGATGATACAACTTTATTCGGTTCAAGTTCTCACCTAAACGAACTAAGGGAGGATTGCAGGAATATGCAATCGAACGCTGAGATGTGGTTTTCTGACAACAAACTTATATTAAACGAAAATAAAACCATCACCTCAACCAAAGATCTAAACAATCTAGATACCAATATTTGTAAAGTGTTTGAGAATTAATAGCAGTCCAGAACACATTAACTTTTGAAGAATCTCTCATATGCTCCTCTATTACTCTCAGACGTTCAGTCTTCCGTATTCGGACGTTGTGTATATCCATTTTGTCACTTGCGTGAAAAATTGAATCATCATTAATAACTATCCACTTGCAAAAACCATCTGCATCATATGTTCCAGTATCTCAAAGTAGAAATTTCAACATTTCATCTTGTTACCTTCACGCAGATGCTGTAGTAACTGTCATCTGTAAGGCGTCATTTTCAATCGCTCACGTAAAATTTTCCACACAGTTTGTTGTGGAATTTGTAGTTCCAAACTCGCACGTGTTGTTGACTTTTGTGGACTTCGTTAGTAAGCAGCACGAACACGTTGCACTCTTTCTTCTGACATGCGGGGTCTTCCCAGACTTTTGCTTTTAAATTTGCCGTTTCAAATTTTTTGGACCAATTTTAGATTGATTGTCTGGAGTGTCTGGTAAGTGGTGGTTTTCCAAAATGACGCTGGACAACTATTGCGGAGTATGTTTTGGCAAATTCAAGAACACGCGCACCCTGGAGGAAAAACAACCTATCGCTGACAGTGTTTTTATGTAAACAAACTGTATTTAAGGTGCGTTATTAAAGTGCAAATTATTGAAAACATTTATTTTTCAAAACTAGTGAACAGGTTTATATTTGTTAGTCAAATATAATTCAGTACGTGATAATGATATGCCTTCTTTTTGTGTTGTCAACTATGGTTGCAAAATACGGCACAAGATGTAGGACTAAATTTTTTTCAGTAACAAACGTATGTTAAATTCATGTTAAAAAAATAATATGATTATTTTAGAATTCAACACTACTACGAATTTAGCCAAAATATAATATACAAAATCAATCTTTCATATCTAAACATGAACAACAAATAGCAAGGTTATATTCGTTTTACCTTCAAGTTCAAACTGTGACGCCAATATTTTTGGCTAAAGATGTCGGTCTCGGATGACTGGGGCCGGGCAGGACTATTGCCCTTTACCCCAATGCATCGCTGTAGACCGGGGACCAGCCTCGTGCAGGGCGGGCGAACTTACTTTACGTCGGCCCCACTCACAAATGTGAGCGGTGCAGACGATTTCGGTCCACCTTCCTGGGTCCTGGCTCGTTGGACCTTGCTGGCTAAGGCCTCTCCTGGCGTTCTTCTGTCTTCGTCTTCTGCTCTTCGCCAGCTTGTTTGCCCCCCGGGGGGGTACTTATCGGTCAGTTGGGTGTTTTGGATTTTGTGGCGGGAGTGACTGCCGGTACACAAGATGCCAAGAGGCATCCTGTCATCCGGATCATCGGTAGGGTAAGGATGAGCTGTGTAGCTCGAGGAAGGGCAGACCTAACTGCTTTGGTAGCATTTTTGGTCTGCCCGGAGCCAGGGTGACTACGAGTACTGGACGGTCTGTTGTCCGGTACCCGCAGGGTCTTGGGTGGGTGGTTGGGTGATCGTCATGTCTCTTCCGTGGGGGTGGACCATCGGGTGGTGGTATGTCTCTCATACTCACCCGTTATCCAGAAGCTGCACCTTCGGCCGCTTGTGCCTCAAACTGCGACGTTAGGTGGGCTTCACTTATATATCTCTACAGCGTTTGCAGCCATCTTAAGGCCATCGAACACAATTCCGCATAACATACAAACATAAGGATTTCAGCCAATCACGGCATATTTCTTTATACTTTCTGTGGATGGTTGAAATCCCTATGCTTCTATGATATGGCATTATGCTGAGGCCTGTGATGGCCTTTAGCTATTATGCTTCCTCAGTACCACCAACTGTCTTATTAAAAATTCTACAGTTCCTCAACCTAACAGTGCATAATGCATGTTGATACTACATATAACTTTTGTTTTATAAAGCATTAAAGGTGTCTACTTTTCTATTAACACAAAAACGTTACTTTTTGTACCATACTTTTGCAGATACTTGTCATAAAACTGGAAAACATTACTCAAATTTAACGAATTATGAGTTAGATTTGTTTCTATTATTTAATGGCAAAATAAATGGAGACTCCCAAATTTTCACTTTAAGAATGAGACGAAGAAGGATATTAAATGACAGTGACTGTTTAAATAACATGTCAAGATAAGTCCTACGTTGTCATTTAGATGGACTACTTTTAGGCGATTTTTTTAGCTCTCGTTACAAAGATAAAAATTTCCGTTCTTTTACAATGCTATTAATAATATTCGTAAAATCTTAATAAAGCGTCCGATTGCGTATCCCACAACATCATGCTATTAAAACTGCACAAATACAATTTCAGTAACCACAGTTTAACATTACTTGAATCCTACCTTGACGGTTGCAAACAGATAATCCGTATGGGTCAGGATGTATCCAGTAAATTACCTGTTACGGATGGAGTACCACAGGGATCTATATTGGACCCTGTACTGTTCTTTGTCTATATTAATGATATAACGAAATCAACTTGTCTCTTGTATGCAGATGTCACAACTTTATTGGGTTCAAGCTTTGACCTAGACGAACTAAGCGAGGATTGCAGGAATATACAATAGAACTCCGAGATGTGGTTTTCTGCCAACAAACTTAAATTAAACGAAAATGAAACCATCACAATGATCTCATCAACTAAAGATGTAAACAATCTAGAAAACAATGTTGCTTTGTAAAGCATTTGGGAATTAACTTGGATCGTAAACTTGCATGGAATGCCCATGGCAACCTGCTAGCCGAATCTCTAGCAAGGACCACATATGCACTGCGTCAGTTATCAAATAGAGTCTACAAAATATCTTAAGAACTGCCCATCATGCACTTTTCACTCTAAACTCTCATCTGGTATTCTCGCGTGGGGACATTCGGCTAGCAAATAGACTTTTTGGCCTACAATGAAGAGCAGTCAGAGCTGTGAGAGGAATAGGTACAGTAAAAATCATGATTATAACACCAGGAAAAGAGATAATATATACCACAGTTTTAAAAATCTAAGTCGCTTACGGGTATCTCCTATCACGGACCTAAATTATATAATAAATTAAAGAAAATATAAAACACGTACCCCTTGATCTATTCAGATCTGTAGTAAAAAAATTTCTGACGGCAAATGCCTTTTACTCACTCGATGAGATAGAAGCGTCTCTAGAAAATACTTCTGTATAGTGCTTTATGTGAATTTTATATTATTTTTATGTCGATTTATGTTCCTCTAAATATTTTAATATGTGTAATAGCTTCTATACTTATACTTATATGTATTTTATATTTTAACTTGTATAAACTTTTTGTATATCTTAACATAAATAAATCTACTCTATTCAGCAAATAAATCATACGGATCCAAAACTGGCCTCTTACAATGTTTGATCTTTATGGATCACCTAAATTAAAAATTGAAAACAGAAAATATAACAATATTAATGACTGTGCCTTGTAAAAATCCTTCTTTAATATCATACATTAATTTCACGATTTAAATTGAGTCATTACACAAAAAAAATACAAGGTAGAACAATTCCAATTATAACAAAAAATTGTATAGCCTGTGTAATAAATCATCAAGCTGTCCTCTGCAGGAGCCCAATATTGATTGCTTTAAATTTTAAATTTACACGACGCACGACGATTGTTTTAATTTATTTTTTATTTTACTTATTAGTGTATACACATACAAGATGTACAGGCCTGGCCTGGCGTCGGCCGAAGATCTTCGCTTTCTTATAAAATACATTAAAAATATTCAAAAATGGGGTGGTAGAGGACGCACAGATGTATAATTTAAAAATATTTTGACACATGCAGGGTGCATTTAGGCGTGCCGTCATAAAGTTATGTTTTTTAAATGTAACACTCAGTATATTATTACATATTTAAATATTTATTATCTCCTGCTCTGTTAAGCATTGTATTGTTAAATAAATAAATAAATAAATAAATATAAAAATTATTATTACTAAAAAATATTTCTTAATCATAATTTCTTTTTTTTTGATTAAGTTCATGTCTCCTTATTATTGATTAGAAATATTGTATAAGCTAAGAACATTTAGACAGTATCTAAAACAATCTAGGTTAACCACTACTGTATAAATACTAATATAACTCTATATCCCAGAATAAAATCTCAAAATTTCCATTAAAATGGTTTGCTGAATACTGAATCTACTCACCCTACGTTTGCTCTTGATGTTTTCCATTTGCCTCTGGGTACATTCCCCGATGCTTTGCGAACCCCAAAGTTCCAATCCTATTCTTGCATATGTGTACATCATCGATAATATCGGCACCACGTACGTTATTACCAAGAATGCCACGTTGAATCTGGAATTGAAAATTAGAGATTATATAAATTTGGCGTAAAATTGATTACGGTAAATTCAGTAGGATTTAGTCCACATAGTAATACAAAATACTTAGTTTATTTTATTCATTGAAAAGCAACAACAGTATAATACCAATTGTTTAATATTATTTATACCCACATAATAACTAATGTTTAAAAATAAATATCTCTTTTATTTCTGCTTACACAATAATTGCAAATAGTTATTTTTGTAATAAGTAAGTACCTAAAATCTTGTTTTTTGGGACGAATTGTAGCTGTTTCCGGACGAGGCGAAGCCGAAAAAACTGATTTTAGGTAGTTGTTACAAACAACATTTTTTTGTTAAAGGTCCCTAAAACACATTTAAATTTTTGATCAAAGCAAATATTTCTCGAAAATAGTGAGCTTTTTAATTATCATGCGACCAAAGTAACCATATTTTTTAATATAAACAAAAAAAATTCTTTTTATACGGTATAAAATGCATAATCCACAAATTATATCTGAAAAAGCGAAGGAAATTGTATTTACTTCCAGTGAAATCTCGTCAAATTTATGAAAAGGAATATGAAACATTCATTCGATGGAAAGAAATGAACAACATTGTAATTGTAGACGAAAATGCAATGTTGAACTATTTACATGAAAAGGTAAGTGCCGCTATTCTTTGCATTCAATATTAATAACATATGTAAATTATTATTGTGACTATTTTCGTCTCTTCCTATTACAGTCGCAAGAAGTAAAACCATCTACTCTCTGGTCAAAATATTCGATGATAAAAGCTGTTTTGTCTGTCAAAGAAAATGTGGAAATAAACAAATTCGTCAGAATCATATAGTCTAAGAGCTAGCAACGTCGAAAAACACGTGATTCTAGCAAGGCTCATTCTTTAATACGTGTAATTGGCGATTAGGCATGTACATTCACGTAGCGCGAGAGATATGACAACATAGCAGCAGCAAACTCGCCCGTCGACGAAGCATCCCAGCTCCCAGTTATTTCATTTCAGCCAGCTGGCACACGAGATGTAATTCTTACTCCCTATGCTTAGCCCGCCACTACACACACTGTATTACCTCCCTTATAATGGTGTAATAGGCATGAGGACGGTCTGGCTGGCTGTAGCCGTTCCGTTTACCTGAGAGAGTAGCGACTATACAATTGAAAAAAATTACAAAATATGACAGTAGCATGACATTTGGTTGTATAATTTTTTGTTGTTAACTATTCGTGGGTTCGATCCCTAGTAATGCCCTATTTTTTCTTTAGGAAATCCTGTTTATTTCATCCATTACTTGAATTTCTAATGCATAAATCAAATTATCATATGTTCTTGAATATTTCTTAATATAAATTTCATGGATATTATTGATTTCAATAGTTGCGAAATTATATGTGAAAAATTATATGTGCAGATATTAGATATAGATAATTAAAAACACTTTAAAATACAAATTGACATGTTTACATTGTTTACCCCCTCAGATATAATTGAAGAGCTAAGTGGATAAAGGTGTTATGTGACATTTTTGAAAAATTTGAGATTTCTACACAGACAACTATTTTAACTTATAATCTATCATTTCAATAAGTGTTTGGGAAATAAACATTTCCTAAATGCGTTCAAATGTTTGATAAAGGTGTTATGTACATATGGTTTTTATATAATTTAATGGATAAAGGTGTCATGATCACATACCACCTTTATCCATTACTGTTCGATATTAAATTGTTTTAATCCAAAACACTTTGCTTTTAAAGTTATGTTATATTGACATTAATATGACAAGTTGTGTTAAGTGTTTCTTACTATTATAGTGAAAATGGCCAGTCATAGTAAACTGATATTACAAATGGCAATGAATAAACGATTTCGTGAATCATGTAAGATGTTTATAAATTGGCTGATATTTGGAAAAAGTGCTTATAGTGTTTTAATCCATATATTAATTTCGTTCAATTTCTAATTGCTGTAAACAAATTTATACCTTTTGGCAATTCAGCATAAATCAGTCACATAGTGGCAATTTCTTCCCAGGCAAGTTTTAATAATGTTTTAAAAACAAAACATTATCAATATAAAATGCAATAATAAAATACGAATTTACCAAAGTATTCTAGCAAATTAGTCTGTAAATCAGAAATACTGGAAATTGACGCTTTGCGGTGTTGATTTTTGTACAAACATTTTTATGCTGACAAGTAGAAGAGGGCTGGACCGTAGAAATTTTTATGACAAGAGCAAAACTGATATCTGGTATGGCTTCTGCCCACCCAATATTTTGAAAGAGCATTAAATTGTTTAAGGCAAATTTGGCGAATTCCGAAATTCTTGCGGAAAAAATAATAAGTATGATAATTACGCCAATCAAGTCAAAGGTCATTTGGGTTTGTAAGGTTATCGTTTAAGAATTACAGGGTTCGCTATGCTTACATCTATTGGGTTAAAAAAAAAAAAAAAAATAAAATAAAATAAATAATACTAAAGAATACGGAGAAAATTACAAACTAGCTTTCGAACAACAAAAGCGTGACAGAGCAAAAGTTACAGTAGATAAAACGATTTGCTTTCTTACTTTAGATCTTCAGCAAACCATGCCGCTGCCAAAATTAAGTACATCGAAAGCATTTTACCTTCGTCAAATGTGGTTTTACAACCTTGGCATACATACATTGAGGAATACTGAAAAAAAAAACGTTCTTTTCCACATGGACTGAAAATATGGCCAGCCGTGAAAGCCTAGAAATTGCTAGTTGCTTACATACCTTTTCACAAATTTACAATGATTATTTCCAAGAAAAGATCAATCACATTATAATATGGCCCGACTCCCTGTGGTGGACAAAATAAAAACTTCAATATCATTACACTTTACCAGTTGTTGATTTTAAAGAGAGAATTTAAAGTTATCGACCATAAATTTTCGGAGGTGGGACATTCATATTTAGATTCAGACAGAGACTTTGGCAGAGTCGAGAAAATTTTAAGGAAACATCAAAACATCTACGTTCCGGACCAGTATCGAGAAATTTTAAGAACTCCCAAAGACGCCGTTGTCATAGATATGAAGAATAATTTCAAGGATATTGATGGAATTGCCTCAAAACTCAATTTGTACAACAGGAAGAAAAACTTGAACAATGAAAAGGTTTATTTTCACGACGGTATAAAATGGCACCTATGGGTGCTACTATTACATCACTAGATGAAATGACTCCATTTTACAAAGTCGATATTTTAAAGAAAAGGAATATGCATAAGATAAATTCCGACTGTATTGCTTTAACGGTGTTTAATGAAAACAAGGGCAGCCTAAGTGTAGGAAAACTGGCCAATCTTAAAGAACAATTACCATTCATAAATGAATGGTAAGGCCGTATTATCACAACATACTTGGAAATGACCAAACTGTGGCTCAAAACCCTAGAACTGTCCGACTACCTAAAAATTGTACAAATTTTTTAATAATAATAAAATATGTTTAATTTCTTAACACTTTTATTCACTAATTCCTTATTCATTTCAGAGAAACTTATGAACGGATAAAGGTGTTATGTACATTATTTTTTTTAAATTTTCAAAAATAATGACAACTGACAACTTTAGTTATTTGTCTCTGAAAAGTACATCAAATGTCAATATCATCGCAAAATGCAAGCTATATAGTCGTTATAACAAAAAAGTTCTCGCCTAAAAACTTTCGAGTTAAATTACTCAATAACGTGTTTTTGTGCCATAACGCTTTTATCCACTTAGCTCTTCAATTTTAGTGAAAAATATACAGAATGGTCACTCTAAAAGATAATTAATTGAGAAACGACGGAGAAAAATAATATTTGGAATATAGTTGTCGCCGGTTCCAGGAAGAAAACCTGATATACTTTTATTTAAAATAATATACAGGGCGGACATCCAATAGAAAAAATTGTTAATAAATAAAAGGTACCAAACGGAAGTTTTGTATAAATACCTTTACAGATTTTTCCATTTTTCCAAGTTTTGGATTCAGAAAATATAATTAAACTTTTACATAAATAAACTTCGCTGCTATAATTTGAAATATATTTCCGTCTGCGTAAATAAGCACGCTCTATAAACTTGAATGAAAGTTATGCTTTGTGTTTATTTGAATGAATAATTTTTCTCTAAATGTAATATTCATCACATACTTTCAACTGCTGGGCTTCAGAGGCAAATGAACAGCTTTGAAATGTTAACACTTTCACTGTTAATGTTTTTGGGACGTCTACGAATCTACTCTGTACATACCCTCCGCACTCACTTGAAATTAACTAAAACATTACTTTATCGTATAGAATGAAATACAATGAAGTAAAAATAAATAATCAAATACAGAATAAATGTAAAAATGAAATAAAAATGTTTTAGAACTAAAACCAAAACAAAACCCTCTCAACAATGAAATCACAGTATGGAGTATGGAATTAGCAGGAGGGTGGTCAAAAACCACAGCACTTAGGCCCCATTGGACCCCTTGTACATCCTCCCTCTAGGCAGACACTCGCCTAGGCCTCCAGCCAACCTATTCTTTCGAAGTAGGTGGTGATGTTGCCTAGGGGCATCTCCCTTACATTGGCCAAGGTAGGCCAACGCTCTCCCAAGATGGATTCTCTAATTGATGAGACGGCTGAAATCACAGTAATCATAGTCTGATTGAAGCCATACGCATGCGTCAAGTTTTTCGCAATGTCTGTTTCTCTCGGTACATTGATATATTGATAATAATATATCCAGTGTGCCATGATAAGAAATAATACTACGTGCTGTCGTAGTAATTTAAGAACAGAAACAGGAATCAGATACGGGATAACTCGTCCCTAAATTTTAATTTGGTTTTCTCTATTTGCAACTATGTGTGGGCCTACGTTATTTATTATTATTTCCAACTTACTCAATTTCCATAAATTTTACCCTTCTCTACGAATTCTCTCACGCAGCGGTTAGAAATAGTTCTTTAAGAATGATTGGTATTTATTAAACTCTAAGAAGCGTTTGCCAAATATGCCTGATTTAAGCGAGTATCGCAATTTATTCGTAGTTGATACGATTTATATTTTAGCTGTTAGCAGGTTTTTAATAAAGTATGAGCACTTTTACATAAAAATAGTTCTCGTAAAAATGTTACGTTTTATACAGATATAATGGGTTTATATGTAATTATATTTTTTATTACGTATACCGTGTACCGGGGCTACTTTGCCGCTTTTTAAAGGTTTTTTGTATATATTTTCAAAATAAGTTAATCCTGGAAAGTTGGGACTTATACAGTGTCCGCCGAAAATTCTGCACCATATGGGAAACTCGTTGTTATTGACTTTCTTCTGAAAAATTTTATTTTTGAAAAGTTAGTGCATGTTCTCAAACGAAAAGTGGGCTGTGTGTTAGTCCTGGCAATTAGGACGGAAAATTGTTTTTTTTGGAACTGTCTCAAGAGCAAACTACCTTTACTGCTGAAGATATCGAAAAATGTTATTTAAAGAAGTTGCAGAAGTTATAATGCAAAGTAATATCCAGATATCAAATTTGGTTGTTCTATTTTAAAAGTAAAAATTGGTCACTTTTTTACGCATAATTCCTGAACTATATTTTTAAATCTTTTTCTGTTATTATAATCCAGTGAAATTAGACTTTTCTGATCTAACAAAATATATCCTTCATTTTTTTTTTGAAATCGATTTATTTGGCGTTTTAAAGAAAATATTAAAAATCGGCAACGAGATCACTACGGCATAAAAAATTTTTCAAGGTCAAAGTTCACAAAAAACGGTTCTTTGCGAATATCGCGCTTTCTATGGCTCGAAGGCCAATTGAGGTTATTATGAAAATGAAAGATAATGAAATTGGGCACAAAAATGATCTCTTCCATTTTTTATGTGCAACGAACGGTTTAGGCAAAAATGTGCTTCGAAGTTTCCGCGCAGGGCATATAATATGCTCCATTTCATATAGTCCATGCATAGAATACGTGCTTGTTTTATGTATATTATTAGCTGATCGATAGATATTTATCGTCATATACAGTAATATTTGCTAAATCTTCACATTAAAATTTATTGGTTATATATTTACAGTGTGTTTCACTTGAAATGGTACCAAAAACTTTTTTATTCTTTTTTCAGTTTGAATCAAATTTTACTTAAGTATAGAATAACTTAGGATCTCCTTATGGCTAGAAAAACATTCGCCTCCTACAAATGCAAAGCCACCTGCGGTACCAAAATATGCGGAGAAAATCAAGAAATCATATTAGGCATTTTTTTGTCGGAAAATTTTGTTAATAAAACTTGTCCAGAATTGTCCAAAAACCTTAAGTCCAAAATTTAATCAAAATAAAAAAATATATATTATGCCTTGAGCGGAAATTTCGAAGCACATTCTTGTCTAAACCGTTCGTTGTACATAAAAAATGGAAGAGATCATTTTTGTGCGGAATTTCATTATCTTTCATTTTCATAATAACCTCAAATGGCCTCCGAGACACAGAAAGCGCGATATTCGCAAAAAACCGTTTTTTGTGAACTTTGACCTTGAATAATTTTTTATGCCGTAGTGATCTCGTTGCCTATTTTTAATATTTTGTTTAAAACACCAAAATAAATCGATTTCAAAAAAAAATTAAGGATATATTTTGTTAGATCAGAAGACATATTTTTGTCTAAAATGACTGGAGTATTAATAATTCCCTCTATTTAATAGTTTCAGCCTGAGTAATAGATTAAAAACCACTTTGAAGAACTTTTTGCAGTACTCTTTTGACCAAATGAATATTTTGGGAAAAAATACTGTATATCTTGGTGCATAGTTGTTCTCTTTTTTTATTGTTAACTTTTTCGAATTTTTTTAATACAACTTGCTAAGTGAAACTCTTTCTAAGCCATTTGCATAAAAAATTTCGAAAAAGTTAACATTGTAAAAACCGCTGCCCAAGGAATCACTACTTCCACATCCAGATTCTCTATCCAAGTCACTCACAACGAAAAAACTTTGTATGTGAAAATAATTGTTTATGGAACTTTAATAATATAATATTTGAAATCCTCTACCCCAAAAACCCATAAAACGATACCCCACATCGGTAGTGGGGTGGGGGGGGCGGTGATAGGGGGGTGGTAGTGGGGGGTGGATGAAGTAAAAAAATATTTTGAGGTTTCTGGTTCCTGTACATACACTAAATCATAATTTTTTTTTCATCCCCTTTGATAAGGAGGTGGGGGTGGTAATGGGGGTGGCTAATGCCAAAAATTTTTTTGAGACCTTAGCTTCTCTTGTGTATACTAAATACCAATTTCATGGACTCTTTACCTGCTTGATTTACCCAAATTTACCCCAATTTACCCCCCAACCCTTCGATGGAACAAGATGAAAATATAATCTAGTTCTAGATCTCGTTAAAGTACATATGTGTACCAAATTTCAAGTCAATATCTTAAACTGTTCCAGAGTAAACGTGCGCACAAAAAAAAGTTACAGACAGACCGACAGACAGACCGACCGACAGACAGACCGACCGACAGACAGACAGAAAATTTTTTTTCGCTCAAACTTAAAATCTCGACGTTTCATGACATTTTAAGCCTATTTGGACAATAAAAATTTTTTAAAAATTTTTTGTCGTTACTATACTTCCACTGGACGTGGAAGTAAAAAAAGAACTAAAGTTCTTCAAAGAGGATTTTAATCCATTACTTAGGCTGAAACTATTACATATAGAGAACTATTAATAACAGAAAAATATTTAAGGGAGCAAGAAAAGTAGTAGACGCTGCCACGAGTTTTCATTTTACTTCCACATCCAGTGGAAGTATAGTAACGACAAAAAAATTTTTAAAAATTTTTATTGTTCAAATAGGCTTAAAATGTCATGACACGTCGAGATTTTAATTTTGAGCGAAAAAAAAAAAATTCTGTCTGTCTGTCTGTCGGTCTGTCTGTAACTTTTTTTTTGTGCGCACGTTTACTCTGGAACCGTTTGAGGTATTGACTTGAAATTTGGTACACATATGTACCTTAATGAGATCTAGAACTAGATTATATTTTCATCTTGTTCCGTCGAAGGGTGGGGGGGTAAATTGGGGTAAATGGGTAAATCAAGCAGGTAAGAGTCCATAAAATTGATATTTAGTATATACAAGACAAGCTAAGGTCTTAAAAAAATTTTTGGTATTAGCCACCCCCCATTACCAACCCTCATCCCCTTATTAAAGGGGATGAAAAAAACTTGTGATTTAGTGTATGTACAAGAACCAGAAACCTCAAAACATTTTTTTACTTCATCCACCCCCACTACCACCCCCCTATCACAACCCCCACCCCACTACCGATGTGGGGTATCGTTTTATAGGTTCTTGGGGTAGAGGATTTCAAATATTATATTATTAAAGTTCCATAAACAATTATTTCCACATACAAAGTTTTTTCGTTGTGAGTGACTTGGATAGAGAATTGGATGTGGAAGTAGTGATTCCTTGGGCAGCGGTTTTTTTTTTTATATATATAATGCCTTATTTATATTAACGTCCTGGCGAAGTTTAGCTAATGCTTCTCTACCACTTAACCAGGACGGCGAGATGAGATACGGTCACCAATCCAAGTGACGGTCTCGCCCGGCGTGCTTAGCTTTGCCGATCGAGGTCCAGTCAGTGCCCCAGTACCGTACCTCACCAATTAGAATTTGTATTAAATTAATTTAATTTTCGCTTTGTGCTTTTTCGCTAATTACTATTCATGGTGAATATTTCACGAGCTTTTCATTGCCGTTGTTCGAGTGTATGCAGTTAAAGGAAGTCTGGACCAGGAGCTCCAAGAACTGCCAGAAATACCAGAAGATCACAGAGGATTTCGCCGAGATACGACTAGCCCATATAAGCATTCAATTCATATGTTCAGTTTTAAATTTCGTTTTATATTATAATACAGTCTGCTATCTCAAATCACGCATCGGCTATCGGAGCCGATTTAAAAGCTGATAGTAAAATTTGTTAATTTCAAACCCGATGACGTCATTTTAAGTGGTCAGCATCGATTTCCAGATGGCCAAAACAATCGTTTTCGTACTCACAACTATTATTACTAACTGAAGAGCTATTGTACTTAATTAAATTGAATAATTTTTTCATTTTTTGTTAGAATCACTGAGATACACTCAAAGAAAATGATAGGTAAATTCAACCAAAAAGAGCATATGAAATCGCGCCTATCTAGTTTCATAGTTAAATCAATCAGGAAAGAATAGTCATACAACTTTACTTGTTTTCGTAAAGAAATAGTAGTTTAATAATCATATCTTCTTGTAACAAATTAAATAGTACAATGACATTTTTTTATGTTCACTAACAATTTTCAATTTGGTCTACAATTAAATAGTACAACGACTTTGTTTTTTGTTCACCAACTAATTTGTAGGTTGATCTACACTTTATTGTATGATGAAGTTTTTTTTGGTTAGCCAAAATCTCAGTATTGAGACATCAGACCACCCAAACCAAAGATTAGAGATCGTTTGTAAGATCCATCCAAATATATCGATGATCCCTGAGAGAATTTGAACACTGCAATCATGTTATTAATTTTCTATAAATTCATAAGAGTATAAGATAATGCATGATTGATTATTGTCAGTGATTTGTACGTGGCGTCATCTGGGAATAATTTCTATAATAGACTACGTGGTAAGTAAGCAAATGTTATGGTAATTCTTTTAGAACTTCTAGAAGACGACAATAATATTGGTTTTTCTACCAAGTACAATAATACAGCGAACTAATACTGGGTTAGAATTACAATTCGATAATAGTTAAAAATAAAATATACTATTATCTAGTTTAATTTGACAAAATTCAACAAAATAATAGTCAGATGAAAAAAATAATAGTCTCATTCATCTATTTTTTAAGTTAATGTTTGTTTTGTTGTACGACAACTTTTTATTAATTAAAATAACAATCACCTCTTCTTTAAAAATACCATCAATATAATTTAGTTTAACAAAATTAACGATATTGTTAGTTAACCATTTTTTTTTTGTTGAATTTACCCATACTATTTCTTTGAGCGTACAAAGGGATACCAATTTGAACATTTTCTATAAATTTAAATGGATCCAGTAGTTATTCTGAGTTTTGTACAGCCCATTTACATTGAATATCTAATAGGAGAAACCCAACTCACATTAAAATTCTGGTAACTGAATCTCATTTTAAATAATATGCACTCTGAGCTATATATGCATTCATTGTATTCCCATGACAGACTTCATATTATTTCTAAAAACCAGAGGGAGTAATGCATTGTATCGTTGCATTTCAAAATGTTAATGTAATTATACATGAAGGTTACTAATGACTATATTTTTAACAGGAAATATAAAATTACAAGTTAGTGAATGTCATTAAATGAAAACTTTTCTTTTAGGGAAACTATGAAATAAGTTTTCGATGTCTGTACATAAATACACCAGATCATTACGAAAACGCACTTTGATCAATAAGAAATTTCATATAGTATTTATTTACCAGATGGTTTATAAAATACCGTAAATACATCCACGTAGCGCAGTGGAAGTGAAGTAACCGTAAAAAATGACTTTTTTGTTCAAATAGGATTAGAATGTCATGAAATGTCGAAACTTTAAGTTTGAGCGCACAAAAATTTCTATAGTGACCATGGGTATCAATTATTAATAATGTCTTTTTGCATATTAGTTCAATAACGGGGTACTTTATAGTTACAAGAAACGAGGTAGTAATTTCTTTTTTTTATCTTGTATATATTGTAGAGAGTATGTAGAATCCAAGTTTTAGACCTCCAAACCCTTGGCAAATTTTTGTGTGGACGAAAAAACCAGGAATTTGTGGCACTTTTTTCAGTTTGCGGTCTATAACTTAAAAACAATGCATCCAATCGAAGAGTCATTTATTATCAAAATTAAAGAGCATTAACTTTTACTTCGAATGAGTACCTTAAAGTTGATATTTCATCAAGGTATGGGCGTATTTAACCCTCCCTTCGATCCGACACCGCCGGTCATGCGCGTCCCTTTATTTTTGGTTAATAAACTTTGGGCCTTTCTTTACATTATGCTTTTATGTCGACAACCCATTTTCTCAAATTAATGTGGATAAAAAGAAATAAAAGAAAATAATAAATATATTTATGTGGGACATTTTGGATTTTGAGTGTATTTTGCTTAATATTGATCGAAATTGGAAAACCAAGCAATCTGTGAACTTGAAATTACATGCTCTACAACTTTCACTCTATGGATTTTTTCATTTAGATTACCCGTTTCAGAGTTGAAGACGTTTAAAAAGTTATAGTACAGTACCTAGAGGTAAAAAATATTCAAAACTTCGGAATAATGTCATATTGAAAGGATTTCGTTCATTTTTGGCAGTATAATAGTAAATGCTTCACAGAAAAGTTTCTATATTGTGCGGGGGCTTACTAATTTATAGGGGGTGGATTCTTAAAAAATATATATTTATTGGAGCTGAAGTAGAATCAAATTTTAAGAAGAAAAGGTTCTATGCAATTTTTCTTATAAATTAATAGTTTCTAAGTTATAACGACTTCAAAATCGCGATTTTAGCTTAAAAAAAAAGGTATTTCCAAACGGCTTTCGTCAAGTATCTCGAAAAGTATTACTTTATCGGAAAAATGTTACAGACCAATTACAGAAAGTACAAACTGGGAATTAATTATATTTTTTGTTTATTGATGAAGGATTAATAATTTCGGAGATATTTAAGGCATCCAAGAGTTCATAAGTTAATTATTTAGAGTGAGAGTTAAATATCTCAGAAACTGTGACACTTACGTCAAGGATGCCAATAGGTAGAATAATAGGTTATTAATTAAGCTTTCAACTATTTTTTTATTTGTTTCTGTAGCATAAAAAATAAAGAAGTTATGACCAAAGCAATGTGCATCTACAAATTTTTTTTAATAACAACGTCGCCATTTTGTTACTGTAATTAGCCAGTAATTAGAAAAAAAAGAATTTCAAACACTGTTTCTTATTAATATATAGCATGATATAGATGCTCAAATTTTTTGGTTTGTAGCACTTGCTTTAGAAAAAAATATAGTTTAAACTATAAAGGTATTTCCGATAAAACGTATTTTTTTTCCTTTTCCAAATATCTCGATAAATATTAGTTTTATTGAAAAATGAGTAGAGACCAAAAATAAAATTCATAAACTGATAATGAATTTCGCTTGTTTATTTATTTACATAGATTTAATAGTTTCGGAGATATGAGATATTTACAAATGGCGTCCGAACGTTTATAAGACGAAAAATGCAGTTTAAATGTTAAATATCTCAGAAACTGTGACACCTACGTCACGCATGCTAAGAAATGAAATTAAAGACAATTAATTGCGCTTTCAATTTTTATATATTTTATATAAAAAGGTCGCCATTTTGTTACTCTAATTAGCCAGTAATTTAAAAAAATTACCTCAAATACAGTTTTTCGTTAAGATGTAGCATTACCTAGATGCTCAAATTTTGTTGCTCATTTAAAGCACTTGTTTTAGAAAAAAATGCATTTATAACTTTGAAGGTAATTTCGAAACACTTGGATACCAAATATAAAGTTAAATATCTTCGAAATTATTAATCCTACATCAATAAACAAAAAATATTATTAATTCCCAGTTTGTACTTTCTGTAATTGGTCTGTAACATTTTTTCGATAAAGTAATACTTTTCGAGATAGTTGACGAAAGCCGTTTGGAAATACCTTTTTTTAAGCTAAAATCGCAATTTTGAAGTCGTTATAACTTAAAAACTATCAATTTATGTGAAAAATTGCATAGAACCTTTTCTTCTTAAAATTTGATTCTACTTCAGCTCCAATAAATATATATATTTTTTAAGTGCCACTCCTGAGAGGGGGTGGCATCCACCCCCTATAAATTAGTAAGCCCCCGCACAATATAGAAACTTTTCTGTGAAGCATTTACTATTATACTGCCAAAAATGTACGAAATCCGTTCAATATGACATTATTCCGAAGTTAAAACCTCCAGTTACTGTACTATTACCCAGTGTGAATTTTTTACAAGTTGGTAAAAATTGTTGTTGTTCGACTGCCCTTTATGACAACTTTGAGGTATTCATTCGAAGCGAAATTTAATATTCTTTAATTTTGATAATAGACGACTTTTCGATTGGATGCATTGTTTTTAAGTTATAGGCCACAAACTGAAAAAAGTGCCAAAAATTCGTGGATTTTTCGTCCAATTTGCTAAGGGTTTGGAGATCTAAAACTTGGATTCTACATACTCTCTACAATACATACAAGATAAAAAAAAATCCACTATTCGTTTAAAGTAATTATCACCCCCTTTCGATGATGCCGTTCCTGAACTATATGTCGGTGACGGATAAATTTTCGACTACTACTTTTTAACCATATCGCGGTAATATTTTGACATTGTCTTATTTGGTTTCGTTAAATGTGTGTGCAAATAAAACCTTTTAAGTTGTGTCTATAAATTTCTTCTCTAGCTACGTAATAATATAATTATATAAACATAACATAAACACACCACATAAGTTGAAAACTCCCATTTCTAATGCCAAGGCTGTCTGGAATATATAGGTTAGGGACAAGTGAAACACAGCTTTCAATGGCTTATAAAAACGTAGTTACAAATTAATTATCATAACTAAAAAACCGCTGCCTAGGGAATCACTACTTCCACATCCAGACTTCCTATCTAAGTCTCTTGCAATGAAAATGATTAATTAAAAAAAAAAATTGAGGCCTTGGGTTCTTGTATACACGCTAAATTACAATTTTATTTTTTTCACCCCCTTTAATAATGGGGTGGGGGTAGTAATGGGGGTGGCTAATGCCAAAAAATTTTTTGAGACCTTAACTTCTTTTATATACACTAAATACCAATTTTATGGACTCTTACCTGCTTGATTTACCTATTTACCCCAATTTACCTCAATTTAACCCCCAACCCTTGAACGGAATAAGGTGAAAATATAATCTAGTTCCAGATCTCGTTAAAATACATACATGTACCAATTTTCAAGTCAATATCTTAAACGGTTCCAGAGTAATCGTGAGCACAAAAAAAAAGTTACAGACAGACAGAAAATTTTTTTTGCTGAAACTTAAAATCGTTTCATGACATGAACAACAAAAATTTAAAAAAAAATTTTTGTCGTTACTATACTTCCACTGGATGTGGAAGTAATTAAACAGAACTGAATACCAAGCAGACAAATCAATTATTACATATTAGACACACTCGCTCTGGAAGCAAATAAACTAAAATAAGTAAATAAAGCTAAAAGCAACGTGATTATTACACACGGTAACTCATTATAAAGTAAGTTAAAAAAAAATCAAAACTATGCACTCTACAACACAATTCGTTGTATTTGATGTTCTCTCTGCTTAAACAAGCGAGCGTTAACTTAATTATTAAACTTCTTCAATTAAAAATAAAGCTTAAATAGGTAAATATAAATATCAGTGAACACTTTAATATAATAATTCTTCAATACTTCAGAGTGCCTAGTTTGCCATGTGGTCTAATCTAGCGTTACTAGATGGCGGTACTATAACAATATTTCATCCGATATCGGCAACCTTAAAACATAAAGCCGGGAGATTGGTAAAATATGGAATGCTTTATGTATTTCCTCGTAATGTGATTGGTTGAAGCATGCCTGAGGACTTTTTACAGTGAAGACCAGTTTGTGCAATACAATACCTGTGGTGTAAGGTATATTGTTTTTCTTGATTGTCAATACATTTAAAATATGACGAATTGCGTGAACTTTAAGTTTCTGCAGCTGCATTTGTGTAAATATGTAAATCTACTTTGTTTTTACTAGATGAGCCGTTTTGGAAATGCATTTTTATGTGACGTAAATGATAAAATTGAAAATAACGGTCAATAAACTCTAAAAAAACGACAAGAAAACGTCCGAAGGCAAATAATTACAAAACATAATATTAAAGATGTACTTAATGAATTATTTATTCGTGAAATACCACTCGTGCTTTTAAATTTTATCTATAAATTTTTGCTCTAGCAGGCCCAGCTGTATAACCCTGGGGGTGGCAGCAATTCCTACCGCACGCTGGTAAATCAATCAATCAATCAATCAATCAAGCCAAGTTGCCAAAAGGCAATATAAAGAATGTAAATTGGTAGTTTATTGTCAAAGAAATCAGGTAATAAACTATCAACTTACACTCTTTATATTACCAGGCGACAAAGCTTTCGAAAAAATTAATACATAAAATTTTAAGCATAAGTGACATTACATTTGATAAATATAAGGTAAAAGTGTATTAAACTTACATATACTCCTGCATTGACTCGTTCGTAATTCCATCTGGCCACTCCATGTAACAGATAACCCTCTCTTCCCCATCTGATAAGATATCGGTGTAGGTCCTGAAGTACATTAAAGAAGGAATTCCTATTATGATGCCCATCACCCAAGTAAATAAAGCTAAAAGCAACGTGATTGTTTTCCCCATACGTGGCTTTAGTGGAGTCATTATAGCCATGTATCTGAAAAATAATATCGAACGTAAATTGTAATCAATTATAAACTGCTATGCTATGTGTAACTGGATGCGAATATTTGTCAATTAATTTAATTTAGAAAATTAAATTCTGGATCAATATCGATACATGGAATACATAAGGAAGTCAAACAGATTACTTTTTCTAAGACTGTTGAAAAAAACTGTACTTTTTTCATTATTATTATAGTATGTAAAGGGGTCTACACACGATCCAGCGGCAGGGACCCAGCCATGTCGGCATGTTTTGAACTCATTCGTAAAAGTGAACTGGTCCCATGGAATTCCAATTATCTTCAAAGCGTACCGACAATGTCGGGTCCCTGCCTCTGGATCGCCCCTTAAAACATGTTTTTCTGAAATCGATAAAATTTCAGATCCTAAAATACGCTATTCTAGTATTTTAGTTCGTTGCTAAGCAACTGTTAGAAAACAGTCCAGGAAAGTTTCCCGGACTGTTTTTTATATATATTTTAATATGTACATATTTTACTTCCACATCCAGTGGATGTATAGTAACGACAATGAATTTTTTAAATATTCTTATTGTTTAAATAGGCTTAGAATGTCATGAAACGTTGAGATTTTAAATTTGAGAAAAAAAATATGTCTGTCGGTTTGTCTGAATGTAATTTTTTTGTGCGCACGATTACTCTGGAACCGTTTGAGATATGACTTGAAATTTGGTACACGTAAGTATTTTAATGAGATCTGGAACTACCAGCCCCATCCCATTATTAAAGGGGGAAAGAAATAAAATTTTGATCTAGTGTGTTTACAAGAACCAAAGGCCTCACATTTTTTTTTACCTCGGCCACCCGCACTATCATCCCCTACCACGACCCCCACCGCCTCTACCGATTTGGCATATTGTTTCATGGGTTTTTGGGGTAGGCGATTTCAAATATTATATTATTAAAGTTAGATAAACAATTAGGTCATCATTTAGTTTGAAAAAATACACCAGACTCTACCTAGATATCCAGGGATTTTTGGGGTCGCTGATTCCGACGCCGAGATCGGTTAAGCTCTATCACGTCAGGTTCAAGGTCATTTGAAGGTCAAACTAAGAAAAGGTGGTTGAAAAAATCTGAAAAAATTCACACATAGGTTTTTGGGGTCGCTGAGTCCGAATCCTTAAAACGCATCCGGAGGTCATTTTAAGGTTAATTTGAGAAAAACAGAGGGGATGCTGTCAAAAAATCTGAAAAAACTTATATATAGGTTTTTTTTGGGTCGCTGAGTCTGCATCCGATGCCATTTGATCTCTACCACGTCAATTTCAAGGTCAAACTAAGAAAAGGTGGTTGAAAAATCTGAAAAAATTTACACATAGGTTTTTGGGATCGCTGAGTCCGAATCCGGTGGTGGCTTTAAAAGGCATCCAGAAGTCATTTCAAGGTTAATTTGAGGAATACAGAGGGGAGGCTGTCAAAAAATCTGAAAAAATTTATATACAGGTTTTTTGGGTCGCTGAGTCTGCATCAGATGCCGCTTGACCTCTACCACGTAAGTTTCAAGGTCATTTGAAGGTCAGACCAAGAAAAGGTGGTTGGGAAATCTGGAAAAATTCACGCATAGGTTTTTGAGGTCGCTGAGTCCGAAACCGGTGCTCACTTACCCTTATAAGGCATCCGGGGGTCATTTCAAGGTCATTCTGAGGTCATTTTAAGCCGGAATTCGTCCGCAAGCTTTAGTTGCACATGAAGATTCTTCGGCTATCTCAGTGCAAATATATTTATCTCAATGAATCACTTAGTTTTTCTCTGTGAAAGTTGCTTATATTCACCACATAAATCCTGTGGAACGTAAAGACTAACCTTTAGGTATAGTTGCAGAAGCAGAGCGAACATGAAAGTAGAGAGTACCTTGAGTATTCGATAGATGGCGCATGCCCACCGCAAGTGAGTTAAGGTAGAACAGGAATATAAGTTCGGCGCGAATCACGTGCGTTGGCTTCACTCGGAGCTCAATAATGTCAGGATCAATGTAATTTAATGGTTTTTTGAGTCAGGGTTTTTAAATGTAAGTACTTTTAGCATACAGTTTTGGAAATTTCAACACACGTCAACAGCAAATTAGATAATTCCAGGAACAAAGTAAACGTTCTAGCTCGAATTTCGATTAATACACTTATGCTGAGAGAAGGGAATTAATTTGTTGTGAGCTTTCAAAAGTTTTTTTTTTTAATCTAGTTTTTGTACAATCACGCAAAACCGAGAGAGAATGGTAGGCAGAAAGGTAAGAAGACAAACTGACAAGGAGGCAGACAGACTGTCATTGGATATTTAGATGGAGGGTGGCAGATAAACAGCTAGAAACATTTAGTCAGACAGGAAGATAGACAGAATTACCGACAGAAAGGCAGGTAGAAAAGCAGGATGTCAGATAGATGGACATAGAGAAAATGCAGGTGGACGAAAAATACAGACTAACAAGCAAACAAACAGGTGTGCAGGTATAAAGGCAGACAAATAAACAGACAATAAGTAGGCAGGTGAGCATTCGTATAAATTTTTTCCATTTTTTTTTCACTTCCTATTCTTATTTTAACCTTCAAACGACCTTGAATATGAGGTGTTAAAGGTCTACCGACATCGGATCCGGACTCAGCGACCCTAAAAACCTGTGTCAATTTTTTCAGATTTTTTCAACCACCTTTTCTTAGTCTTAGTTTTTTTTACCTTCAAATGACCTTGAACCTGACGTGATAGAGCTTAAACGACCTCGGCAGCGACCCCAAAAACTCCTGAGTACCTAGGTAGAGTCCGGTGTATTTTTTCAAACTAAATGTTGACCTGTGTTATTTCCACATACAATTTTTTTTTCATTGTGGGAGACTTGGATAGAAAATCTGGATGTGGAAGTAGTGATCCCTTAGGCAGCGATTTTTTATGTGAAAATGGAATAATTTATGATCGATATAACATTTTCAACAGCCATTTTCTCGAAAACTGTCGAAGATAGACATGGAGTATGCTACATGTTTTGTTCCTAGAGTTTCTTGGGCAATCTACATTTGGAATAATATACAGTGTGCTCCATTAAAAATAACAACGTTTATACTGTTTCCAGTTAAACCGGAAATGAAAATCTTGGAGCAATCAAAATGTGCACCGTATTCAACGATACAACGTCCCAAAATTTTAAATCGATATCTTCTTTTGACATGAAAATTATAGGCTAGGTAGTAATATCGTAGGCACCCGTATTCAGTCGAAAACGTGAAATCCTGAAAAAATCCCGGAGAGTGTTTTTTTACACAGACGTAAAGTTATTAGCTAGTAATATACTAGATAACTCTATTATTAGTAGATGCCCTGAATTATATTTTTACAAAACAATACATGAACAGGAAATTCCAAAAAGAAAAAATAAAAAAGTATTACTTGTAAGTTGAAACATGTCTTTTGAAAGACAATTTAACGCGATTTTGTGTGACAGTGCAATGTAAACATCCAAGTAAACTGCTTACGATTCCATCAATGTCAAATTAATGGTTGTTTTTATACTATTGGTTTAGCAGGTTCTAAAAAACAGTTCCGCAAATATTGCCACAAAATCAAAGTTAAAGCGGCATAAAAGTGAATCCCGTCTATTTGGAATTTAAATGGAATTCAAGCGTGAGAAAAGTTAAATAAGCGTCAGATGTACGTCAACGTTTTCGATGAATACGACATTTCAAGTATAAATTATTTAAATATAATAAAAATGTAAATGTTGTTGGTTTTGTAGTAGATAAAGAACTTTTATTATATTCTATATACAGAGAGATTTAATAATAGGGGCTACAAATACATAATATATAGATATTACACATTAGAAATTTTTGAAAAGAATTATCACAGATTTAAAAATATCTGTATAGCAAAACTTATTGCTAAATTTTGTAGCTTATTACATTAAAACTGTTTTAACTATAATCCTTTTTTAAGTAATCATTTTTAGTAGCTCGACTACATTTTCTGTTATGTTTTATTTATAACCCAGCCATTGGCGCAACTAGAGGGGGGGCAGAGTGGGCCGGGCCCACCCCAGGAAAGAATAAAAATTAGCAAAAAAAATTTAAATTTATCGACTAATGTATCACTAAATTATTCGGAATCCATGAATTTAAATATATAAACGTTTTGTTTTAATGTTTTTGTTCACTAGTTCATTGGTTTAGGATTTAGGTTTCAGTTCCTTGTGAATTTTTTTAATAAAAATTGAAAATCTGAAGCGTATGTGTTTCAATATGTTCCTAATATTAAATCTCTTACTTTTAAGCGTCGTAAAACGATAAAACCATCCGAAACCAATAATATTTACATATTTGTATAGTTTTTTCATTTTATAATTTCACTGAAAGTGAAAAGTAGTTTTATGCATAATGTGTATGGCCGTGTCGATGAAATAGCTAAAATAGGATTTTCCATCTAATGGTAATTCAGAGGCAGTTGTCATACCTTGTATTCTTTGTATCATGGGGCCTGGCCACCCCCAGGAAAATTCTCTAGTTGCGCCAATGAACCCAGCCACTTTATACATAAAAAAGGCCAAACCTCTAAAAAAATCCAACCTAAGATTTTCCAACGGGATTCTCTTTATTTTGGCATCACAAATAATTTCTCAAAAGACCATAAAGCCAAATGGACGGCTAAAATAGTTACAGAAGGTCAAATGTCAAGAAAATCGGTTTTTCTCAAATATCTCGTAAATTATCGGTTTTACGTTAATTTTGGCTATTATAGAATTTGTTTGTGAGATAAATCTGCATAAAACAGATCCTATACAAAATTTACGTAGAACCAATAGTTTTTGAGATTATTGAGAAAACTTGGACATTGTGCTGCATTCGTTTCCGCGCCACCTTTGAGGTAGAATGCAAAGCGCGTCCCCTATAGGCCTAATCCATGGGTTACAAGTTATATTATAATTTTGTTGATTATGGTTCGTCTTTGCTGACTTCTTCTTCAATATTTTCATCTTCGTCAACAACCATCTCAGCGGAAAATAACGAAATGAGTTCGTCTTCATCATCGTTGAACTCAGATTCAACGGTTGTATCCTCGGACATCGTATTGAGGCACGACTGGCCTCGACAAGAACCACAAACTACGGAACATGGCAATCCTATTTTTCTGCAACCACAATTGGTGCCACAACCTTTTGTGCAATTGCAGAAAATATAATTGAGAAGTTCGTCTGGTGCAGGAGGAATCAGAGTAGTTGTTGGCTCTATCTAATAAATTATTGTTTAAAGTCCAACTCCATTGCTGAGGGTCTAGAGACTTTTCCCAGCCAAGTTTGAACCTGATAATATACCCTGAATAGATGTTGTTGAGTAGTTGCTGCTGTGGGTGGAAGTGACGACAGTTGCACAGGTTTATTGATTAGCAAATTTTTCGAACAGTTTTCTATTTTAAATGCCGCCAATGCTTCCTGTAAATCTGGTCTTTTTTGTAATGCTTTAAATGCATTTATTTTTCTTTTTCGAAATAAAGCAATGGAATGTTAGAAAGCTATTACTAAAAGCCCTTACTATTATTATTATGAATAAGCGTCCATTTCAAGGATATCTCAGACAGAAATTATGCGGGTATATGTGCATAAACGATGTTCCTCTGTATTCATATAGACCAAGAGCTAGCAACGATTTATTTACCTCATAAGCAAAATGTGGTTTGAGCCTAGGAACATGTAGAGGTTGTCTCGCAATACAATAATCGGTTTTGTCTGATGGCCGCACATCTTGCGTTCTCACAGATCGGGAGGGTGGAAAAATATAAAATTTTGCATTTAATTACGTCATGAGGAAAATGGATAAAATCAACTCTGTTGTAAAGCTCTTATACCCAGAGACACATATATGCCAAATCTGACTGAAAAGTCCCTTGCTTTCATTAAACCAGACTGACCTGAACGTGATGAAATTTTTGCATTTATTTTCCTCATGAGGAAGATGGATGAAACCTTCGTATTTATTTAGCTTTAGGTTAGCCAAACATGAATATATCAAATCTGACTGATAAAGCTCTTGTTTAAGGTCCATCAGACACGATTAAAAAAAAATGTATTTTTTTACCTCATCACCAAAATGAATGAACACTGCATATTTCTGTAGCTTTACGTTAGCCAAACGTGAATACATCAAATCTGACTGATAAAGCTCTTCTTTAAGGACCATCAGACGCAATTAAAAAAATATATATTTTTTATCTCATCAGCAAAATGAATGAACACTGCATATTTTGGTAGCTTTAGATTAGTCAAACACGCATATATCATATCTGACTGATAAAGCTCATGTTTAAGGTCTACTAGACAATTTGACTAAAATTGTTTTTTTACGTTATTTGTTCAAATTCTCAAAATCTGTTTTGAATTTGAATTTATCCTCGTAATGTGAGAATGGAAAAAAATGTTGCATTATGAAACTAAAATCTTTATTAAATAATATAGTTAAGAATATATTTGTAGGCGCAAGTATTAAATAATAGTTTTAAACAAACTTATTCTGTATCAGATTCATCATTGCTGTCTTAGCAGTAGTCAATGATTTGTAAATCATTAATTTCATCATCCTCAAGATTTTCGTCAAGTTCCAAATTATTCTCGATAATTTCTATAGATTCGGGAAATTCAGGACCATCGAACCAGTGTGGTTTATATTTACCATCTTCGAGTATCCATCCTGAATCTAGTGGTGATCACAAAAGGTTCGTTTTTAAAGGATTAGTAGCATTACACCACAGCTTGCAGACGTAGTTGGTTCGTTTCAGTTTTTGATCTCTAACTACTCTGCAGGGTGGAAAGCTTTGTCCATCTGCACCTTTTACGAATTTCACTTCTCGTGGTTTATACGTAAGTTAAAACTTTGCAAATCGTACAGAGCTTGTATGGTCTTCGTTTTTATAACCATATATTTCGCACGTGAACTTCTCTTGGATACACAGGTCTCTTCCGAAATTGGTTCCTCACCCAATGAGGCAAAGGCTTTTTGATAGTCCACATTTTTTTCTAAAATTTTAAGTGGTCGTGATTTGCCTTTCCGAAAGAAAGCAGCCGTATAGTCACAGCCTGTGTAGGCATGGAAGCCTGGTAAAGCTTTTGAAAGGGAGAAACCTAATTTATTATAAATTTTCTTGACGTTCACGTATCGTAAATTATTTTGCGACTTTACGCCCATTTCAAGGTATAAATTGAGTTTATCATTAAATTTATGAAAATTTCCCGGCAAGATAATAAGAACATCTGTATCATTTGTTCTTACAATAATTGTCCCCTTTTCTTCCTCTTTCTTTACATGATATGCCATTATGTAATCGGCCTCCTCTTGTTCACTCATTAGCTCTTTAACTTCTGTTACGTTAACGCATTCACCCATGTCGACTGACGTGAAACAGAAACATTTATCTTGATAGGTTGCATACAATTCTTTACATCCTAGAATTGTAGCGTACTGAGGTGCTTCCCACTCTTTGATTAAAAAATCAACAAATGATTGTTTGAAATAATTATTATGAAGGGCATCATTAAAATTTGATGGTTTCTTCATGTCTGGTCCTTGTATTGAATAATGTATTAGTCGGTCAGATTGTCCAGCACGATCTGTGAGAACGCAAATTGAACCTCGCGCAAGTATGGCGACAGTCAGGAGAAGCGCAATCGCACTACAAAATACGCTAGAGCCAGTATTGTTGTTATTATAACTGTTTCAAATTTCCCGATCTTGCAAAACAGTAGCATACAAGTAGGGTGCGGTGGTATAAAGTCAATTTGGAAATCGTAAAAGAAGGTCGATACAGCGCCGACGTTTGATCTGTGCCGTCGTCAAAGACTGCCGCGGTAAAAATCTACGTCGTTTTCTCAATTAGAAATTCTATAATAAAACTTCAGTACAGTTGGTTGGTAAGTGTGTGTAGGACAAGTATTTAGTTTTGTAAACCTCCTTACTATTTAACGTATCTCAATAATTATTATGTGACAAAATTCCATCAAATGAAGTATATTTTAATTAATTTTATGAAATTTGTCCCATACTAATTAAATTACATTAAATGGTAGGGAGGCTTAACAAATAAATGCTTGTCCTACATAATGTTGCATCCAACTATACCTACAGGTACGCTATGGGTAGGTGAAGGGTATGAGGTAAAAAAAATACATTTTTTTTCAAATTGTGTCTGATGAACCTTAAACAAGAGCATTATCAGTCAGATTTGATGTATTCATATTTGGCTAACCTAAACCTAAAGAAATATGAGAGGTTCATTCGTTTTGCTGATGAGATAAAAAAAAATATATTTCTTTAATTGCGTCTGATGGTCCTTAAACAAGAGCTTTATCAGTCAGATTTGATGTATTCACGTTTGGCTAACGTAAAGCTACAGAAATATGCAGTGTTCATTCATTTTGGTGATGAGGTAAAAAAATACATTTTTTTTTAATCGTGTCTGATGGACCTTAAACAAGAGCTTTATCAGTCAGATTTGATATATTCATGTTTGGCTAACCTAAAGCTAAATAAATACGAAGGTTTCATCCATCTTCCTCATGAGGAAAATAAATGCAAAAATTTCATCACGTTCAGGTCAGTCTGGTTTAATGAAAGCAAGGGACTTTTCAGTCAGATTTGGCATATATGTGTCTCTGGGTATAAGAGCTTTACAACAGAGTTGATTTTATCCATTTTCCTCATGACGTAATTAAATGCAAAATTTTATATTTTTCCACCCTCCCGATCTGTGAGAACGCAAGATGTGCGGCCATCAGACAAAACCGATTATTGTATTGCGAGACAACCTCTACATGTTCCTAGGCTCAAACCACATTTTGCTTATGAGGTAAATAAATCGTTGCTAGCTCTTGGTCTATATGAATACAGAGGAACATCGTTTATGCACATATACCCGCATAATTTCTGTCTGAGATATCCTTGAAATGGACGCTTATTCATAATAATAATAGTAAGGGCTTTTAGTAATAGCTTTCTAACATTCCATTGCTTTATTTCGAAAAAGAAAAATAAATGCATTTAAAGCATTACAAAAAAGACCAGATTTACAGGAAGCATTGGCGGCATTTAAAATAGAAAACTGTTCGAAAAATTTGCTAATCAATAAACCTGTGCAACTGTCGTCACTTCCACCCACAGCAGCAACTACTCAACAACATCTATTCAGGGTATATTATCAGGTTCAAACTTGGCTGGGAAAAGTCTCTAGACCCTCAGCAATGGAGTTGGACTTTAAACAATAATTTATTAGATAGAGCCAACAACTACTCTGATTCCTCCTGCACCAGACGAACTTCTCAATTATATTTTCTGCAATTGCACAAAAGGTTGTGGCACCAATTGTGGTTGCAGAAAAATAGCATTGCCATGTTCCGTAGTTTGTGGTTCTTGTCGAGGCCAGTCGTGCCTCAATACGATGTCCGAGGATACAACCGTTGAATCTGAGTTCAACGATGATGAAGACGAACTCATTTCGTTATTTTCCGCTGAGATGGTTGTTGACGAAGATGAAAATATTGAAGAAGAAGTCAGCAAAGACGAACCATAATCAACAAAATTATAATATAACTTGTAACCCATGGATTAGGCCTATAGGGGACGCGCTTTGCATTCTACCTCAAAGGTGGCGCGGAAACGAATGCAGCACAATGTCCAAGTTTTCTCAATAATCTCAAAAACTATTGGTTCTACGTAAATTTTGTATAGGATCTGTTTTATGCAGATTTATCTCACAAACAAATTCTATAATAGCCAAAATTAACGTAAAACCGATAATTTACGAGATATTTGAGAAAAACCGATTTTCTTGACATTTGACCTGCTGTAACTATTATTGTAGCCATGGCTTTATGGACTTTTGAGAAATTATTTGTGATGTCAAAATAAAGAGAATCCCGTTGGAAAATCTTAGGTTGTATTTATTTTTTTAGAGGTTCATGTAAAAAGTAATTGGGCTGTAAGGTAGCAAGGCCGGATATTAATTGGCACGCTCCTAGGCTAACGATATATTTGTGCCTTCTTATTATATGAAAATTGGTGAGAGGGGGGGAGAGGTAAAATGGAAAAACATCTACGAACGGGAGACGCAAGAAATTTTTTTTTCCTCGAAAATGAAAATTGATGAGCGGGGGAGGGGGTAATGGAAAACATTTTTTGTCGAGCGGGGGAGGAGGTAGGGTGGCGCAAGATGAAAAATAATATTCCTCCACAACACAATGTGGTAACTCATCACACAAATATCTATATTTCCCATCCCACATTTCTGTACCAAGCGTCATGTGGCTCTCACTGCTGGCAAAAAGCATAAGTCTAATCCAACCCATCGTAGACGTAGTCGACTCGGCGGTATGTTCCCGGGGGTGGCAGCACTGTCTACCGTACCCTGGTAAATTAATCAATCAATTTTAAACAACAATCGATTAATTTTTAAGATACTAACTAGCCAGAGCTCTACTTAAAGGTCTTTTTATAAGCTGCAAAAAAGTTTCTTACGATTGTCTCTATTATAGTTTCCGAATTATACAGTTGTCAGTTTTTCACTCTATCTATTTTTTAATTGTTCATATAAGCAATTAAAAATTAAAAGTACACATTTTTTTTACATTAGAGGCTTTTTTAAAAGTTAATATCTTTATTGTTTTTCGACGATTTTACGAGTTTCGGATATGTTGTTCCTGAAACAGTTGCGAAATTTAATGACTAACAAGCGCAAAACGTACTCTTTGCCAATTTACTGAGCTTTTTATATAATTGTTACACATTCTATAGGATACTCTTCGCAGTTTTCTTGTAAATAATGTTAGTTTTTGGACATCCTAAAATTTTCTGATACCAACTTTGTTGTGAAAAAAAAATATATGAAAAAAAACTGAAAAAAAAATCATCTAACCTGTCTGGAATTCGAACACATGATATTTGCAAGAGAGATATATAATATTTTATTTAAAGTTTAAGTACAATATATGTGCCTCGTTGGATCCTAGCCCGGAACCAGCCAGACAACCACGGCGAACATAGCCGAGGTGGGTGTGAAGTTGGGCAGGGTAGGTCCGGTTCGGCTTGGAAGTAAATTCGAGGGGGGAGGCTAGAAGCTCCTGTCTGCCACAGGCAGACTTAAAAACTAGATTAGAATTTTTTATGTGTCCACATGGACCTAAAAGTAACTTAAAAACAAACGCAACACTAAGAACACTAAAATCGTAGGCAAGCGCACTTCGTAATTTTGATTGTTGATACGGGGAACACAACTAAACGAAAAAACCCGTTCGAACAAATGACGACCTTGTGGTCTGATCGCCGACAAGCAAGTTAGGGTGGAAATAAAATTGTGGTTTAAAAAATTAGGATTTAGTAAGTTTTCGGCCTAGGGGTGATTTAGAAAGACAAAAAAGGAACAAAAATAACAAAAAGGATAAAAGAACAAAATTGTACAAACACAAAGGGGCAGTAAGAGGAATTGGAAAGATGTAAAGTTGAGGAAAGATAAGAGTAAGGGTAAGTAAGTTATCGTAGAAGCGTGCTACCATCCAGTTTGAATGTCTGATATATACCTTTCGAGAATCATATTTCAACGCATTAGATATATTATTATAAAATAATATATTAGTAAAATGTATAAACAAAAAAAATATATTATAGAGATAACATTTGGCAAGATTTTTATTTAAGTACAAGCGACAAAAATTGAGAAAATATTTTTTTTAAAATTTAATGATCAATAACTTTCTTATTCACCGATTGATTTTCTTCAAAAACATATTGGGTTCTTCCTCTAGCTAACACTAACTTACTTTCCAATCGGATTTTTCTTTCTTATGTTATCGTGTTTACAAAAAACGTGACATACGGACAGACGGACGGACAGATGGATGGGCATTTGGAAAGTTGTTCAGAATTCGTTCAGTAACACAATGATATGAACATTTTTTCTCTACGAGCGATATTTCCGGTTTTAGAAATGTGCCGATCAAATGTAATATACTTTTCGTTTTTGCGAAGAGTATAATAATTCTCATGTGGACACTTATGGCAAGAGCATTTTACTTGACTCTAAAACCCATTGTTATAAATATAATTCCATCACTTTTTTCTTTCGTGAATCATTATGTATCAATCCAGACAACGCATCTCTTGTGAGATCATCGAGTCCTTGAAACTGTGATTATAACGAAGTTTTAAAAAGGATTTTAGCGAATCGCAATCAATCAGGATTCTAACAAGCGTGGGAAGAGAATGAAAATGAAATGACCCCAAGGAATAAAAAAATTCATGAAATAAAATTAGAGTGGCTGCAGCCGGAATGTAAAGAGAAACGAATGTCAAATATAGAGGAAAGGGCGGTAGGCATTTTATGTTGATTATTAAGTTTTTTCTCGTAGTTGTACTTTTCTTGTAGCATTTCTAATGAATATTTTCATTAAAGTAACTTTTTATCATGGAGATTTGCTGGTGACAACGGAGCTTAAACTGTTTTGTGGCATGACAAAGATATGTATCCCAGCTTACAAGAAGCAGATGCGTTAATTAAATGTTAATGATAATTAAATGAGTCCTAAGTGAAATTTCGTGATCAATATAGTGCAAAAAGCTTCAGGCTATCTAAAACACTATTAAATATTAAAGCGCTTTTAAATTATTTATAATATTGTATATTAGATCGTAAACAGCATTTTCAGTTGACATGTTCTTCTGAAATAAAAATAATAGCCCTGGAGGCAGCGTTGCATTTTTGATAGTGATTTTACGCCGCTTAATTACTTCCACATTCAGTGGAAGTATAGTAACGACAAAAAAATTTTAAAGAAATTTTATTGTTCAAATAGGCTTAGAATGTCACGAAATGTCGAGATTTTAAGTTTGAACGAAAAAAAAATTTCTGTCTGTCGGTCTGTCTGTAACTTTTTTGTGCGCACGTTTACTCTGGAACCGTTTGAGATATTGACTTGAAATTTGGTACACATATGTACTTTAACGAGATCTAGAGCTAGATTATATTTTCATCTTGTTCCGTCGAAGGGTTGGGGGGTAAATTGGGGTAAATTTGGGGAAAATAGGTAAATCAAGCAGGTAAGAGTCCATAAAATTGGTATTTAGTATATACAAGAGAAGCTAAGGTCCCAAAAAAAGTTTTGGCATTAGCCACCCCCATTACCACCCCCACCATTATTAAAGGGGATGAAAAAAAATTGTGATTTAGTGTGTGTACAAGAACCAGAAAGCTCAAAATATTTTTTTACTTCATCCACCCCCATTACCACCCCCCATCACCACCCCACCCCGCTACCGATGTGGGGTATCGTTTTATGGGTTTTTGGGGTAGATGATTTCAAATATTATATTATTAAAGTTCCATAAACAATTATTTCCACATACAAATTTTTTTCGATGTGAGTGACTTGGATAAAAAATTTGGATGTGGAAGTAGTGATTCCTTGGGCAGCGGTTTTTTGTGTGTAATCGATAGTCTAGATATGGCTAACAATAGAAACAAGCGTCAGCTGTCGGGATCGTGGTGGACCTGGTCGTGAGAGAACATCTACTATGTCGAAAAAGAAAAAAATCAAAAATGATTTCAAGTCGTTTTAAAATTTGTACAACAAATGTTTACATGATAATAATAATTTAAAAAAAGTTAGCTGCGTGGATAATGAGGGATTATACGTCAGCGTACGTATATAAATCTGTATAGAAAAATAATTGATGTAAAATCATTTCAGGTTCAATGAAACTTATACAGCTAACTCTTTATACTATTAAAATGATAAAAACAATCGTCAGCTATTCTTTCAATGAGGGTAAGACCGTCAGCTGAGGGATTATAAGTACTGAGCGAGCTCTTAATCTGAGTATGGTGGAATCCAATGTATGATCTAACTGACGATCTTTCCGCCTTTATATCAATAGCTGACGTACATTTTCATTTAATATATTGTTTAAATAATCATTTCTAGAAACTTTAAGTGACTTGAAATCAATTTGAACTAAAAATTTATGGTTTCAATTACAATGGTAATATACACTAATGCTGGAAAATAAACAATTTTAAAAAATATATTTTTCCATTGTATTTTTCTGTAGGTTAAATTTGCACAGACCTTGACAAATTGTGACAGTAACTATCTGCGCGTTTCTATGTAAATTTCCTGCGCCCTTACTTATGACCGTTAGGGCTCTATTTAAGTAGAAGAATTCGGGGGATACATTTATCTAGCCACTGAACAACCTGCAGTGTAACTCGCATTGGCGGGAAAAATTCGCGCATCCAAGTTGGCGCACGTGAAATCGCCATTTTTTTGGAGCATTTGTAGACTTGCTTTTCAGTCGCAGTTGCCAAGCCGTTGCCTGCGAAGAGGACATGTAGGTAAGTATGCAGTTTTTTCAGCTTACCATGTTTATATAAAATAAATTTGATTATTGCTATATTTAAAAACGTATATCTTCTTCCTTCATTTCATGTTTATTTCTAATTAAAGACAAGAGCTTAAGATCATTGAAAGAGGAAGCCGTTACTTTCTAGAAACTTGTTTTAAACCAGAACAAGGATTTCCTTTTTTGTGGAGACTGCAGAGAACGTGCTGAAGTCTTACTAATACTATTGGGCGGAACTCACCGGCAGAAGCCTGGAGTTTTTCAAAAAGCAAGATAGATGTCAACAATCATCTATGCAGCAAAAATGTGCCCATTTAGCGAGTACCTCGGTTATGAGCTAGAAAAGGTTGATAAATTGCGGCAAATCTGTCTTTTCAATGCTCTGGTTTACATTAAATGCTAGTTGAACGCTCCTAAAGCAGCAGATGCCCCATGAATGATTTACAACTATGGCGCTGCTTAAACAGTTACAAAACTCTTGATCCTAAAGCAGTTTAGGCCGCACTAATAAGTTTCAATCGACACTTATGGTATTTGAAAGAGGAGACAGTACCGGTATCACTCTTTTCAAATAAGATATCTGACAGTAAAAAAAGCCTAAAGAATCCCAACTACATTCATTTAATTAGAGAAAATATATTTTTCAAAATTAATTTCGGCGTTTTTTTACAGAAATTTAAAACTGTAGCCCCCAGGGGCAAACTTTCTCCTAAACATACAGGTTTTAAACCTCATATCGTTTCATTAGGAATCAAAGGGAATCAGAAAAATCCTGGGGAGCAACAATTTTCAAAAAAAATATATTTTTTAAGACCCTACACATTATGTATGCTATGAAAACTAGATTAAAACCATAAATTTTAGTTTAAATTGATTTCAAGTCACTTGAAATTTCTAGAAATGATTATTTAAACAATATATTAAATGAAAATGTACGTCAGCTATTGATATAAAGGGGGAAATATCGTTAGTTAGATCATACATTAGATTGCATCATACTCAGATTAAAAGCTCGCTCAGCACTTATAATCCCTCAGCTGACGATCTTACCCTCATTGAAATAATAGCTGACGATTGTTTTTATCATTTTAATAATATAAAGAGTTAGCTGTATAAGTTTCATTGAACCTGAAATGATTTTACATCAATTATTTTTTTATACAGATTTATATAAGCGGCTGACGTATAATCCCTCATTATCTACGCAGCTAACTTTTTTAAAATTATTATTATCGTGTAAACATTTGTTATATTTTTCAAACGAGTTGAAATCATTTTTGAATTTTTTTTTTTCGACGTTTTCTCACGACCAGGTCTATCACGATCCTGACAGCTGACGCTTGTTTCTATTGCTAGCCATATCTAGACTATCGATTACACACAAAATTAAGCGGCGTAAAATCACTATCAAAAATGCAACGCTGTCTCCCAGGCTATAAGTCTAATCGTACTAAACAAATTTAGGGCATTGACGTTCCAATTATTTTCAGTCGTTTATAATGCAATTAAAAATTGTTACAAAGTTACACGCTATCTCAACATCCTAAATAGTGGCTGCGTTGACTGGGTGATATCCTAAGATAGCCTAAGCCAGAAACATGAATTTCATTCACAGCCATGCATGGAACGCCCATGATTGGCTGACATTTTTGTACGAATCTGTTTAAAAAGAGAACTTCCGATCCAAAAAAAAAAACATTTTTGTTTCGCCTTGTGATATAAAAACGAAATGAATGCCATCATTCGATATAATAAGCAGTAAATTTTTATCGTAACTTGGCTCGATAGTATTATTATTGAGTCGTTATTTTACAAAGAATAGTTATTCTGCTTTTCATGTAGTTGTTGTGACTAAATAAGTGAAACTCTTGCGGTCTTCGGATTATATTAGGTTATTGTTCTTTCTTTGACTATGAGCTTGTCAGAATAAGCTTTACCTTCTTTTATCGTAACTTATAGTGCTACATGTAGACTATGAGTCCGTAATATTATTTTACTATTTAAGTTTATAATGCATCTCTTGTAGATTTGCATTTAAATTTCTATGGTCCCTGTATTCCATTGAATTATTGTTCTTTTGTAGACTATGTGCTGGTCAGAATACGTCACCCATTTTGTAATAACTTGTATCTACCTTAAATAAGTCCGTATCCTGTTAATACTGTGTTTATTTAATTTGCCTACATGGTGTCTTTATTTTCGAGGTACAATCAAAAGAGGTTTTTCTAATTTTTTCCCACAATAAAAATCAGTGGTGCCCAACAATTAACTTTTGTAAAGTTTATGTTCGTTTCCTTAATTGATTTTGTCTCTATGTAGTTGATTGGATTTCTTTAAAAGTAATTACTTTTATTGAAAATAACACAAATTAATTAGTACCTGAGACCTCAAGCTGGGCTACTTTCTTTTAAAAGCAATATAACGTTATTCCTGCTCATAATTTGGAGACGTATAAAACGAAAGCTACATGATTATAGAAAAAATGTGCTATATACTAGTACAGTCGAATGGAAAAAAATAGAAAACACCAAAATGGCTGTAAAAATAAAAATTGAATATCTTTTCTATAAAAAGGCGTATTTTCACCAAAGTTGGCAAAAGTAAAACTCATTTTTGGTCAAATATAATGCACCAATCGCGGACGCCGTATGTCAAACAGAACGGTTAAAGATGACGGACGAAATAAAATTTTTAATTCTTCGTCAGTTATCAAGGAGGCGCTGTACGTCACTTTTTTCTTCTTCAATTGAACGTTATTTTATGTACTTTAGGGGACAGAGTTCATTTTTTTAATTTTCAAAAAAGTGCATTTTTACAATTTTCAAAAATTCATTTTCGTTGACCTTCCATTTTTTCACTCAATTTACTTAATATAGAAAGTCTCGTATAACTTCAAAAATTTAATACAAAATGAAACTTCATTAATCTGAAAAGGAAATTTATTAAGCATACGCATGGTAATAATAATAATATATGAATATACAGTATACAGTGTGTCCCCGGATGGAGTTGACAAGACGAAAAACATCTCTATTATTGATTTTACGACGAAAAGTCATTCCTTATAAAAAATTCTGCTTGTCGAAAAAATGAATTTGCCATATAAAAATCTTAGATCAGATGTACCGGGTGTTAATAAATTAAGAAAACATCAAAATGCCTCAAGAGAGATGTACCTTTATTTATTATTTTGGACAAAATGTTTATAAGACAAAGTTGTTTATAATCCAAAATAAAGCCTAAATACAAATTATGAAGTCTAAATTTTGACTTTCGCATTTATGTCAACTTACATTTTTTTTCAAACATTAATGATAATTCGTACAAACGAAAGTCTTGCCGGAAGTGCTTCCAGAAGTACTCTTGTAGACAGAACTTCAGATTTTTAAGTCCCGCAAGTAGGACGCGCTTTTCAAGCATTTTTTACTGTGTGGCGCATCAAAATACGTAGCCAAAACGTAATACCTCACACCCTGTCACTATCTTGCACGCCATTTTGGTACTAAAAGAGCCAGAAACTTCGTCTTTTTTGCGCTTAATCGTTGAAAAATTATCTATTGAATGGTGGGGGCTTCAGTCCTACTAGAAGGACATGAAGAGCTCGAAAATCGAGTTAAATTCAGTAGGACGAGTAGTACACCCCGTACTGCCAGAAGGACGCTGTACGAATTATCATTAACATAACATAATAACATTAACTTCAACGATTGTGGAAAAACAATTTATTCTACATAGCCTCCTCTAACCTCAACACATGTCCCCATCCTTTTAATAAATTCACCATAGACCTTACGAATGGTTGAGGGTACATTCACTTCATTCACCGCGTCTTGTATTCGTGCTTTTAGTGTTTCTCGATCATGCGGCAGGTCATCTGTTTTAAAACACCCCACAGAAAAAAATCCATTGGTGTAAGGTCTGGTAATCTTGCAGAAAAATTAATTGGAGTATATCTTCCCATCCATCTGGCTCCGAAGTGATCTGTCAACCATTGCCGTACCAAAACTGAGGAATGAGCTGGGCAACCATCTTGCTGCCAAAAAATGTTACGCCTTACTTCCGGTTGCAGAGTGTTTATAAATGGCAATACAAAGTTTTCCAAAAGGTCCAAAGAAACATGCTGATTTAAATTTTCTTCTAAGAAATAAGAACCAACGATTCGATCATAAAAAATCCCACACCATACATTCACTTTTTTATAACGTTGACTTCGTTTGTGAATGACATTGTTTGGATTTTCAAAAGCCCAATAACGACTGTTTTGTGATGAAACGTGGCCTTTGGTACAAAATGTTGCTTCGTCAGTAAAAAAAGACATTCTGTGAAAACTTCTATCTACGAGGTAATTCTCACCGACCAATAAACAAAAATCCAATCGCTTTTCTTCATTTCCATTTTCAACCTTGGCTTAAACGGTCGAACTTTCTTTTTCATATAAATTCTCTGTAAATGACTTTTACTTACTTTCAGTCTTTGTCAGCGTTTCCGTAAAGATAATTTCGGGTTTTCTATTACCAAATTTATTGCCAAAAGTGTTGCCGCATCGTCTTCATTGTACTTTTTCTTGTTTTTTTTGATATCCAATGCAGATCCAGTTTTATTGAATTTTTTTACAAGTTTGCGCAATGATTGGCGCGATACCGTTAGGGAACTTTTGGTGGAAAAGGTTAATTGCATATCGATAAGAGACGTTTCCAATCCCATAACATTTGATCAAATAAATTCTTTCTTGTTTGGTAAACATTTTTTAAATGATTAACAGAACACTAATAAATACAGATGTAAGATAGTAATATTCTACACAGTCACAATGACGTTTGTCAGTTCAATATTATCGACAGCACACTCTGTTTCTTAATTTGAATTCTTATTCATATTAATAAATTCAACGTAAAAAGATAAACAGAATAAAAACATAAAAGTAAAAATACAGACTTCATGATTTGTATTTAAGTTTTATTTTGGATTATAAACAACTTTGTTTTATAAACATTTGGTCCAAAATAATAAATGAAGGTACTTCTCTCTTGAGGCATTTTGATGTTTTCTTAATTTATTAACACCCGGTACTGATCTAAGATTTTTATATGGTAAATTCATTTTTTCGACAAGCAGATTTTTTTATAAAGAATGACTTTTCGTGGTAAAATCAATAATAGAGATGTTTTTCCTCTTGTCAACTCCATCCGGGGACACACTGTATAATCAATAACACAGCCCCACAAAAAAAAGTGGTCTGTCCGACGGACCAGACCAGTCTATCCTTATATATTTGGACCCGCTGAAACCGAATTCAAAGTCAGAATTGTCAGATTGATTGGCTCGTTTTTCACTCCTAACCCCAAAAACGCCCAAAAAACACCCTCCCTAGTGGTATGGTGCGCCGGACAGACTATTTTTTGAGGGAGTAGGTGTTTTTCTGGTGAAAAACGAGCCAATCTGACAATTCTTCGAATTCGGATTCAGCAGGTCAAAATACATAAGGATACACTAGTATAGTCCGCCGGACAGACCAGTTTCTTTTTGTTTTGGGTGTGTTTTTTGAGGTTAGGGATGAAAAATGAGCTAATCTGATAATTCTGACTTCGGATTCAGCAGGTCCAGATACATAAGGATACATTGATTTGGTCCGTCGGACAGACCACTTTTTTTTGTGAGGCTATGTAATCAGAACCAAGCAGTCATGACTAGAGTAGTATTATTTTTTATGGGTATGCCGATGAACAGAACAGCACTTAGAATAACGAGTGCATTCGTCGTTTATCAAAAATGTTTGTGTAGATATTTCAATCACAAGTGACATTATGAAATCTTGGTTAATCAAAAAAAAAAATCTAGCTAATAGTAAAAATAAGGATAGCCTTAGAAAATTATTGCGCAGAGTTAATAGATAATATATCATCTTTAAAATATGCAGAGAAGACGCCGATACTATAATCGATAAAGCTGAGAAGTGACGTACAATGCCTCCTTGATAACTGACGAAAAATTAAAAATTTTATTTCATCCGCCATCTTTGACCGTTCTATTTGACATACGGCGTCCACGATTGATGCATATTTGGCCATAAATGAGTTTTATTTTTACATTGGTGAAAATACTCCTTTTTATGGAAAAGATATTTAATTTTTATTCTTACGTGGTGTTTTCTATTTTTTTCCAAGATGGAGGAATGATCAATACATATCGGACAAGTCTACATTTTTTAAGAATTTTATTTCAAATAATCCAGTATTTTTAAAATTCCCATCCGATTATTAGTACAAGATATATTAAGCAGATAAGTTGAAAATCCGCGAAAGGGCGTCAAAAAGTGCATATAACTTTTGACGCACAAGGAATTTTTGGGCACAAATATGTTTTTCGTAATCAGGAGGTCATAATACATAAGAATCAACAATAATATTTCAGGTGGAATGTTGTCGCCGAAAAAAATCAATTCAACTACACTATACCTTAGCCGGTAATGGAAGATAGTGATGAATTGAACTGTCAATAGTATCACGCCGCACATGTCATTGGGCGACATTGATTTGATAAGTCTTCATAAAAATTATATTGAATTATTTACACTCCCTCCAAATTCAGAAGCATTTATTACTATCCTCCGTTTCCGGCTAAGTCTATATTTTAATTATATTGTCGAAATATGTAACTGATCTAGATCTGTAGTTAGTTGGGAGATTTTATTAGCAGCTTTAGATATAAGGTAATAAATCATAGGATTGAATAACGAGCATATTAAAAAATATCAATATTTTACTGCTTCAACAGAGTATTACTTACCTATCTATGGATATGGACATGAGGGAGAACACTGATGCGGATACAGATAAGACGGCAATAAACTGTGTTATCTTGCAGTAGAGTTCGCCAAAAGGCCAATGTGAATTTAGCATGTAGACGAAATTAAATGTGACGTTCAGAGTTGATACCATTGTGTCGGCGACAGACAAATTCACTGTAACAAATAACAAAGAAAAAGCTTGGTTAACAAAATTCAAATTTAATTTTATAACTTAAAGGTAACAAATTTCATCAGGGAAATGCTAGCGTGAGGTGAAATAGGTAGAGACACCTTGCCTCGCTTCAATTATTTAGAACCAAATTTCGAGCGTAGGGGAAAGGTACTTGTTATTTTGAAATAATGTAATATGTTGTTTGTACGGAAGGAATCCTTTTAGCGTAAATGAGATTCGTGTCTCGGATTCTTCTACTTTCCGGGATCTTACGGTAATTTAACTGGACATGAGTTACTTTTATAGTGAGAATGTATAGCTTAAATTGACTAAATGAACTTTTGTCTACTTTTGAATAATAATTTACATGAATCAAAACCTCAACGACTTTCGTAATAATTATTCTACATTTATTTTTATATGCAGCTTTCGAAAAGAAAAAAAAATTGAACAACTCAGCAAACAGTAATAAGTCTAAAAAGCGTTTTATATGCTGCAGCATTATACGCCGAAAAACGGTAAATTTAATCGTTGAGACTTGAAAGAAAATCATATTTGTATGAAATATTAGACATACATATTAGAGAATACTTAGAGATTGCAATCATTGATTGAGAATAGTGAGGATTAAATAATGAGAATCAATATAAAAATCTTAATATTTCTATTATTTAGCACATTCAATACGAATAAAACAAATCAATTCTCATCTGAATCACTCTCACTGCTGTATTCTATATTATCTTCCTCTTCAGAAGTGAGTGCTATTTGTATGGCCTTCCAAATCTAGATTTTCCTCAGATTCTCGAGCGTCATCGTTCTCATTTTCGTCTTCACAAATATCTGCCTAAAAATATTGAAAATCACTGAAGTGAATAAAAGAGAATTCATGTAGAAGTAAAAGATTACATGCATAGAATACCATTTATGATATTTTCAATTTTCGGTAATTGATCGCCTTGAAACCACTTGAAAATATATTTCTTATCGTGTTCTTCCCATCCATAATCAGTTGGCAAAGACAAACTTGGCGTATGAAGATGTGCATGACTCCACAATTGAGCAATATAAGAAATTCGCAAAAAATACTGTTTCAATTATGTCTTACATGGAGGTAACATAGATCCTTCAAAATTCTGGTCAATCTTCAAGACATCTTCTTTCTGACTGGCATTATACGCCTTCATGAAAGTAGCTACGCGTACGAGATTAATATTCTTGATTCTTTTAGAACCGTACATATGACAAACAAATTCTTTCAGAATAGTAAAATTCTCTTCCAAGTTTTCAGGTGCGTGTTGAGAAATGTTATGTATTAAAAAAAACATGTCTCTTGTTGTTTCAAATACAGAATATCGACATTTGACCATCGATAAATGTACTATTTATAAATAAATACTTTGTTACTATTTGTTCATAATATGATTATCTAATATTTCATACAAATATGATTTTCTTTCAAGTTTCATATGAAAAAAACGATATCAGCAGGCGTGAAATAGAGTATTTCATTAGTTTGTGTTGAGAGAAACTTGAAATTGATCATCAGGTAGTTAAAAAAAAATTGAAATAATACGTTACCCGGGGCATTAAAGATACCGCGCGCGGTGAACTCCTGGACGCTGCGGTACACTAAAAAGGCCCAGCTGACAGATTTTGTCCAATGGTATTGTCAGCTGACACTTTTTAATTGTTTTTTTTTATATCGTAAACTATCATATAAATAAATTTCAGCTTTGTTGAAATAACGAATTTTCATGTGCTCCTCACACATATTGATTAGGAAATTATTTTACCGGATGGGCAGCCTCCCACGCCCTTCATTTCCTCCTAGTCCTAGTTATATTTGATTGAAGTAGCTGACACCCAATTCTTCGATAAGCAAAGAAAAAACAACCTGTACTCAAAAAATGAGCTCTGTTGAAATGATGTAACTAAATTTGACGCTATCTCCCGGACTATGGGGGAACCACCTTGCCAGGTATAGTAAGGTCCGCATATAATTCAGCGATATAAAGAAGCTCGCAAGAAAGCATAAAAGACACCGATCGCTTTTGGTTAATGTACAGCTCGCCGGTCCACGTTGACTACATAGTTTATCCCAACCTATCATTATTTCGGCAGAGAAAATTTCAACCAATTACATTCAGTGGGAGTGGCCTACATTCTTGTTAGGAAATATGTCACCATTTTTTTGTGATGATAATAAAAGAAGCCTTTTTGCGGTCGGTACCCTTTACGCTTTTTTGCGAGGTTTTTTATATCGCTGAATTATATGTGGGCCTTACTATAACGTTATTGGATTTGCCCATGCTCAGGGCTATCATCTTTCAGATATATGTGCCTGTCTAAAGTATTTGACATGATAAAAATGATTAAAAGTAGATCAGCGACTTAAAACTAATCTAAATGGTGCCATCTTCCCGTATTAGACTGTACTTTTATAAATCAATAAAAACTTTGGTTTACCTCTCAATTTAAATTAAAAGTTTATTTATTATTGAGAATTTTGGCTTTTTAATTAAGCCAATAGATATATCTTTTGAAAGTCTCACGACTAACTGGGATATTTCCTTCAGATTCCATCAACTTTTCTTTCAATCATTTACAGGAATTCAATTTTTGTGTTTGTATAATGGTCCAGTGGGTAAAGTTTTGCCTTCCTCTACCAAATGCTGACTTCCTGTCCAAATTTTAATAAAACCGGTCTTGCCTACCTTAAGTTATCGTGCTTACAAAAATGACTTCCGGTGAGGCAGACGACAGATGGACAGACTGACGGATAGACAGACGATGAACATTTTAAAAGCTGTTCAAAATTCTATGACTAACATAGTAATATGAAATTATATTCTCTAAGAGAGATATTTCCAGTTTTATAAAGGTGTCGACCAAATATAATTCTCGTATTTCCGAAGATTACAATAATAGATACGGAAAAAATGCATATAACATTTTTTGTAGAGAATTTTATAAGCTTTATAAGCCTATGCCTAATACGAAGAAAACACGTTTCCTAACTTGTTGCACAAATAGCTATTTACTAGGTTTTCTTGTATCTAGTTGAACGAAATTAAATTTAGGAAAAAAGAAAGAATCCCTCACATTCTCTCTAAGATTGGCTCTAGTTATATAGCGGCGCATATTATGGCAATAATGCATAACAGAAAATAGAATAAACTAAATAAACATTTATTTAACGCGGACTTGAGTAAAATTAGAAACATATTGTTAGGTGATGAAGGGTGTTTTCTCTATAGCGTTAAGATGAGTGAGAGAAAGGTTTCTACCAAAAACTGAACTTTGTATTAATACCAGACGTGTTGGTCTGGAAAGCAATATTTTATCACATAAAATATATCACCATTTGTATTCATCACAGGCAATTTAATCGTTGAACGCTTTGACAAGAAATTCTATATGATGCATGTAAATTCATTCAAAACAACGTATTTGAAATCGATAAAAATTTCTAAAATTCACCGCATGCATATGAGACACTTAATTTTATTTTATACGCAGTGTTCGCTAAAAAGTAAGCATCATGTTTTATTTTAAATAATTTTGCTTATGAAAGTGCTTGCTTCTCAAAAACAAACGACAAACTTCATTAATTTACTTTCACATCCAGTGGTATATAGTAGTAAGTATAGTAACGACAAAAAAAATTTTGAAAATTCTTATTGTTCAAATAGGTTTAGAATACCATGAAACATCGAGATTTTAAATTTGGGTGAAGAAAAAATCTGTCTGTCTGTAACTTTTTTGTGCGCACGTTTACCCTGGAACCGTTTAAGATATTGACTTGAAATTTGGTACACGTATGTACTTTAACGGGATCTAGAACTAGATTATATTTTCATCTTATTCTGTAGAAGGGTTGGGGGGTAAAATGGGGGCTAAATAGGTAAATCAAGCAGGTAAGAGTCCATAAAATTGGTATTTAGTGTATACAAGAGAAGGTAAGGTTTCAAAAAAATTTTTGGCATTACCACCCCTACCCCATTATTAAATTGGATAACAAAAAATTGTGATTTAGTGTGTGTACAAGAACCAAAAGCCTCAAAATATTTTTTTACTTCATCCACCCCCACTACCACCCTCATCCCACTACCGTGTGGGATATCGTTTTATGGGTTTTTGGAGTAGACGATTTCAAATATTATATTATTAAAGTTCTATAAACAATTATTTCCACATACAAATTTTTTTTGTTATGAGAGACTTGGATAGAAAATCTGGATGTGGAAGTAGTGATTCATTGGGCAGCGGTTTTTTATACACATGAATTTAAAATATTGTAGATGAGGATCATCAAATTTAAGAAGAGAAGAGAAGAACAAGAAAATTATTGGTAAAACCAATCTCAAGTTGCTTTACCCAACCTCTTGACTTTTAGTTTATTAATCAGTCAGAGCAAAAAAATAAATGGAATAAAGGATAACAAATAAAAATATATATTCTTATTGCTATTAATTATTAATAATACTATGCAACAACGATAAGGCTTTTAGTATAATTTATTAATTTTATTATTATAATAAATCAATTGCTTGATATACAGGGTGCGCCATTTAAAACTCTCCAGACATAACTTTCTTATTTTTTAAGCAACAATTTCTTAAGCAACATTACGTCTACCGAGTCTTCAGCAACATGAGATGATCGGTAGACTATTTTTTGGATGTCTCATTAAATAAACTATTCCAGAAAAAAATGTGAGCTTTAAATAGATATATAAGTAAAAAATGTTTGTTTGTCCCACACTTTGCGTGGGTGGTAGACCTGACATGGCAACGCTTCCGACGCGGTAGAATATTATTTTCCGGAATGTTTTTATGTCCTTTGTGACTATGTAAAATTTCAATCTTGTAGATATAATACATTTATGCAACTTTTTGTAACATGTTGTTTCATTTTTTACTCATTTTTACAACACTAAAAGTTTCATCATTGATACTTTTTATGTTAGAGAAAAAATAAGAAAAGTGTCGGAAAGCTCAATCAATTTTCTTTACATAAGCTGTCTACAAATTTTTCGAAAAAAAAAAAAAGACGATAATTATCGAGATATTCGAAGAAATGTAGGAAATTACACGTTTTCCTACAGAGTGTATGTAAATCTTAAAAAAATAATTTTTCTCGGAAACCTTTGTTTCGAAGGGCCGAGATTAACAGTGCGTCAAAGTAGTACATGATATTAAGTGAACATCGTATATGAGATCGATTTCAGTTAATTACCGATTAATTACGGTGACACAATGGAGAAATTTTACCGAAAAAAAAAAAAAGTCCCAAATCCCGCCCCCTCTAATTTCTTCATTTTTGTCGAAATTCGAAAAATAGAAAAAAAAATTTTAGCAAATTTAATTCTATTTAAATTAGCTAAAGTAGTCTTTTGGCGTAGGAACCAAGATTAAAAAGTTTCGTACATGGCCGACATTTCAGTAGTAATCACTAAAACGAAAAAAAAAAAAAAAAAATCAAAATTCTGATGGAAGCAAAAGATTCGCAGTGGAAAATACTCGTTTGACCTTATTTTTTTATTTCGAGCTAACTCCCCCCGTTTCGGAAATATCTACGAAAAATAACAAAAAACAGCTTGCATTTCGGAGCCGAAAAAATTGCAAAAACATGCAATCTTGACACGTTCATATTTTTCGAAAAACACCATTGGGACGGCCGTACGATGTCGCGACGTAAAGAGGAAGTCTTCCAGATAAGCCTGATCGTAAATTGCATAGCGAAATTCGAAAATTCCGCTCGGCACGAACGAATCAAAAGTGGCATTTTGTGACATTTCAGAAAATCGATATCTTTTTTTGCAACATGTTATTCAATTTTTTATTCATTTTTGCAGAACCTACAGATTGGCAGAATTACACCTTCATCATTGATACTGTCTAAGCTATCATGGGAAAAAAAATCTAGCTTTATAGAAATGATTTCACGAAAACTGTCGCTACCTCCCTGGCTACTAGTATTTATTTCGAAAGATAAAGAAGTTTCCCGCTTATTCTTTTTACCCCGCAAGTTTTCAAATTTTATTGGCATAGCCTTAGAAAAAAAAGTCATATTTCCTAAACTACATTAAAATTTGACGTTCATATTAATACATTTTGTTAACATCTACACTCAATTTATAAACTGGACGTTGCCGTTCCCGTTCTCGTTCGACGTTCCCGTTCCCGTTCGATAATGAAATATAAAAAACAATTGAAGACGTGCACGTGGCGTCACACTTAATATATCTTTCTTATGATTTACAAATATTACGTAGCCATTGTTAAAATTTCTGCCTCATTACCGTACTTTAAAATAAAATCTAGTAATGTTTATAAAGTTTTAAATAGTTTGTTCCAATAAAACAAGACACTTTTGTAGGTTAGAAATGTAACCTATAAATAGCTGTCTATTTTTATTAATCAACAGTTTTGAATAATTATTTGCGGGCATTTTTAAATATTCGCTTGGAGCCAGCATGACTCCAAGCTAAAATTGCGGATACAAATATTAAAGATGAGAATAAACTTGAAAAACTTAATATCTGAGGTTATGTTAGTTACATAATACTATTAAGCGATCCAACGACCTGTCAAAGTTTTTTTTTCAATATGGCGTGGAGGGCAAACACGGGTTTATTTTTATTAAATTCCGGAAACGTAGCCAAGACAACAGAAAAACACAAACGTTTAACGAATGAAAACGAATGTTTGCCCTCCGCGCCATATTGGAAGTCACGTGGTTTGGATTGCCTAATTGAGCAGTTGACGTCGGCGTCGTTTTTCACTGGATCAAAAGTTGCCGTCCGTTTGAGATGCCCAACATTTTCTCTTCCCGTTGGGCGTTTCCGTCGCCGTTCAAAGATGAAACATACGAAACACGGATTGTTATTTATATCCTAAGTTGGCGTTGATGTTTCCCACAGGATCAAAAGTTGCCGTCCGTTCGAGATGAACAATTTTTATGTTTTTAACGGTGCCCTTGCGGAATATCTAATGAAAGTGAAGCGTGTTGTCACGTGAATGAGTGTCAAAGTTTCATTCAATTCCATGTCAACTATATTATCCTAAGTGCTTTAGAATAAATCCGAGTATTTATCTATATAAATCAATATATTATTATAAAGGAAAGGGTAACATTGTTCGTTTTAATTTATATTTATCTGCCCGGTGAATTGTTTGATTTGATTTACCATGAGCTAGGAATTTGAAATTTGGCATAGATGTAGGTAGTCCACCTTTCCGATCCACAAAAAATTCCAAATTTTGCTAAACTCAAAATGGCGGCCAATCTATATATATGGAAGGCTGTACCCACATTAAAATGAATACACTAAATGGTAAGAGATATAAAATCATTGTAGAGAAGAAAGTTGTAGAGAATTAAATTTTCTACAAAAAATCACTGAGGGTATATTTTTAACTTTTATAGTGTATGCCCAGGAAGCGTGTAAAGTGCAGCGTCGTGCTGATTTATCGCATTTAAACGCATATATTGTCAAAACAATAAAATATATATATGCCGCTACTCAATTTTTTATGTAAAATTTTATTCTCCACAACTTTGTTCCTATAGTTTTTTACAGCTCTTACCATTTTGGCAAAGTCTTCATTTAAATGTGGGTATTACCTTCTATATAAACATTGGCCGGCATATTAAAGTCCCCATTTCGAGTTTTGCAAGTTTTGAAATTTTCGGCTTATCGAGAATGTAGTCGCGCCCCGCCCCACCTCCATGCCAAAGATCCCAATTCATCGGGAAGTATTTACCGGACGGATAAATACAAATATGCTTATCCGCATGACTTGTTTGGACGCTTTCAGACTTGCTTAGAACTTGAAATTTTGCAAGTAGAGGAACTAATCTGAAATCCTTAAGAAAATTAATAAAATTGGGAAATTCAAAGTGCCTGTCCCATTATGGCGACCTAACGTTGAGTCAACTTTTTTTGGAACTCGGAACTTCCAAATTTGTATAATTCATAGATGGTCATTATTTGAATAGTTTGGTTTTTGTATAATAAAAATAGGAAAGGAGGTGTTATTCATTCATTATTTTTAGTTACCTTAGTGAACTCGTGTTCCACACGGGCATTTTGATAGTATACGTCCATAAATATTAAGAAATGGACGAGGCAACTGGTGGGTCGTCTAAAAACACCACATGTTCACTAAAAGAATACATTACAAATATTCAGTGGGGAATAAGAGATCGCAGAAATAATTCATGCAACCTACCAGGTGCCCCGGAATTTTGTATATTTTCCTATAGTAATAGAGGACTCTTTAGTGGAGGATTAGTCTGTAGAAAAAATTGAGAGACAGATTTGTGAGGGAGAGAGCGAAAATAGAAGCCTTTAGGTAGAAGCCCCAGAAACTCAGTGGGTATATTTTAATAAAATATGCCGTTTTATGCAAACTATTCCAAGCCAGGAAAGTAAGATGGAGCAATTAGATATCCTTCAATTGTTCTAATTTTATTTTTTTCATAGAAGAGCCACAGCGATTCCAAAATCGAGCGACCATAATCGTTCTACTTTTTAGATATGCTTTTGTTTGTTTTAAATCACAACTTTGTAAGAATTTTTTAACAAATTATCATTATCAAGTTCATAATCATAAAACATCTGATACTTACATCAGCAGAATATTCAGTTTAAATTAAACACACAGAGATTCAAAAATAAAGTAAATTTATGCAAAAAATGTATCACAAATACAATCTTTCAGTTTGACATTTTATGTAAAAAATGCAAACGCGCAAACGACGAACATCAAAGTTTATAAATGGACCATTTTTGTGAACGGCAACGTATCGTCCAACGTCGAACGGGAACGTCGAACGGCAACGTCAAAGTTTATAAATTGAGTGCTATAGTGATAACGTGTTAAAAATTTGGGCAATTAATCGTTCCGTTTTACTGTATACACATAATATACTAATAAACTACTAATGGCAACTTGATCCAGATTTGCTTGCTAATTAATCAAAATCAAATGACATATTCTCACTGCTGCTGTTTAGTTGTAATGTGTAAGTTGCCATGTCTTGCTACTAATCATTATTAAATGATGAAGAAAATGTGTTGGTCGAAAACCAGGAGGAAACAATAAGACATCCAAATTTTATATCAGTGTGGACTATTCATTCTACACTTATGATAGGCCACATACACAATATTAATTGGGATTGGATTAGTACAGTAAGGAGCGTAAACATGGTAACAAAATTAATGCTTTAATTTCCTGTAGGGTGTGACCGATCAGGATGTTTTTGTTGCCTCGATATAACATCATAAGACGTGGTAATTTGGTACATATTGTGGCATGATGCTAAATATGTGTATGCTATAAACTAATATTATTACTCTCCGCTACGCGGCATCGTGCGTATTTCCATGAGTGCGTAATTGCTTTACACCTCGAATTATGTACTATACTTGACCTACGATCATATTTGTTTATTTATTTAGTAAAATCTGGATTTAGTTTACTAGTCAACAATATTATTCAACAAATATTATGTCAGTTTTGACAGCGTTTGAAAATTACGTATAGGCGTCTGAATTTAAGATGTCAGCGCCAATGTGGAGAACTCGTGAACTAATTATAGGCCGTTTGTTTATTTATTTGGTGAATACTTATATCGATTTTTTCTGTTTATTGTTATTTTTGGCGTTAAAAATAATAACATTAATAATATATGACCTAAAGGTTTGCAAGATTTTGTTGTAAGTGATTTGCAAGATGTTAATGGCATTATTCAGCAAAATTCATATTTTTTTAGGTTATCTAGTTTTTCCATTGAAAAGTACAGTTTCTTCGACATAAACGGTGTCTGGCTAGTTAAATATTAATAAACTTAAATATTTCTTTAAATTTATGTACAGTTGTAGTTTAAATCACTTTTTTTTCAGAAAACATGAGTGACATTTAGGTTAATCACATTGCAATGTATGGAACATTTGGGAAGCACTAAAAATGTAAAAATTCTAAGTGTGTATATGAAGGGGAATATGTTTTATTAAATGCAGGACATATTATTTTGTGTGGTACGACCCATATTCAACACAAAACTTAATAAATGTGTATGCTCTATGTTTACAAACAAGTGTCAGATCAAATACCCATGAAATTAGTGGTAGGTACATTGAATATTATAGGTAACTGAAAAGATATTTATTAATTCTTTAAGTAAAATAAATGCAACAGTATTTTGTAAAATATGAAATAGAAATATTCAGGGGTAAAACATAATACATGCATATATTACTTTTATAAATATACTAAAATTGCATATATTTACTTATTTCAAAAATTTCACTTACAATATGTGTGATTGTTCAGGCCATAGGCCAGTCCAACACGCTGTAGGGATGTTCGATCTAGATCGATCTTTTGGAAGATCGATCTTTCTACGTACGATTCTCGATATTTTGAATCGATCTTTTGATGAACGATTAATCGGTATATCGATTCTTTTATTTCAAGATCGAATAAAAAAGATCGACTTTTTTTAAACAATGTATTATATGTAGTCAAATTAAAGGCTTATTGCGAAATCTGGTGTATTTAGATTGAAATCGGAAATCGGGGATGGTAAGCTTTGTCCCATGCCGCCATCTATTGAACATTTGGTAACTACAAAGAAACACCTCATTAGTATTACAGATTACAGTTTCAGTCTTGGGGCGTTTGGGCAGTTTTAGTACAAAGGTATACAGGCATCAGGGTTGCCAATGTGTGGGGAATTCCCCAAAATGTGGGGAATTTTAACAACTGTGGGGAATTTGTGGGGAATGAATCACTCTGGGGAATTGTGGGGAATTTGGTTACACTTAACTACGGAGACAGAAAAAGCAACACATATCATATTTTATATTTTTTCCACGTCTTCACGAGACACGTGAGACGTGATTTTTTCATTCATAAACTTATCCTTGCCCAAAGAGTTGGTATTGATTTGGCAAACGCGCGATTGCTGGTTCGCATTCCGTCTTGACTTGACCTTGGCAGCTCACGGGTACGGTATTTGGTATTGGTATTATGGTATTTATGTTATGTCATCGAAAATTTATCGTATCTTTTTTTATTCTTAAGGATAAACAAAGATCTATAACTGTTCTAGTCTAAAACTGTGGGATGTGGGGAATTGTGGGGAATCGCGAAGTTTTGGAGGGGAAAATGGATCAGAGCTGTTGGCAACCCTGACAGGCATATTCAGTTTTATTATGATATATGATGAATCCCCGTTCCCATGTATTGTATTCTATTGATTGAGAAGTTACTCTTTAAATATACATGTTTGTACTTTTGTACCACAAAATGTTATTAAAGGTTCTAACGATAATGTAATAGATGTAAAATAGCACTACTGCCATTGCCATCTGGCGATAGCTGTATTCAAGTTTAAAAGCACCATACAAACATACAAATCAATTTATTTTAAGGCCATCTGTTTTTATTATTATTTACTATGCTATCAAGTTCCGAACTTCAGTTAATAAACGAAACAATTTTCCATGTCTCTGTCTGTAATGAGGTAATAAAGTGTAATAGATTCATGTTCATAATAAACAAGCAAACGTGATAGAAAGAAAACTTCTACTCCTGAACTATACGAAATAAAGTGTTCTGCATTTTTGAGAGCAACTGGCAAAAAAAAAATTGTTTTTGGTAACAATATTGAAATTACGAGATCGATTTGCATAAAATCGATTTTCTAGAAAATCGATTTTTTTGTCTCGATTTTTTTCTGAATCGATATTACGCAAATCGATCTGAATCGATCTAGAAGATCGATATTTTTGAAAGAATCGAACATCCCTAACACGCTGTCACTTTGCTTTGTTTGTACTACAGCAGCCATCTTTTGTTGATAAGTTAGGGTTTTCGACAGGCCTAAAGGGCACCATACACGTTCAGTAATCTCATTACCTGAATTTTCGCGTTTTTTCAATCATACTTAATTCGATAATTATAGCTAGATATGCTTTTTTCTTAAATAATGGACATGTAAAGTGTGAAAAATAATGACAGGGAATGACGGGGAAATTTTTAGTAATGATGTTTCTGTAATGATCTGCTGGAATGACATTATTGCTGAACGTGTATGGTGCCCTTTAGGCCTGACAAAAACCCTAACTTACCAACAAAAGATGGCTGCTGTAGTACAAACAAAGCAAAGTGACAGCGTGTTGGACTGGCCTATTATTATTGCTACTCGTGCCTCTCGGGCCACGGTTATTTGCACCAGCTTTTTCCCTCTCAATGCCTGGTTAAAGGTGTCTACATCAAAGAGGGTATGTTGTGAACATTGTCGAGCCAACTCAACTTTCACGAGTTGTCCCTGCAATCTACAAAGGATACCGACTAGGTTGGCTCCAGCAAATTGTATCTTGTGTAGCCCCTTTAAACGCTATCATATTTTTAATAACTTAGCATCTCAATTTATCATTATGTACTTTGTTGATATCATCGTACACTAAAGAGACAATGACAGAAAGGCCTATAATTAGTTTGACTAGAGACCACCAGGTGGCGTACTCCTTATTTTCAGACGCCTATAGTACGTCGGATGGCTGGCTCTATCGTTCACTAACCCAATACCGAGGTATAACCAAATAAAACCTATTTCATTTTATTCAGCAGGTTTTTTTACATAGGAAATCACTTTTGACGACACTCTCCATTGGTCGAGACTGAAGTTACAAGAAAAAAACAAAAAAAATGAAAATAACAAAATTCAAATTCAACCACGAATAACTTTCAAACGAAAAAAGATAAAATTATATATTTTTTTTAGTTTTATAGTACAAACGATTCTCTTTAATTTGATGTATAATTTATTACAAAAATAATAACTTTAACATTAAAAAATTGACGTTGATTTAGATGGTACACAAATTGTAAATTTTTTTTAAAGGTCTAACTCATTGTAACTCGCTTATGTATTGAGCTATTCGAATGTTTTATTCACCAAAAACTGCCAGATTTCATAGACTTCATTTTGTCTCAATTAATGCTGGGTCTAGCTCTGTAAATAAAAGCGGTACAGCCTTTTAAACACAACGAAGCGCGCTACGGCGAGGAGTCGCGAGGCTTCCCCACTCGTTCCCGGTACATCCCGCGTTCACCATAAATCGCTCAAGGCTACAATCAGCTGCCGTAACAAAAGCTTTAGAATTATCTTCCTTTATTGTAAGATGATAAAATTAACAAATCAAATTGAATAATATGGTATTAGTTGTAATAATCTGCTATATATGGTGTCGTACTACGCGGGTGGTGCATTAATAAAGTGAAAATAAAGGTAGGTATCAGACAGATATAACTGATTTTCAGATATATCATTGTAAAAACCGCTGCCCAAGGAGTCACTACTTCCATATCCGGATTTTCTATCCAAGTCACACAACGAAAAAATTTTGCATCTGGAAATAATTGTTTATGGAACTTTATTAATATAATATTTAAAATCCTCTACCCCAAAAACCCATAAAACGATACCCCACATCGGTAGTGGGGTGGGGGTGGTGACAGGGGGTGGGAGTGGGGTGTGGATAAAGTAAAAAAATATTTTGAGGTTTCTGGTTCTTGTACACACACTAAATCACATTTTCTTTCATCCCCTTTAATAATGGGGTGGGGGTGATAATTGGGGTGGCTAATGCCAACATTTTTTTTGAGATCTTAGCTTCTCTTGTCTATACTAAATATCAGTTTTATGAACTCTTATCTGCTTGATTTACCTATTTACTTCAAATTTACCCCAATTTACTCCCCCAACCCTTCGACGGAACAAGATGAAAATATAATTTAGTTCTAGATCTTGTTAAAATACATATGTGTACCAAATTTCAAGTCAATATCTCAAACGGTTCCAGAGTAAACGTGCGCACAAAAAAAGTTACAGACCGACACACAGACAGAAATTTTTTTTTCGCTCAAACTTGAAATCTCGACATTTCATGACATTCTAAGCCTATTTGAACAATAAAAATTTTAAAAAAACTTTTTGTCGTTACTATACTTCCACTGGATGTGAAAGTAAAATCATGCCAGCTAGTAAAGTTTTTACTTTGCTTCGTATATTTTAATATTTTCCATAAAATGTCAGAGGTAACCACATAATCAAAACAATTATTTGCCATGCTTTCACAACTCGTAGAGGCTCTGAACGATTAGTTGGATTTTTGTACATAACTATATTTTTGTTTTCATGTAAACTGGAAGGGTTAAAATCGGTTAAAATTGGATAGACGACCTAAATATGCTTATATAAATAGGCTGTTCTTTTTTTTTAAATAATACTATTCCTAGTGGGATTTTTACCATCTAGCCTGTCTTCGTTTTGATCAAAATTATCGCTGCGATAAATGTAATTGTTTTCTTCAGAACTTACTGGAGGAACTCCAGGTGGTATAAAAATGTCGTCACCAGTTTTTACTAATACGTGACTAGCTAAAGACGTTAAAAATGTACGTATTTCATCGTAGGAATAACCATAGCCAAAAGAATAAAGCATATCATTAAGTTCTTTTTCTTCTGACGGCACGAAACACATGTAGTGATATGTAAAGGATTAAAAAAATGGCCTAAGCTGATTGTTTTTTTTTCCATAAGTATTAATATAAATTCCATTACTATAGAAATAACGTTTAAATCAAATTTGTCTGTCCTGACATATTTAGTATCCACGACATAAATGTTTATAACAAATCTGAAACTTCTTGTTTACATTTATGTTCATTCAGATTAGTAGTCCTGTTTTTTTTTATAGTTTTAAAACATAGCTTCTCTTAAGATACCGGCAGCTTTATCAGGAATTGTCAATTCATTCTCATGAACCAAGTTTTCTTCGCCTGATTCACTTGTGACTGACAACAAAAATCCTTTTAGCTTTATTATCACTTGAATGAACTGTTGTTGTATTTTCTTTGTGTTCACAAAACACTTTGTTTGCTTAAATGCTTTTCTAATCTCTTTCTTATATTTCCACTGCTATAATAATCTAATTTTTCTTCCGTCATTTCTTCAAATATATCATTAAGGCGTGTTTTTAGAAATATTAGAGTTAAGAATTCTTTTTTGCAAAACAGCAAGATAAACCTCCTTAAATAAAATATTTACCGCTACTTTAAATTCATTTTTTTCTTTCAGTTGTTTAGTTTGTACACATTTAATTTTTTTTTGCTAGTATATTTTGCATAATAAATTTTTTCTTCAAGCGTATTAAAATGTTTAAATTATGTCACCAAAAACAGAAGTAGAAGTAGGACATTGTTTTACTAGTAACAAAATGTTAGTACCGAACGCCACCGTAGTGGACATTGTTTTACTAGTAACATAATGTTAGTTCCAAAAGCGCCACCGCAGTGGGTATTGTTTTACTAGTAACATAATGTTAATACCGAAAGCCACCGGTGGCGCGCTATCCATTAGCCACTTGTCATATTGTGTCAACATGTAAGTCTGTAGTTTGAATATTTGTACATTTATGATAAATAAATGAATTTTTGCATTTTAATACGCTTGAAGAAAAAATAGTATATATTACACGGAGTAGAACGCCTTTTTTTGTGTTTCGCCCAGTTTGCGGCTTCGGCTTCGCCTGAGTGCGTTCTACTCCTAGTAATATAATATACTATTATGATAATTTCCATTAGCCCAAATAAATCTGAATAAATGTGTAACCTGCCTTGTATTTCTGTATCACAATGCGACACTGCAGCTTTAATATATATTTTTTTCTAGTTTCCGCACCCGTTCCTGTACAAACTGGTACTTAAAGATGTTCTTAATTTATTCTTAATTTTTCTGGATTTTCCACAAATCAGACAATGCCATTTTATTTTAAACTGATTTTTTTTCTTTATTATAACTACATGAAGGCTCACTTGCATTTTTTTATCGCGTTACTAATATCAGAGACAATACGTATTATCTTTGCTAATGTTATTTATTACAAAAAGATGTCAGACAAGAATAATGAAATCGGTATCGAAGGGTGTGCAAATAAGTGCCACCACTTTGTTTTATAAAAATTTTAATGAAATTGCATATTTTCTTTCATTTGCACGATTAATAATAGACCTGATGCCAGTAACAGTTGGTTTTTTACCATTAGATTTTCACTGCTTTCAGCAGTTTCGTAAAACAAACATGTAGTTTTTCTCCATTGATAAAAATGAATCTACAATATACATAAATTGTAATAGCCTACATTTAAGTAAAATAGTATATACTTATTAATATTTATCCAGACAATAATGAGGCCAGCAGCCGATACGTTTCTTGATGTGCCGAGAAAGTAGCGAGGGCGGGAAAGGAAGCCTCGCGTCTTCGTCGCCGTACTGTGCTTCGTTGTGTTTCAAGGGCTGTAGCGCTTTTAGTTAAGAAATTAGATCCAGCATTAATCGAGACAAAATGAAGCCTATTAAATTTGTCAGTTTTTGGTGAAAGAAAAAATTGAATACCTCGTTATATAAGCGAGTTATGGCGAGTTAAGAATTAGAAAAATGTTGCTGATTTGTGTATCTTTTTGAATTTTGCTAGTTTTTTTATGTTAATTTTTTAATTATTGCAATAAATTATACTTCAAATTAAAGAGCAATGTTTATTTGTCAAAACCAAAAAAAATTTGTATTTTTATCTGTTTTAGTTCTAAAGTTATATTTGATTAAATCTTAAATTTCTAAATTTCTTTTTTTTTTAGTTTTTTTCTTATATCTTCGGTCTCGACCAATGGAGAGTGTCGTCAATTTTGATTCCCTATGTAAAATAACATGCTTTAATAAGTAGTGAAGGTCCCATCTGGTTATACTTCAGTATTGGGTAGGTCAAGAAAGAGAAGGCTTTTCGCGCTCTGCCCGACGGGCTAGTAGGCGCATTTGTTTTTTTAAACCCCGCGTCAGCGATATAAACCACCTACAATTGCGTGTCCCGTGCGTTTTGTTTACCGTGCGATTTGTTTACAGTGCGTTTTGTTTACAATATGTTATATTCAACTTACATGGATGGCACCTAGTGTGTTTTTTACTATTTACAGTAGTGATCGTAGGTAAATCTTTTTAATACATATAATTGTAAATATTTTATTTTCTGATGTGTCTAAACGGAAGGTGTAGGATTAGTCGATATTAAATATTTTTTGTTTGTTTCAGTATGTCTTATTTTCAGATTCTGATGGGCTAAAAGGCACTATTTTGTTAATTTATACATATATTTTTCAAATATAACCTAAACGTAACTTAATTCAAAAAGGAAAACAGTCTTTTTTGACGACATTGTTGAAAAATGTTTATTGGAGTATACTGTGTAGTACGTGATGGACCAGCATATTCGCCACACAATACGCCTTAGCCCACTCAGCTACCGTGCCAGTTTAAACAGTAGCATCTGACCCAAAGTGGGCGGATACAATCAATTTCGAAGGTACCTATCGTATACAAATATTTCGTTATCGCTTTTCAGATAATGAATGAACTTATAAAATATAATTTCTTGACGAATTAATTGACTGGTTAAAATAAAGCTTCTAGTTATAAATAAAAAGTGGAAAAAATAATAATTAACAACATAATTTCACATTAAAAACGCGCATCAACATTTTTGAAATCACTGTGTACATAATACTTTCCATAGAATAAAGCATAACATTTCCAATAATTGTGTTTAGTGCATGCTTGTACATATATCTACATGTGCATTTATTAAATTCAGATGTAGTGTTTTTCAACAGAATTTCGTTATACGATTCGGGTACATCGCAACGTAGGCAAACAATTTGGTCCGGAGGGAATATGGGTAATTTGATTGGTACCCAATCAGTTTACTGTCTGATTATTTTGTATAAAAAAAAGTAATAGAAGAGATTTATAAAATTGATTGGGTCTTCAGTTATTAGATTAATAGTAATAAAAATAATTAATTATATTTTAAATTGTTTGCAATAAAGCTATTGTCTACGTGCCAAAAAATACTCCATATTTGTTATTTCAATATAAACGTATTTTAATTTTCTTGGAAGAATAATCTGATCTTACATAGTTAAACTTAGATAACGAAGAGAGCAGAATTTGTTTTTTATACAACCATTGCTGTCACCGTACATGTTTCTTCTTTTAAATATCGAATAAAATGAGTTTACAATTTACATTCTGTTTATTTTCCTTTGATAAAATTGTATACAGAGTGTCCCAAAAGTATGGATATGCCTGAAGAATTATTCACACCATATTCAGGGGGTGGAACCCCAAAAAATAGGTACCAAGGTGATTAAAAAAACTCGGAATGAAACGGAATGTACCTCGTGGTACATTCTGGAAAACACAATAAGTAGCTAAATGATCCTCCTTTGCAAGTAACCATTTGCATATTAACTGAACCCTTTTCTGTAACAAATGAAGTTCTATGGCTTACCCAGAAGTACGTTTACTTGGAATAATCTAACAGAGAATAAACTAATATCATTTTCAACTCCTTACAGTAATTAGCCATGTTTAATATCTATTAAATGTAGACATTAGAATCAATAAAAACCTTTCATTTTATTTTAATTTGGTCTGTAAATATTCTGTACTAGATGCTGTTCTAACATCTCTAAATAATGGCAGTTTATCTTTATAAGGATACTATTAAATAATCTGTATGTGTTGATATAATATTTTATTATAATTCTAATATTTCATAAAACGAAAATCTTATTTTTAAATATTTCATTATCTAAAGTACCTGTCATCCCTAAACTGGGGTAGATTTTGATTCATTTTAGTCACATCGTTTCCAATTTTTTAGTATTTGAAGCGGTGAGCATGATTCTACTACCTGAAGGGTGGTTTGGTTATTTTCGCTATTTTGCTAAATAACTCGCTATTTGCTAAAAAAACGTGTTGACTAAAACCATACAGATCTATTGTGATATTACATGCTGTAAATATTTTTCATATTCATATAGAGGTAGTTTTTCGTAATAAGGTTACTCACGTTAAGACAAAGTGGATGTCTGTCCCTTTTACTAGTAGAAAATAATTTGATGCATTACTATAGTGGAGTAACGTAGTCAAAAAAAGGCATTGTTTCGGAATAATTTGTAACTGCATAAAAATTCATAAAAACTTTTTAAATGTGTTTAAGTTCAAAATCTACCGGTTGGTATTGTACGCTAAATCTCTATTTGTTTATTAATAACAAAAAACTGCAAAATTAGTTAAATGAAATATCTCGAAAATTAATCTAGGAGAAATCATGAAAATCAGGTAGGTACCTACTAGAGGTTTTTGGGCATGCCGATTGCGAATTTGATGTAAGATTTGCAAAATTCAAAATGGCGGATACAAAATGGCCGACCGAAACGTATTAAGTGTGCGAAATTCGCCATAAAAATAAGCATTAATGGGTTTTTACGGGTTTTCGGGTATGCTGATGACGAATCTGATGTCAAATTCATAAAAATTGTGTAGATAAATGTAAAATGTTTAATATAAATAAATACAATGTACTATAAAAATACTGCAATGAGCCTTGCACATATATATGTAGGACAAACACACATTAGCATTGAAACAAAAATTATTCTATTATAAATAAATACGTTTGTTACATGTAGAATAGTTTTTTAATATTGATAATTGGTGAGCACCACTTACGAGATATAAAGAAGCAAAATTAAACAAGCTAAAAACGTACTCTTCGCCAATTTACTGAGCTTTTTATATATAATTGTTACACATTCTATAGGATACTCTTCGCAGTTTTCTTGTAAATAATGTTAGTTTTTGGATATCCTAAATTTTGTGATACCATCTTTGTTGTGAAAAAAATTATATGAAAAAAAAAAAATGAAAAAAAAAATATCCAACCTGCATGGGATTCGAACACGGGACCTTTGGATTGCAACGCGAAACTTTAGCCGCTGCACCACCACATATTGCTACGGAAATTGATTGTCTGTGATATATATATCTTTCGACAATCATACATATTTCAACGCGTACTTCTATGAAATATATTAGTAAAATTCATAAACAAAAAAAAATGTATTATGGAAATAATATTTCGCAAGATTTCCATTTTAGTACAAGCGACAAAAATTAAGAGAATATATTTTTTTTTAATTAAATAATTAATAACATTTTTATTTACTTTCTTCAAAAACAATAGGGTTCTTCCTCTAGCTAACATTAACTTACTTTCTAAATTTCAATACAATCGGACTTTTCTTTCTTAAGTTATCGTGCTTACAAGAAACGTGACGGATGGACAGACGGACAGACGGACATTTTGAAAGTTGTTCAGAATTCGTTCACTAACACAATGATATGAAAATTTTTTCTTTACGAGCGATATTTACGATTTTAGAAATGTGCCGATCAAATACAATATACTCTTCGTTTTTGCGAAGAGTATAATAATGAACACCACCACGTGCATGCTAATTTTACGAGGCGAAAAAATGCGCGGCAAATTACAGCCAAGCGAAGGAGCCACTTTCACGAATCTAGTTAAGAGCTAGATGGTGAACTTGCTAGTAGTAGTCAGGAATATGTTATCGCCCTCTACGTATACATTGATGTATTAAAAAAAAATTAAATTTCGGTTCGAATTTCGTAGTTGTTATTATATCTTGTTATATACTTCTCGAATTTTTCAATAATTTACGATTTTTTTTAAAAATGTTGATTTAATCAAATCCATTAATTTCACACTATTGTTTATCAACTTAAACACGCCATAGTAGTCACCATTTATGCATGCGTAATATTTAGTAGAATTATTAGTTTAATTAAAGTAAATTAATTTTTTATTTAAAACCTTCGCATTGTCCAAAAATCGTGTTTTTACCGATTTTTCGCCTTTTTTACTGTTTAATTGTTATTACGTTCAAAAAAAAATAAAACCAAGAAATATTTTTCAAGACTAGTACCTTAGCTAACACCTCTATGCATTCAAATAAAAACAAAAATATTTATTTTTAAGTACACTTTTAATAGTGTTAAATTTTCGAATTTTTTTCTTCTAAAACGTATAGTTCGACTTATTCGTAAAAAATTAATATAAGAACGCGTATGTATCATAAAATAAATCATTGGGGCTTTAAGTACACATCTTTACCTTCAAATTGATCACTTATAAAGTGCCGATATCATGATATTAAGCTTTGATATTGACGATTTAAATTTGGTGTCAACGGCGGAAAACGTCTTTTTTCGGAAAAGTACTAAGTTTAAAGGTCTGAATTCCCTAAAATAAGTTTTTTAAATTTTTTTGGCTGAATACTTATTTTAGATAATCCCTTTAAATGTGTTATCCAAGTAGTTTTTTTTGTTTTTTAAATGAATTATTCATTTTACAATGATTTTTACTAAATAATCGTTAATCCATGCAATGGTCCGCTTTCAAGCTACATATGTGATAATTAAAGTACTTAAAAAATGATTTAAAAACATGTAATACTTCGAGGAAATGATACTTTTTCATCTCCAATTGGTTTCATATCATTAGCTTTTTTCAATCAAAAGTTATAGCCACTTACGTACAGCGCGCGCGCTACTGCAAGCCTATCCAGCGTCAGCGGGCGGTCGGCGCAGCGTCACTTGGGACCTTAGTTAACAAATTTCTACTCGCTCCAATTTAATGCGCGAAATACATGTCATATATATTTCCTTCGTAAAATTTCCCGTTCTTTCGAATGGCGCTATCAGTTTCTTCGTACAAATAAAATTTAAAAAGTTATTCGCAAAAAACTGTATTTTTGCACTTAAATTGTTAAATAAAAATAGGACGCGTACACTTTTTTGAGGTAGACTTTTCACTACGTTGTTCTAGCATGCTTGAAGAATATTGTTCACCAAAATCTACCTGGTTACAAATTTGAAAATCTTCGTTTACTCCACTACTAAGTGTTGTGGCATTTTTTTAGTATTCGAGACTATGAATAGAATTGCGCCCCCGAATAGGGTACTTTGGTGGTTTCCAGGGTAGCTAACTAAAGCGATCTTTGTAATAATACTTGCTGCGAATATTATTTCATAACCTTATAGGGGTTGTTTTTGAAAATGCGGATGCTGAGGTCAGGATCAGTTGAAGGTCTGGCTCAACTAGTATTAAAAAATCATTTTGTATGTTTTTAATCACTTTGGTACTTATTTCTTTAATATTGTTCGATGTTTATACCCCCAGAAACATCTGTGGAGATTTCCTCTTTTCCAGTTATAAGGGCAACAGAAAGTTAAGATGGTTTGGTTAGTTTGACAGTCGGCCTAGAGATGGCGCGTGGTGTCAGAGTATGGAAGTAGTAAAGAGCCTTCTGGAAATATCTAGAGAGTGATGAGATCATGACAGACTATTCTCGATCCCTCATCTTTTGGTATATAAAGGCATGGGGACAGTCTAGTTTTAGTTGATGTACAGTTCAGATGGTCAGTCGTACTCTTCCGAGTTGTATTCTTAGATGAGTAATTTAGGCTGATATCGATTTTGTTCTTATAAGTATTGTTACTATTCTTAATTTAGTATGTAAGTTAATACTAAGCTTAATAATCTCTCTTTTCCTTCTTATTATATTCTTCGCAAAAACGAAGAGTATATTGTATTTGATCGGCACATTTCTAAAACCGTAAATATCGCTCGTTGAGAAAAAATTTTATATCATTGTGTTAGTGAACGAATTCTGAACAACTTTCAAAATGTCCGTCTGTCCGTCCGTCACGTTTCTTGTAAGCACGATAACTTAAGAAAGAAAAGTCCGATTCTATTGAAATTTGGAAAGTAAGTTAGTGTTAGCTAGAGGAAGAAGACAATCGGTCAGTAAATAAAAAAGATTAATTATTTAATTTAAAAAAAATATATTCTCTTATTTTTTGTCGCTTGTACTTAAATAGGAATCTTGCGAAATGTTATCTCCATAATATATTTTATGTTTATGCATTTTACTAATATATATTTCATAAAAATATATCTAATGAGTTGAAATATGTATGATTGTCGAAAGATAATCAATTTTGATAGCAACATGTGGTGGTGCAGGGGCTAAAGTTTTGCCTTAAAAAGTGCTAATTTTAATTATTTTTTAAGTATTTTTGTGTACTATTATTGATCCAAATTGTTAATTTTAAGCTTTATTCTTAGGCAGGAGTTTTAACCTTTTACATTCAGCTTTAGCCAAACCGGTCCTGCCCCGTCCAGCCCGACACCTGGTTGGCTCCGGGCCAGATTCCGGGAGGCACATACATATACCTCTAATTTTAATAAACTTGTTATTGCTTGCTTGTTTTGCCTTGCAATCCAAAGGTCCCGTGTTCGAATCCTACACAGGTTGGATACCTTTTTTCACATAATTTTTTTCACAATAAAGATGGTATCACAAAATTTAGGATGTCCAAAAACTAACATTATTTACAAGAAAACTGCGAAGAGTATCCTATAGAATGTGTAACAATTATATAAAAAGCTCAGTAAATTAGCGAAGAGTACGTTTTTAGCTTGTTCATTTTGTAGTGATATTTTTTTAATGTTTCTATTACTCAGTTTGCTGATAATTATAATGATCTTTACATATTTTCTGCATATTGTAGGATTAAAATTGTGCAAGTTAGTAGTATTAATCTATGTCTGGCGAACAACTTTATAACCTTTTGATATACAGTTCCAACATAGTTTACCCTAAACTTGTTTGAGAATCTCAAGCAAATATGCAGCGTTACGACCTAATCTTTGTACGAAGAATTCCAGAGTACGTATTTGTATAAGCAGCAAATTTTAAATGCAAGCGAACCCGATAGTTTCTACAAAAACTAGCACGTTTGTAGAAAATGGAGGACCTACTTTTCGTTCCTGGTTATCTTTAATCAGTTAAAATCAAGGGTAGCGATCTACAGGCATAACAGGGCCGCACTTACGGAGCGTTAAATAAAGTAGAACCAAGTTCTCACAAGTTCAAAGAAACATTGTTTTTAATACTGGTAACGGTTAACGGGTATAGACCAAATGGTGTTAGGAAAAGACTTTTTTAAATGGTTCCTTTGTTAAATTAAATTTTAAAAACAAAACAGAACATACTGATATTATTAAATACAATAACTCCTCAATGTATGAGTAACTAGTTTACACTGACCATTTAAAAAAGTCTTTTCCTAACACCTTTTGGTCTATACCCGTTAACCGTTACCAGCATTAAAGCACAGACCATCAACCACTAATAAACATTGTTTTTAATTTCAAATTCAAATTACTTTGCGTCATGCTGACCGAGTTTATCTTCTTAGACATTATGCTCATTCAATCACTGGGAATAAACTTTCATGTAATAAACAAGTATTAACTGTTTTATTTTTCAATCTCACACAAGTGAAGTTAGAACTGCGGAAAAGTGCAAGAATTGTAATTGAAGAAACACAAGTTTTTTTGAGAAAATATAATAAATCCAACAAGAAACTTCATCACCCAGTTGGAAAACCATTACGACGAATGGAAAGAATTGCAAATGAGTTCCAAGAGGAACCAACGACAAAAAAAGGAAAACGTATTAAGATTTAAATATTTATTTGATATCGCACATGCAGGGGTGTAGCAATTGATGATGATCAAGAAAGGGAAATAGTGTCTGATCGGCAACGTCAGAAAGACTGACCAAGCTTCATGTACGTGAAAGAGGAAGAGGAAAGAAAAATTGAAAAACGAGAACGGCAAACTGTGATGCATTTTTGAAAATGTTGAAAAATGCATTTTTTGCTAATAAAAAAAGTTAACCTTTATCCCCTTAAAAGGGAGCAACGCGATCAAATCAGAGGGGAGTGGGTGGAAATGAGCCAATAAAGTACAGAGAGCTGTTGTGTTGGTTGTCTAGTTTTGGCGTTCGTCCTTTCTTTACTATTGAGGGCGTATCCAACACCACCTAGAGATTAAAGTCAGACAACCAGCTGGTGACGTCACTGAAGGAAGGCCCAGCATATACGTTATTATACTATATGTGGCTACTCCCAAATAAGAAATATTTATTATCTGCGGTAATGTTTGGTGTTTTTAAGCTAAGAGTGATGTTTTACTTATACTATAATAAAAAATATGCATATATTGATTTTAGATATTGAGATACATAATACATTTGGACGTAATTAGAACAATAAAAATCACTTTTAATTTGCTTCTACTAATTCTTATAAAGTAAAACGGTTTTTTTTTAATAGCAGAGGTACCTAATTAAATTCTGAGGCAAAACTAACTAACGAAAAGCGTATTTGGTCACTCATATAAGATAAGTGAAAACCTAGCCTCAATTTTAGTTTCGTTCGATTTAGATTACGAGAGACTTAAAAATAATAACTCACCACAGAGTGCATAGAAATTTTAAAGTTTTCTCGATGAATAGCTTTAATCCATTTGTTTCTCAGTTTCTCATCTTTGGGAAATTTAAAAACGTGTACCTTTTCCCCGGTGGCATAATTACCAGTACAGCGAGGAACACAGCATTTGTTTACCATTTTGCACGGCAATTAAGTATTTTATAACTATCACTGGAATGTATTATTTGTTGACTGTTTTATTAAAATGGGTTTTAGATCACATTTACACGTTTAAAACACAAAATAAACAATAAGATGCAATACTACTAAAATGCAAATACAACAATGATTTGTTTTATTTGACACTGCACTTGAGAGAACTAATACTAACCAGTCACGGTTAGTCGGTCGGCCGTTGAAGCGTGACGTCATCTCAGCTGGTTGTCTGGCTTTAATCTCTAGGTGGTGTTGGCGTATCAGTTATAAATATAATTATTTTTGCAATCATTTTTAATTATATCGAAGTGAGTCCATCTACTAAAATAGCATTGTACTAAAGAAAATTTCCAGCAAAAAACATTTTTTAGCGAACTGGCTCTTGTTATTAAACTGATCAAAGATATTCTTGTAAGTAAATGAATACTACACTTCTATTGAAGAACATTTTTAGCTAAAACTTGTTTATTAGCCAATGTGAAGAGAGATCATCTTAACAAACAAGTTTTAGTTAAAAACTTTCTTCAATAGAAGTGTAGTATTCATTTACTTACAAGAATTTTTTTTTTTCAGTTTAATAACGCCAGCCGTTCGGCTAAAAACTGCTTTTTCATAGTCAAGATTTTTAGTGCAGTGCTTTTTAATATAGAGTGCTACCTACAGCACTACAATAGGGCATCTGCATCATGTAAATAACATAACCTTAAATTTTAAGTTTTTCAAGTTTATTCTCATTTTTATGTTTGTATTCGCATTTTTAGCTTGAAGCCGTACTGGCTCAAAGCAAATATTTAAAAATTCACGTAAATAATTTTTCAATATTGTTGATTAATAAAAATAGACTGCTAATTACAGGTTAGATTTCCAACCTACAAAAAGAGTCCTATTTTGTTAGGACAAAGTATTTAGAACTTCATAAACATTACACTGAATTAGATTTTAGTTGAAAATACGGGAACCAGGCAGAAATTTTAATAACAGCTGCGTAATACTCTTAAATCTTAAGAAACACATATTTTTGAGGTTAGCTGTGACGTCACGTGTAGATGACCTATAATAACCACACTGCCTACCCTTCGCCCCACTTCAGCTTTAGCTTTACCGATGAAACTTTGTGATTGGCGTTGTCTCCTCTTAAAGTATTTAAAAGGACCTACAGTCGAATGCCTCCTTGATACTTGACGAAGAATCAAAAAATTGTATTTCGAAATTTATTTTGACTTACAGTGTCTCGGTTTGGTACATTATATTTTACCGTAGATGAGTTTTATTTTTGCCAACTTTGGTGAAATTACTCCTCATTGAAAAAATATTCAATTTTGATTTTTTCGGCCATTTTTGGTACTTTCAGTTTTTTTCCAAAATGGCAGATTGACCTGTACATATCGGACAAGTCTGTATTTTTTAAGAATTTTATTTCAAATAGGCCAGTATGTTTAACCCCCGACGGGTGATCCGATTTTGATGTAGTTTTTTTTATTTGAAAGAGTATTTTGTCGAGAAACCATATTAGATTTTGATGTTTGGTCGCCATTTTGAATTCGCCATGTTGAACTTCTCTAGAAGTTGTCCGATTGAAGTAAAATTGAAAATGTTCAGACAATTATAGTACCCGAACATGATTTAGGCCTCATTTTGATTCGGTCATATGAAACTGGTACGATTAGATACATTGATCGGGGGTTTTTAAAATTTTTCGATTTTACTTTAAATGATTTAGTAATTCTACAATTTCTTCTACATCCCTGAACTGGTTGTAAAAATATTTTGATGAGAAAACTTGATAGAATGATACCAGAATATTGAACTCGATAAACAATTTTTTTTTTATTTTCGCACAAAAAAATATTTTTTTCCTTCTTAGTTTTCAATAGCCTAGTACCATTCTATAAAGTTGCCTCTAAAAGTCTATCAAAAAATTTTTTGAATCGGTTTAAGGATGTAGGAGAAATTACGTTCACGGAACCGTCCACCTTAAGGCCAGTGCATGAAAGTAAAATTTTAATCTAACTTAAAGATCGTTTTCTCTATCTCTACATATTATTAATTGATCTAAATCTATACTTACATAAAAAATAATTGGTCACCGTCCTCATCCTTTTATGCGCCAAGACAATCCAAATAACAATTACGTTTCCCCCCGTTGCTACGATCACCATTCCGGCGTAGAGGATACTCCACAGGAACTGCCTCCATATCGGCAGGATAAATTGATTTTTGTCTTGAACGGCTGAAGGTAATAGATCATAAAGGATTAGAAAAATAGCCTTATAGATTTTATAAAAATATAAATAATTAGATATTGTAAGAATGAAAATTATTGATGTTACAGGAACAATGTCAGAATATCATTATAGACTAGGAGCTCGCCAACCATTAATTATTGTGTGTCATAAGTTTACGTCCAAAATGTGTGAATGGGGTTGTTACCGACGATTTTTTTTCGTTATTTTTTTATGGTATACAATAGAATTCGATCATCTAGATAAGCTGTTAAAATGGTCTACTACCAATAAATTAACAACATTTCACACATTTTGGGCGTAAACATATGACACATAATTAGACGAGCTCCTGGTCTATTATTAGAAAATTAAATAAGTTTTATTTGGAACCCCGTGTAGACTTTCTCTATTTAATGGCTGCAATTATGTGAAATTAGTAGTGTAGTCATTTCGGAGTAAATTATGTTTTTAGTTAATAATCATTCCAAAAATGAATGCAAAAAGTTTCTTCATTTTATTAATTAATACTATCCTTATAATTATATCCAATTGACAATTCTTTTACTTACATTGTTAATAATCATAATAACAGGAATTAGAAATTCACAAGCCTTTTTCTTATATAGAAAATCCTCTTGAAAATTGTATAATTGTAATTTATTATAATAAAGTAAGCCGTAAAAAAGGGTGAATCATTTGTCATAATTTATTTACGTGCTGTTTTAATGAAACAGGACGCATTTTTAAGCGTTGATAATTTGGTTGTCTGCTGGTCTAATGGAATTATTTATATATAAAATTTTCGCTTGCTATGCGTAAGGCATTTTACTTACTTTTATGTTACATTAGGAAATTTTAATTTTGGCCAAGCATTTGAAATTCTCTCATCTTAAAATTATGTTTAAACAGCAGTAGGGTGAAATCTACTAAGGGATTAAAAAATTTAAAATGTTAACAAGAATATGAATACAAGGGAGGCGCAATACTATCCCGAATTATAAGTCCTGGAGGGGGTTGGAAGCTTCGATGTGATGCTACCCCCGAGGTAATTTCCACATACACACATTTTCCCTTATTACTTCCACATCCAGTGGAAGTATAGTAACGACAAATTTTTTTTTTTTAATTTTTATTGTTCAAATGGGCTTAAAATGTCATGAAACGTCGAGATTTTAAGTTTGGGCGAAAAAAAATTCTGTCTGTCTGTCTGTCTGTCTGTGCACGTTTACTCTGGAACCGTTTAAGATATTGAACGTATGTACTTTAACGAGATCTGGAACTAGATTATATTTTCATGTTATTTCGACGAAGCACAGTGGGAAAAATATGCCCTTTTTGGACAAAAATTTGCCGACAGTAGAGATTTCGATGAAATTAAATGAAAAAATAGCAAATACCCTTAAGACATTGTACTTTAGAGTAGTGCTGCGGCAAAGTGGCTTTGGGTTAACCTAACCTAAAAATCGCTGATATTACTTCCACATCCAGTGAAAGTATAGAAAATTCATAGTAATACTCTTGTTATGGATGTCTCTTTCTTGGACATGGTCGTCTTAACACGGCATATTTCTCACTTCTGGGGGGGGGGGGGGGCGTGCCCCCGTGCCCTCCCCTCTAGATCCGCCACTGGGATCATAAGTTAATTGCTTATAAGTTGTTTGAATCGTTTTTAACGTATGAACCATAACCCTTTTAAGGAGATAATATAGAGGTTGAAGGTTTAATAAGGTGGTGAAAATTCCAGATTCAAGTGAAATAACGTTTAAGTGATCAAAAGTTGTTCTTCAAGGTTTTTTGATGCTGATCTCATTTTTAATCTTACTCGCATCCTATCGATCCTTCAAAGGAATGAAAAAAAAAATTACGATATTCCAAATACTCGTCACTAGTTGCGTTTAGACTTGTAAGTAAATATTATTTTACAGGTAAAAACAAGGATAGTTTTTCATCCACATGATTTTATTCCTATGCATTCAGACTAGCCTAATTAACAGCTTTAAACCTAATATAACCTATAAGTGAAACATTGTATGTATTAAATGACAGTCATAAACCTAAAAGTTTTAAACCTAATATTATCCAATTTCCGAAGTAATTTTTCTGACTGAACCCGAATCTGGCCTCAGAATGGGCCCATCATGTCAGGATTTTGAAATATTATAGGTTAAGTACTTAAAAAATGACTTTTTTGTCAATTTTTGAGGTTATGTATAAGATTCAAAAAAAATTTCAACTTATTTCTAATAAATACATTATTTAATCTTCCTCTTTAAAATAAGCTTTCGAATGATCATCTACGATGAAATAATTTTTTTTTCACCCCTTCTATAATGGGGTAGTAATGCAGGTGGCTATTGCCAAAATTTTTTTTGAGACATTAGCTTCTCTTATACATACTAAATACCAATTTTATGGACTCTTGCCTACTTGATTTACCTATTTACCCTCATTTACCCCAATTTACTCCCCAACCCTTCAACGGAATAAGATGAAAATATAATCTAGTTCCAGATCTCGTTAAGATATATATGTGTTTCAAGTCGATATCTTAAACAGTTCCAGAATAATCGTGCGCACAAAAAAGTTACAGACAGACCGACAGAGAGACAGACATTTTTTTTGCTCAAACTTAAAATCTCGACGTTTCATAATATTCTAAGCCTATCTGTCCAATCAATTTTTTTTTTAATTTTTTGTCGTTTCTATACTTCCACTGGATGTAGAAGTAATATCTGCGATTTTTAGGTTAGGTTATCCCAAAGCCACTTTGCCGCAGCACTACTCTAAAATACAATGTCTCAAGAGTATTTGCCATTTTTTAAATTTAATTTGATTGAAATCTCTACTGTCGGCAGATTTTTGTCCAAAAAAGGGCATAGTTTTCCCACTGTGCGAAGGGTTGGGGGGTAAATTTGTTTTAAATGGGTAAATCAAGCAGGTAAGAGTCCATAAAATTGGTATTTAGTATATACTAGAGAAGCTAAGGTCTCAAAAGAATTTTTGGCATTAGCCACCCCCATTACCACCCCCACCCCCTTATTAAAGGGGATGAAAAAAAATGTGATTTAGTATATTTACAAGAACCAGAAACCTCAAAATATTTTTTTTCATCCACATCCACTACCCACTACCACCCCCCTATCACTATCCCCATCCCACTACCGATGTGGGGTATCGTTTCATAGGTTTTTGAGGTAGAGGATTTCAAATATTATATTATTAAAGTTCCATAAACAAATATTTCCATATACAAAGTTTTTTCGTTGTGAGTGACGGATAGAAAATCTGGATGTGGAAGTAGTGATTCCTTGGGTAGCGGTTTTTTTAATCGTAAAAAATAAGGATCGTCTAGATAGATATTTATTTGTAGCATATTTAGAAAGTACCACCTAGAAAAATGTTTACTTTCATTTTGTCATAGCTCAGTCGATGAAGGTATTTACCTACAAAAAGTTGCAAAATGAATAATTTTTTTTTAATGAGTTCGTGAAAGTGTATAGAATAATATTCTGAAAAGTTTTCATTTCGCTCGGATGCGGAACGTAAAAAGAAGTGAAAAAATTTTTTTCTCATCCATTTTTTCAAAATTTTGAAATTAAGTCAAGCTAGGAAAAAATAAAAAATTCAGATGGATAGATCACGTATTTATGAACGAAAAATGTCCTAACAAAATTTATCGCTAAAGCCACGGTTTTCCCGGAAAAAAATAGTCAAATGTAACGTTATAACTCGGAGCGAGATCCATGCGTGTGCGCACTTGAATACGCATGACTGTGACACCGACGCACTGAATTAATTACATGTCACTAAATCAGAATTTGTTCAATCATTTAAAAGATGGCAAGCTTTCTGGCGCTTTTTTTGTTTTAAACAGCAAAGGATGGATGGGAAAAATATACTTATATATATTATCACGCCCGAACTCAATCGTCGCAATAAAAAATATAGAAAAAAATAAAAGCCCCTCAACAAAATTCTTTCTTCATTGAGAACTGTTAAAAAGTATGTACACTTCATAATTATTATGGTTTATTAAGTTGTAGTAGCGTGAATTAAAAAAAAAGGTACATCTCAAATCATTTTAATTTCCTTGCTTGATGATTTTCTTGATAAATATATATATTGGAGGCAGGCCCGTGCGGTGGCTTTTTCAAAGGTGAGGCCATGCATTCGAATGCCGCTCCAATTGCTCTATCCATATTACTAATAAAAACATTACATATTTGTATGAAGGTATTTCAGGTATTTTCACTTGTTTGCAGGTGGTGCGTCCTCAAGCTAATGAAATATTTACATCCTTTTATTCATAGATGGGTTATGGGGTCCCAAAATGCGCCACAGACGAAACATTTTTCAAGGTCAAGCAGCCTGAAATTAAATGTTAGCAATTTTATATAAAATTATATTGTCTTCGAAAAGTATATATCTCTCATGAGCACAAGACATAAAAATATAAAATATCAATGAAAAATGTTTTATTATGAGAAAATTGCAAATATTTTTCTCTGAACTATTTATAAACATTAAATGTTATAATAATAATAGATTCAAAATAAAAATTATATCCTTATTCGTGACTTCTTGCTTGCGAACTAAGCTATAATGTATTCCTATAAACAATTCTGTAGAGGTAATACATTCGATAATAAAATAGTAAGAAATAAATAATTTCCTTGTACATATTATTTTGAAACAAATCAATGGTAAGCGGTAAACGTCAGCCGTCGGCCTATTGCCCATTATGGATGAACTGGCTCCGCTTTTGTTTGCATTTCTTATTAGTTAAAAAAAATAGTTAGGGTCATCGGCCATCTTTAGATTTTTTTTCTTATCGATCCAAGCCAAAATGCCGCCCCTGAATTGTACGCCTGAGGCGATCGCCTCGCCGCCTCACTCCACCGCAAGGCACTGATTGGAGGCTGTAACTTGCCGAAAACTTGACCCATTGGAAAAAATAAAATATGACTATTTCGGAAAAAATGTATACCTTTCGAATGTTCAAACACACAATCGTTTATTTGTATCCATTTTTTCGAAAAAATGATCAATCAGATCATGATAAGAAATTGCGATTTTCATGATCTTATCCCTATAACTATGAAAATATCTTTGATTGTTTTAAATATAAATTCTGGAACTTTTCCAATACGTTAACAAATGTATAAGGAATCTACTGGATATAGCTGAAATGTGGATATGTAATAGATACAATACAGTAAGGGCACGTAAAAATTCATGCGAGCGATTCAGCGGCTATGTGTGGTGTCTGTGTACGCGTTCATAATTATATATTTTCCCTCCATACTCACTATTTATCCTCCTATTCACTAAGAAAAATGATAAAAATGTGTAATCAGAAAGAGAAAAAGCTTTATTTTACTCGTTAGAACTGCTAAGAATTTTTAGAGGTTCCATAGTATGCATTTAACCGTGCACTTGGCCTCGTAGAGTGACAAAGTTACTTCACTATTTTTTCCAGGAATACTGTGGCTTTAGCGATAAATTTTATTAGGACATTCTTTGTTCAGAAACACGTGGTCTATCCACCTGTATTTTAATTTTTTCCCACCCTTCAAAATTTTTAAAAAATGGCTGCAAACAATTTTTTTTTCACTTTTTCTATGTTCTGCATCCGAGCGGAATGTAAACTTTTCAGGATATTATTCTATACACTTTCACGAACTCATTAAAAAAAAATTATTTAGTTTGCAAGTTTTTGTGGGTTTCACTATAAAATGTTCTCTGTCGTCTGGCTAACAGAGAAGAGATCCCACCTCAACATTACGTAGAGACATTAGCAGGAAAATGCCTTGTCCCAGAGCCTAGTTGTCATTTCTTTACATCCTTCGTCTCATTATATTGTCTATAAATGATTAATGATGCAGGAAGGCTATGTATCTAAGGTCGCGTTCCTAACTAAAATCTCGTCGTACGCAGTTTTTTATGCGTAAAGTTTTTGTCATGATGAATTTTTAATTTAACTCAGATATATTATATACTTATAGTTTCAAAAAAACGTGTAGTGAGTATAACTTTTTAAGTAACGTTTGCTTCAAAAAATAGTATGAATAAAAGTTGTTTGATATAATTTAACAAACACTTAATTGCAATCAAAATTATTGTCAAACCATTGCGTTACTATGACAATCAGTTTTTTAAATGGTAACTATACTTTTTATGGTAAATCTTGAAAGAGCTTATTACTTCCACTAGACTAGTTCACAAGTTCAAAGCCGTGTTAATCCTTGATAAAGCTCGTAATAATATTAGTGAGGGATACATTGGATTTGGAATGACGTCTAGAAAAATTTTCAAAATTTTCAAACCCGCACATAAAAAATTGCAAAAGTTGTAAACAAATGAAGACTGGAATAATAATGAGTTTTGTTTTTTGTAAATAACTCGAAAACTATTAGTATTTAAGAAATATTAAAGACAAAATCTTAAAGAGGAAGAATTTCCAATAAAAAAGTCCGGACTCCAGAAACTCTATCTCTATTATTAATAATTTTAATTTAATGTTGAAAATAGAGCCCTGCGCGGCGAACACTAAGCCGTTACAATGCTCTGAAACCGGCCGTAATAAGTAAAAATATTTTTTTATTTTATTAAATATTAATTTAGAAATTTTAAAAAATTATGGCATTATTTAGACACTTAAAGGAACAATATCCCGTTGTAAAAAAAATGTTTCTCTGATTTTTCATAAAATGAGCCTATTGTTAATTAACAAATTTTTTTATAGTTTGCGTTTATATTTCAATTCGGATGGATAATTATTAAACAAAAGTCACTAAAATTATTTCGCTTTGTGGATACCCTATGTCAACTATACTTTATGGGATTATGACATTGCGATGTTTTTGATTGTTATAATCTATTAGTTATTATTTATTTAACCTAACAAAAAACTAAAAGATGAAAAAGTGAGGTTGAAATTTTTTTTTTTTATTAATTTTAATTATTATACTCTTCGCAAAAACGAAGAGTATATTGTATTTGATCCGCACATTTCTAAAATCGTAAATATCGCTCGTAGAGAAAAAATTTTCGTATCATTGTGTTAGTGAACGAATTTTGAACAACTTTCAAAATGTCCGTCTGTCTGTCCGTCCGTCCGTCCGTCACGTTTCTTGTAAGCACGATAACTCAAGAAAGAAAAATCTGATTGTACTAAAATTTGGACATTAAGTTAATGTTGGCTAGAGGAAGAACCCTATTGTTTTTTAACAAGATCGATCGGTAAATAAAAATGTTATTAATGATTTAAATTTGAAAAAAAAAAAATTTTTGTTTTTTATGTTTTTGTAATTGAATAGAAATCTGGTGAAATGATATTTCAATTTAATATTTAAATATTTTTATATTTTACAAATATACATTTTATAATTTAATATACAACCGTGGAAATATAATTCTAGCTCGTCTCTTATAATGTAAAAATGTACGTTTTTTTTTATGTGTTAAGTGGTGGAGTAGTTCTTACGCTTTTGATTCGGAATCCAAGGGTCAAGGGTTCGAAACCCAAATGGGGTATAATACACTTTTTTTCTATTTTTACTTTATTTTACACTGAGTTTTTTACCAACTAAGTTCGTACTATAAAATTAAAAATGTCTAAAACTAACATTATTTACAAACAACTGCGAAGAGTATCCTATAGAATGTGTAACAATTATATAAAAAGTTCAGTGAACAGGCGAACAGTACGTTTTTAGCTTGTTATTACTGTTTTTCTGTTCAAAAGTACTATAAGATCACATAAACTTTAAATTTTCATTGCTAATTGTTTAAACAAATTTTATAAACAAATAGATAAAATACGTATTTTTGAAAAAAAAATTTTTGCCATTTTATTGGTTATAAAATATTATGATTAAAAGAAAAAAAATATTATTTGCAATTTTCTATAAGCTGATAAAAAGAAAAAATTTTGTTGTTAATTTATTTGTTTATTTAATAAACAATTTGTTATCAACAATCGCCGAATGTGTTTATATTTTTTTTAGATAAAAAAAATAACAAAAACAACTGTATACATAAACATGTCAAAGAAAATTTTTAATATTTTTTATAGTTTTAAATTTAATTTTTTTTTGACATACTTATGTATACGGTTGTTTTTATTTTTTTCTATCTAAAAAAAATATAAACACATTCGGCGATTGTTAACAACAAACTGTTTATTAAATAAACAAATAAATTAACAACAAAAACATTTTTTCATTTTTCCAGCTGGTAGAGAATTGCAAATAATAAATTTTAAGAATAACATTTTTTCTTAATAATTTGTTTAAATATTGAAAAAAGGAAAAAAATGATTATAGACAATTAAAAAAATTTTTTAAGAAACATTTTTTTTCTTGTAATGACCTCTAGCGGCCATTACAGCCAAAATTAAATTATTAGCATCAATAGTATGAAGCAAGTCGCAGGGACCTCTAATATTAAGAACGTTGATCAAGTTAACTTCTTTTCAACCGCGCAGATATTAGTGCGTTTCCCGTCTAGTGAGGCATTACCGTCGTATTCGAGCGACCGTCGCAGGTATGGATTTAAAATCCAGCCTCTTTTGTTTCAAGTGCGTCTAACGAGCACATGTTTTGGCAAACGCTCTGCCTAATTAAAGTTGCAATCGCTTAAATGGATTAACTAAGTAAGTTAATTGTTGATTAATTATGATATTAGTTAAATCCTAACCAGGGTATTTTATTTTAGATACTGATTGAATCCTATTTTCGATTTCCGATTCCTAATGCCTAATTCAAAATTTTAATTTAACTTCAATGTAATGCACATGGTACCACCATTTTAAAAAACTACCTATTAAATCGTAAATCACAACGGACATAATCCCTGCGGAATAAATGGTTATGGAAGGCTTTATATAGGAATTAAACTAAACTGGGACGGTTCCGACGTCATAACAGGAACACATTTACATATCTTGGAAGAAATAAATTTTCATAATTTTTTGTCTGGAAGCCATGCTTGGTGACGCAGTGACGCTGAGGTAGGGCAAGTAACGAGATCAAGTTAGCTGGGGAATTTTGTTTCATGCCGGAATTGGTAGCCCATGGGATGTGCTATCTTCGTCTTCCTTAACCTACGAAGAAGTGTCAATTTTTTTTGCTGACGTCCAGGGGACATCACGTTCTTATTAGGAGGATCCCTCGATATAAGACAACACTAACGTCTTATTTCTAAGATAAGTCTAGTTTTTTTATTTTTGCCATTTACCACCCTTCTAACAAAGTTTACTGTTGTTTTATCACAACGGCTGCTATAAGCAGGATATAAATTTAAATTAAGTAAACAAAGTGTAAGTAGATCGCTATTGAAACAATAGAGCCATTCTACGATTAAGTCGTATATTTTCTTAATGTTTAAACCTTTGGTTCGTGCAATTACAAATTGTTTTATCAAAAGTGTTGACCGTGTGGTCGTATTTTAAAGTGCAGCTGTGCTTTAACCTTTATCGATTTTTGTTGTTTACCTTTTATCATGAGTATTTGTTGCGTACTGTAGTACAAACTTTTATAGTTTTAAATTATTTATATTGCCTATTATAGATACTTCTATAATTATAGTCGCTAAATTTTAGGTTAGTTTTCTACGTTATATTTAGTGATAGAAATTTACCTTGGGTCACGGGGTTATTTATTGATTTATGGTGTTTTAGTGATAAACAAGTTTAATTAACATACTACTAAGTTGTCATTTTTCAGTAGTGTTTTTACCTAAGTACGATAGATTTCGTAACATAACTTCTGTTGCTCCCGTAAAGTTGGACCGCGAGGTGAGGTTACGTTCTATTATAATTTTGCGTGTTAGTTTCACAAGAATTGCAATAATCAAGTTCTAGTAAGCAAGTTCAACATTCATAGTGACATAGTGTTAGGAAATGTGTTTCCAGTGGTTAATTTAATGGGAGAATTGTTTTAGTTTCCCTTAACTGAGTGAGTAAATTGCTATAAATGTTTTGATTTTGTTTTTGCTGAACAAGTCATAGTTCTCCCAGGTCAAAATGAAATAGACGTTTAATAGTCTAAGTTGATGGGATAAATTCAGTATTTATAGTAGTAGGAAGTTAATTTCCGTTTGTTTATTGGTTGGGATTTGTCCTTATTTCCCTCTTTCTTTGTGAGCGGCTCACTATAAATATTTGACTTGTCTTGCATAAACTTTACTCAAAATTTAGTTATTTGTTGGCCTTCTGCCTAACTAAATTTACTGACTACCATTTTCTTGGGGAGACTGTATCGTGAACTTGTAATAAAATGTAAATTTTGGCCATCATTTGTGAATCAAGGCATTGAAAATTATCATTTGAACCTCAAACTTTGTAACGTAACCTTGGCACCGGTGTCTTTATTCAGAGCTAATTGGCCTAACTTTTGCTGGGGTTTTTTGATTATTGACCAACTAAGCTAGGTCGTCTTTTTTGGATAAGGGAATTGTTTATCACTAAATGTCGCCAGGATGCTAAAATAGTGTTAAGGATACTAACCTAACAATAATTTTGTAACTAATACTTTCTATAATTCAAAGCCACGAAGTTGGCATCTGTTGTTATTAATTGCTAACCCTCGAATTTTAGATCGTTTCGTGAGATTGGTTGTGATTAAATTGTTAAATTTTAAATTTTTTGTGTTTCTCTGGTGTCTGCTGTATCGTACCTTTCCTTTTCCGTCTCTTCTTTAGAGACTGGCGCCCAAAATAACTCTTGTAATTTTGCCTTCAAAAAAAACTGAAAATTGTTACACAAAAAAAAATATAAAAAATTTTTTTGACAAAATTTTTTTTCAAACTTTTACAAATTTTCTAAATTTTCTTTACATCATTAAACACTCTTGGCCTTATTGGGACCGTTGCTTACGCTTACCCATGGCCCTAGGCCTCCTACAAAAACTGGCTAGCCGAGCCTAATTTGTTTTGGTAACAGGTTATTACCTTGGTGAGTTTATGCAATTTTAGTGTCCAAACAAATTAGTTTTGTGTCACCCAGGGAATATAAATTTGACTAATAAATACTACAAATTAAATTGTAAGTGATGATGTCAGTTTGGGCTTATCCCATTTAATTTTATAGTAAAACTTCATAGTTAAGAACTCAACCATCTTAGAGTTTTGTGGATTTTTCCCGGGCAAAAAGACAAAAATATCAATGTAGCCTTCGATGAGGGAGAACACGTTACATTCTTTTAATCATAATATTTTATAAGCAATAAAATGGCCAAATTTTTTTTTCAAATATACGTAATTTATCTATTTGTTTATAAAATTTGTTTAAACAATTAGCAATGAAAATTTAAAGTTTGTGTGATCTTATAGTACTTTTGAATATAAAAACCGTAATAATAATTAAAATTAATAAAAAAAAAATTTTCAACCTCACTTTTTCATTTTTTAGTTTTTTGTTAGGTTAAATAATTAATAACTAATAGACTATAACAATTAAAAACATCGCAATATTATAATCCCATAAAGCATAGTTGACATAGGGTCTCCACGAAGCGAAATAATTTTAGTGGCTTTTGTTTAACAATTATCCGACTTGAAATATAAACACAAACTCTGAAAAATTTGTTAATTAACAATAGGCTCATTTTATGAAAAATCGATGAAAAATTTTTTTACAACGGGATATTATTCCTTTAAGTGTCTAAATAATACCATAATTTTTAAAAAATTTTAAATTAATATTTAATAACATAAAAAAATACTTTTACTTATTACGTCCGGTTTCAGAGCATCGTAACGGCTTAGTGTTCGCCGCGCGGAGCTCTATTTTCAACATTAAATTAAAGTTATTAATAATAGAGATAGAGTTTCGGGAGTCGGAACTTTTTTATTGGAAAGTTCTTCCTCTTTAAGAAACTTTCTTTAAAATTTCTTAAATACTAATAGTTTTCGAGTTATTTACAAAAAACAAAACTCCTTATTTTTTCAATCTTTATTTGTTTATAACTTTTGCAATTGTTTATGTGGTTTGAAAATTTTGAACATTTTTCTAGACATCATTCCGAATCCACTCATATTTTTACGAGCTTTATCAAGCATCATGTTTTGTATATTTACGAAAAAAAAAAATTGCTAAATTAAATATTAAATCCAATGTTTTTCATTAGAATAGAAAAAACTAATTCAATAGTGGAACTGTGTACTAAAGTCTATTAAATGTGTTTAAACTTACCAAAAGATGTTGCATTTTGTTGTTCACAGGGTAAAAAATGGGTATGTTTCAAGGAAAGGAAAAAAGGAATTTCAGGAAATTTATATCACTAATTTTCTAATGAATTGTAACTGATTATAATTAATAATCGAATTAAATACATCAAACTATAATAATATACTATAAAAAACTATCTACTATTCAATTATGTTTTCTAAAAGCAAGTCACACAGTTAATGGCTTTCTTCGAATCTAGATATCTGATAAGAGAAAAAAAAAAATTAACTTTTTTCAAGAACTCCAATAAACATAAATTCAATACCATCAGCCACATCTAGTGAGTAACCGGCAAATCTAGACAGCTGCTTTGGCATTTCTTGCAGAAATCCAAATGATACACTACAACAACCATTAAACTAAACTAGGTGGCCATAACATTCCCCCCACCCTGAAGAAGTTTCAGGATTATATAACCTAAATTAAAACTATTTTCAAAAAAAAGAAAAAAGAAAAAAAAATACAAAACAAATTATTGTGTGGGCAATGGACACACTTTAACTATGGGTCTTTTGTAAATGCCAGTTTGGGTTTTTACCGAAACTACCCTTACTTGCCCATCTTTTCCGGGAAAAGTTTCAATAATTGTGCCTAATGGCCAGTGCAGAGGTGGAATATTAGGTTGTTCCACCAAAACTATGGTACCACATTTTATGGGTGAAGCCAATGCAGTCCATTTTTGTCTAATTTGTAGGGCTGTTAAATATTCAAGACGCCATCGTTTCCAGTAATCCGAAATCATTCTATCTATTAGTTGAAATCGATCTAGACGATTAACGTTTTCAGTACTAAGATCTGTGGAAGGTAATGATTTTAATGGTGTCAAAGTAAGAAAATGAGCCGGAGTTAAAGCCAAAGGTTCAGAAGGATCTGAACTAAGTACACACAAGGGTCTTGAATTGAGAAGTGCCTCTATTTGAATTAATAATGTATTCATTTCTTCATAAGTTAATAACCGATGTCCTACAACTCTAAAAAGATGCGATTTTACCGACTTAACATTGCTTTCCCACAATCCACCGAAATGGGGTGCGTATGGAGGATTAACCTTCCAATTTATTCCTCTCTCAGAAAGATCAATGGCTACACTTTTATTAAAATCACGAGAATTCGTTAATGAATGTAACTCATCCAAATATCCTTTTGCCCCTATAAAATTGGTACCTCCATCTGAATACATATGAGTAACTAAGCCTCTACGTGATAAAAAGCGCTTAAAAGCTAGTAAAAAGTGAGCGGTAGATAAATCTGACACGAGCTCGAGGTGTATTGCTTTTGTCACTAAACAAACAAAAAGACAAATATAAGTTTTTTGTGACCGCACACCTCTTCGTCTATAGGGTATGGTCTGAATGGGACCACAATAGTCTACGCCACTATGAAGAAAAGCTTTGGATTCTTGAACCCTACAAGAAGGAAGGTCTCCCATCAAGGGAAATTGTACTTTGGGCTTTAATTTAAAGCAAATATTGCATTTTTGAATGCGGTATCTAACAACTCCGCGGGCGGATAAAATCCAGTAACGTTGTCTAAGTAATGATAAAACCAAATTAGGTCCAGTATGAAGATTAGTTCGATGATAGTGATCAATTAACAGATCTACAACACGATCACATTTGGGGAGTAGTATGGGATGTTGCACATCAAAATTTAATTTGGAATTAACTAGACGCCCACCAACCCGAAGAATTTCATCATGTATAAAAGGACGTAAGCGATTTAAATGAGAAGAACAACTACCAGCCTTTTCTAATGTTTTTATGTCAGATGAAAAATGAAAATTTTGTACAACTTTTAGCAAAACTCTCTCAGCCTTAGCTAAATCGTGGACGGTAAAAAAGGTTGCACGGGGTAAGAGTTTTACGAAACGAAGTACAAACACAATGGAACGTAATAATTTCATCCAAGATGAACATCTTTCCGCTAACAAATAAAAGGGATGAATGTCATTATTCGAAGTTACCAATGTAACAGTTTTTTCTTCCAACATGGTGCAATGTTCCAAACCAATAGGTTTAATAGGCCAACATGAAATATCATACATTAACCATCTTGGACCAGATAACCACAATTTATTTTCCATAAATTGCGAAGGGGACATTCCTCGAGAAAGACAATCACTGATATTTTCTTTTCCATCAACATGAAACCAACAATTGGAAGTAACCAAAGCCTGTATTTTAGACACACGGTTGGCAACAAACGTTTTCCACTTACATGGTGATGCATTTATCCAACTAAGTGTTACTGTAGAATCAGAAAGGGCAACTATTTTTTCTATATTCAACCTTGGACTATAAATTTTTTCTACAACTGAAAGAAGTTTGGCTAATAAATGAGCAGCACACAACTTCAGTCGAGGTATTGATATAATTTTCATAGGGGATACCTTTGTCTTGGCACATAATAAATTCGTCTGAACGGAAGTCGACGATTTTATACGAATATATATCATTGCACCGTACGATGTTTCGCATGCATCAGCAAAACCTACTAACATTACTGAAGCTTGCGGTATCATCCCTATATACCTAGGAACTTGAAAATTAACTAAAAATTTCAAACAATGTTGAAACTCTTTCCACCACTGAACTATATCATCAGGGGGAGTTTCATCCCAACTTATACGAAGTATCCACATATTTTTAATTAACAGTTTTGCTTGCAAGATCACAGGTGATATAAATCCTAAGGGATCGAAACATCGGGCAACTGTTGAGAGTATGTTCCTTTTAGTACATTCATTTTCCTGAATTTTCAGAGAAAATGACAACATATCAGATTGTGGCTGCCACTGTAACCCCAGCACTTTGAGACAGTCAATGCCAAAACCAATCATATTAGTAGAACGATTCTGTTCTGGTATGTGCCGCAAAAGTTGCTCGGAATTTGTTGCCCATTTTACTAAATCGAAACCACCTCGTGCAAAAAATTCTACCAACTCGTTATATACTATTATCGCTTGGTCTGCAGTAGATATACTAGAAACTAAGTCATCAATATACATATCCCTCCTTACTATTTCAGCAGCCAAAGGAAATGACGCTTCTTCATCATTAGCTAGCTGGTGTATAGTTCGGAGTGCTAAAAATGGTGAAGACCTTACACCGAAAGACACTGTATTCAGTTCATAAGTTGATATTGGTTCATTTGGAGAAAATCTCCAAAGTATACGTTGGAAACACCGATGATCTTTATCTATAAGAATTTGTCGATACATCTGACGGAGATCGGCTATAAATGCAACTTGAAACAGTCTAAAATTAAGAAACATTGTTACCATATCTACTTGTAATTTTGGACCCGTATACAACAAATCGTTCAATGAATACAGGGTGTCCGTTTTTGCACTAGCGTCAAAAACTATTCTAAGAGGAGTGCTAACAGAATCGGGTTTGTAAACTGCGTGATGCGGGATGTAGTAAGAAGGTGAGGAATAACTATCTTCTAAAACCTTAGTCATATGACCTTGGGATAAATAATCATTGATAATTTCAACATATTGAATTTTAAAATTTGGAAACCTAATGAATTTTTTCTCCAAAGATAAAAACCTACGATGGGCCATCGCATAGGAATCACCTAAAAATAAACTATCACGTTGAAACGGGAGTGTGACTATATAACGACCAGACTTACTACGACTAAATGTAGACTGAAATATTTTTTCACATTCAACGTCATCGGGATTTGTTATAACGGGGGATTGAATATCCTCTATTTCCCAAAAATTTCTCACTAAAGTTTCAAGTGATGGTTCTATAATGGTACAAAAACTTTGAGTAACTTCGTGGGCAGATAAAGTGGGAGCCGTGCCCATCACCACAAATCCTAAACTAGTCTCTACAGCAACAGGAGTTTTAGGAGGACCAACGATACGATGTTGACCTAATAAATAAGGATATAATTCTGCACCAATAATGCCGTCGATTTGACTTGGTTTATTAAAATTATTATCAGCTAAAGATATGTCGACAAGATGGGAACAGGCAGCAGTATTAATTTCAACTTGCGGTAATCGATTGGTTATCTTATCAACAATCAAAACTTCCAATGGATATCGCTTAGCTGAATCAATTTGAGAAATTATTACTATATTTGTGCGTCCATAAATTCTACTAGAAGAGGCTCCAATACCATGTACTTCAGTATGGAGTTTTGAAATGTTTAAATGTACGCGTTTACAAAAATCTAAGGTTAGAAAATTTGCTTGACTGCAACTATCTAATAAAAATCTAGCTATATGCTGTCTTCCACAACTATCTAGAATATAAACTTTGGCAGTAGATAATAATACCGTACTATGATTGGTAATTCGTGAGTTATCCGTAGTTGAACAATAATTTACAACTGTTTCATCAATTTTTGAATGGATATCATTCAGACACGAATCGTTAAACTTAACCATAGGTTGCGAATTATTATGAGTAACACCGGTAGAAGTCGATGGCTCTACTACAAATGACTGAGAGGTTCCACTGGCCGAAGTACCAATATCTAATTTATTTGAGTTTTCTTCTGCGCTGCTAATAGGCATTTTAAAATGTAATAATGAATGATGACGTAATTTGCATGTTTTGCAACTACCTTTACTTCTGCAATTAATAATTTTATGAGTACCCAGACAATTCAGACACAAATTCTGACTTCTAATAAATTTATATCTATCTGTAGGAGGCATTCCTAAAAATTTTGTACATGTTAGAATGAGATGTGAATTATTCCTACAAAGTCTACATTTATCCTGGGTAAAATTATCTTGAACAACAAATGAATGTGTTGTTTTCGATTTATTATTACTATTCTTATTGAAACTACTCGATTTATTAGCACTTGAAGTTCTATTACAAATTTTAGCCTGCTCTTTAATGAAAATTATTACCTCTTCATAAGACGGCATTTCAGATTTTCTATAATTATTCTCGAACAAACGTTGTGTTTCCGGATTGACTTTTGACAGTGCCAGATAGGTTAGCATGTAATCAGCCAAATCTCTTAATTCCAATTTTTTTAGGGCTCTAACAGTGGTATCAAATTTTTCTAAGAACGTATTTAAACTACTAGAGGTTTCTGTTTGAGTTTGTTTAAATGTAAATAATTGATCTAAATAATTATTAGCTAGAGTACGTTTATCCGAATATTTATCAACCAAAGCTTGATAAATAACACGATAATTATCACCCGTAGGGGGTACAGTTGAACATACATTCAACGCACTACCACTCACGTTTCCAATTAAATAATGTATTCTATCAGTATCATCTAAATCTCTGTGATTGTGAATTAAGCTATTAAAGCATTCAATAAATATTGGCCACTCTTTAAGATCTCCACTAAAGTGAGGAATTTTGAGTTTCGGTAACCTAGGAACGGCTTTATTAGAAGTATTATTAAGATTACTTTCGTTTGCTTGAACGTTTATAACTTTTTTCGCTACCACTTGAATATAACAATAAAGTTCATCAAAAGCCTCTATAATTTGATACGAAGGAACATACTCAGGATCTAGTTCATACTCTAACGTATGAATATCATCTACCACATTTAAAAAATCCTTTGTTGTAGTTTGTAAGGTTTCATATCTCGTACGAAAATAATCTAACTGAATTGCGTCCTCAACTAATTTACTACAATCATATAATTTCTGAACTCTTGAAAAATATTGCTCCCTTTTTGCTACCAATATTTTTAATTGTTGCTGTTTTCTAAGCTGTGCCATATTTGTATTAAATTATATGAAACTAAATTATAATTATTAATCTTGCAATTAAATCCTGTTTTAAATATTTTAAATATTACGAAATTTGAAACTTATAGAATTCTCAAGTTAACTATTGTACATAAATTAAATTACGAAATGCATCATTCAGATTTGTGCAAAAATACACTTTTATTAGTATATTGAAAAACTCAATAAACAAAAAACAGGTTTTATTTTTTTTTTATTTTATCTAACCTACTCTATAATGTATGTAAAGCAAAAAACACCGGCAAAAAAACAAAGTATCAATCCAAGATTTTACCAATACTCAATAACAAGGCTTAACATCTTTCTATAATAATGATAGCAAATAATAATGATTGAACCAAATATCAATCCTAAGTTCCCACAAAAGCTATGAAATCTATATTTCACTATGGCAAACTACATGAAATATCAACTACAAAATTCTATTTAAATTTTGCTTGTATACCTATGTATACCTACCTAACAAAATAAATTTAGGTATATTCATAAATATGCAAAATAAAGCTACATTTAGTTCACAGTATCCGCGGCTCGAAGAACGGACCATTAAATGTTTTGTATATTTACGAAAAAAAAAAATTGCTAAATTAAATATTAAATCCAATGTTTTTCATTAGAATAGAAAAAACTAATTCAATAGTGGAACTGTGTACTAAAGTCTATTAAATGTGTTTAAACTTACCAAAAGATGTTGCATTTTGTTGTTCACAGGGTAAAAAATGGGTATGTTTCAAGGAAAGGAAAAAAGGAATTTCAGGAAATTTATATCACTAATTTTCTAATGAATTGTAACTGATTATAATTAATAATCGAATTAAATACATCAAACTATAATAATATACTATAAAAAACTATCTACTATTCAATTATGTTTTCTAAAAGCAAGTCACACAGTTAATGGCTTTCTTCGAATCTAGATATCTGATAAGAGAAAAAAAAAATTAACTTTTTTCAAGAACTCCAATAAACATAAATTCAATACCATCAGCCACATCTAGTGAGTAACCGGCAAATCTAGACAGCTGCTTTGGCATTTCTTGCAGAAATCCAAATGATACACTACAACAACCATTAAACTAAACTAGGTGGCCATAACAACACGGCTTTGAACTTGTGAACTAGTCTACACATTCAGTGGAAGTATAGTAACGAAAAAAAAATATTTAGAAATTTTTATTGCTCAAATAGGCTTAGAATGTCGAGAATGTCGTAGAAACATCGAGATTTTAAGTTTGAGCAAAAAAAATTTCTGTCTGTCTGTCGGTCTCTGACGACGGCTGTCTGTAACTATTTTTGTGCGCACGATAACTCTGAAACCGTTTAAGATATTGACTTGAAATTTGGTACACGCATGTATTTTAACGAGATCTGGAACTAGATAATATTTTCATCTTTTTCCGTTGAAGGGTTGGGGGGCAAATTGAGGTAAATGGGGGTAAATAGGTAAATCAAGCAGGTAAAAGTCCATAAAATTGATATTTAGTATATATAAGAGAAGCTAATCTCTCAAAATTTTTGGCATTAGCCACCCCCATTACTACCCCCACCTTATTATAAAAGGGGGTAAAAAAATGATTTAGTTTGTGTACAAGAACCAAAGGCCTCAAAATATTTTTTTTACTTCATCCATCCCCACTACCGATGTGGGATATCGTTTTATGGGTTTTTGGGGTAGACGATTTCAAATATTATATTATTAAAGTTCCATAAACAATTATTTCCACATAAAAAATTTTTTCGTTACTTGGGAAGCATATCTGGATGTGGAAGTAGTGATTCCTTGGTTTTTTATATTTTTGTGCAGCATTTGGGGGAGGCGCAATGTCACAGCGACGACAATGAATTATAATATGTTCTAAATACATGAAATTGCTATAATAACAATAATGTACTAGATGACGATCTGAAGAACTTACATACTGGAACTCTCTAATAATTTTTCATTAAAGAAGGAACACGCAAATAAATGATCAAATAAGCAAGTATATAAACATACCAAACCGAGAATCTTTTTTATTTCTTTAAGTTAAAAATGAGAATACTTATCAAACAATTGAATTAATTCTGATTTTACACCATTGTTATAATCTTTTATTCGTTGACTATTTCATAACACTTTCAGTTCGATTTAGGTAAAGCAATTTAAACGAAAGATTAAGTCCATTCATGCATGAATGGACAATTTCGTACATAAAGCCAACGTGAACTTATATTTCATAACATTCTATTGAGTGAAAATGCGATTGCATGAAACTTGCTTTCTCAAGTAAGTTTAACTTTTTATAACTTTCTGATACGATATCTTGTGATAAAGTTTAGCAGTGTTTTTATTTGCTTTTAAAATGGCAAATGTTATGGTCTAGTTAATAAATTATTGTCCAAACATCACTAGAAAAGTACCAAAGTTTTATCAAGTTGCCTTTATATCAATTACTACAAGCACATCTTTCCAATGTGAATTGATCAACTTGATTATATTGTTTTATGTACACTCAATCTGACATCTAGATGTCTAGATATTCCACCGATAAAATAGCCTCTATCTTTACATTTCAATGCTATAAGAAATGAATTACTATTTTTCATGCAAATATAAACTATGTGTTGCTAACATGATCGATGTATTCTGTATATACAAGCAAGCAACTTTGTTTTTATTATAATATTGAAAAATTTTCACATTAGTTCGCTGATGATATTACTTTGAATTGGTCAAATATTAACTGTGACTGGTAGGTAAATTTTAGATATATTTTAAATGTTTTGTAGTTCGTTAGGACTTGAGACGCACTATCAAAGACCTTAGTAATGAGATTTTGCTCTGAAATTATAATAAAACATAGTTTATGCAGGATGTAATTAATAAAGCCTTCCCCAATATTCCAGCAGTTCTCACTAAAGATTTTCGAAATTGTTATTTTTTTTCTCCAAAACTTTAGACCCCATGTTATATAAGGTTTTTTTGTTTGTCTAGTCATTTCTCACCACCAGTTTTTTTTAAGCCATGCAACTAATTACACCCTGTATAAAACACGACAGTTTACATGCCTCTGGTGATTACCATTATTGAAGAATACGATCCAATTTCAGTAGAAGTATTCTACCATGTTTTCATCTACCAAATTTGGAATAAAAAGTCTAATGGAAGTTATCGTGTTTACAAGAAACGATTTACACACACACATACATTATAGACACAGAGATTTTTTAATTTGATTTGATGGGTTTGCTTAGGGTGTAAAGTTTATTATTTATAAGTCTCTTTTCTGTTTATGTAGTCGTTTTTCGCCTCTTCTTTTTGTTCGGTATTCTTCGATATTGCCTCTAGATCTAAAAGATGTTGACATTTGAAAAAAATGACCTCGCAAATTTTACATAGCCATAGCTACTAAAATAATTCGAAAAAATCCACGTAATATTTCTCTTATCGTCTTCATTTATTTGAGTGCGTTCACCACAATCTAGACGTAAAACTAAAAATGGCTCTAAAAATGTAGTAGGCTTCATTTTTTCTTAATTTCTTAATTCTCACAGTTTAATAAAATTATATAAAAAAATATTTTTAAGAAAAATCTTTTATTTGAAAAAACTACTAAAAAGTAAAAATATTTTTTTTAAAATTCATACACCTGGAAATCAAAAGCTTTGGGGGCGGTCATATAGCGCTATTGCATAGTTAATTTGCTCATTTGACCGCCCCCAAAGCTTTTGGTGTCCAGGTGTATGAATTTAAAAAAAAATATTTTTACTTTTTAGTAGTTTTTTCAAATAAAAGCTTTTTCTTAAAAATATTTTTTTAATATAATTTTATTTTTTACTTTTTAGTCTACTTATTTTACAGACAAAATCCTTTAATTTGCCGCCGCCATCCACCTTTTCCCTCTCCCGTCTTCTCACCTATTTAACACTACTTCCCACCCCTTCCCCTGCCTTTTCCCATCGCTCCTCACCTCTTTCCACCCCATTAATACCTCTTTCCACCCCTTTTCCACCTCTTACCACCCACCCACCCTTTCCCATTTCTTCCCACCTCTTCCTCACCTCTTCCCACCCCTTTCCCACCTCTTCCCCACCTATTTCCACCTCTCCCACGTCGGCCATATTGAATTTAGAATGACGTCACATACTTTATCGTATTTTACTCGTCAAACCTTTTCATTTTATACCCATATGAAGGGGGTTGTGACTAAAAAGCCGATCCGCCATCTTGGGACGTCCGCCATATTGGATTTACAATGACGTCGCATTGTTTATCGTATTTTACTCGTCAAACCCTTTCATTTGATATCCATATCAAGGGGGTTGTGACTAAAAAGCCGATCCGCCATCTTGGGACGTGCGCCATATTGGATTTAGAATGACGTCACATTGTTTATCGTATTTTACTCGTCAAACCCTTTCATTTGATACCCATATCAAGGGGGTTGTGCCTAAAAAGCCGATCCGCCATCTTGGGACGTCCGCCATATGGGATTTAGAATGACGTCACATTGTTTATCGTATTTTACTCGTTAAATCCTTTCATTTGAGATCCATATCAAGGGGGTTGTGACTAAAAAGCCGATCCGCCATCTTGGAACGTCCGCCATATTGGATTTAAACCGATAATGGCTATACTAGGTTGCATTGTCACCGGACTTATACATGTGTGCCAAATTTCAAAGCTCTAGCTTAATTAGAACTAGTCGAAATTCAGCTTGCAAGATTTGACCTAAACTAACAAACAAACATACAAACACACATAGAAACAGTGCAAATTAAATAAAAGCTTTTAATTAAAATCCTCTACGAAAGCAAAAAATGTAGAAACGTACAAAACTTCAAAGTTGGTCATTTCGGGGGAACGTGGAAGTGATGAGAAAGTGCCAAACGTTAAAAATTCATAATTTTTTGTATACCGGGTGATGCTGAGAGATGACCTTTAATTTTTTGTCTCCTAACTTACAGAAATTATTCTTTTTTTTTGGTCAATGCGCCAATAAAAAAACATTATATATTTGTGAAACTGTTGTCTGAAGATATTACATTATTTTAAAATATGTATAAACATTCTTTAGATTATGAGATGAACAATTCCATATATAATGTAATATGTACAATCGAACCGAAGGTTTATATGGGAAATAACTGATTTATTTGTCATTTTAAATTAGAAAACTCTAGAAAAATTAAGATCATCAAAACACAGACAAATAAAATTGGACATAATACTAGAGAATGCTCAATAAAGTGGAGCATCATTTCAAATGAATATTTAAAATTATTAAACGCCTACCATGATTTCTGCATTTAATAATAATATATCGCAGATAATAAATGACAACAAAAATCAAACATCTATTTGATCTATCCAAATCAGTGGAAATATACAGGATGTAATGATTAAAATCTGACATATGCTATTATTTCTTGTAAAACTAAAAATTATAAATACCTTACTAATATGTCATATAATGTCTTTTTATTTGCTACATTGATAAGAAAAAAATTATTTCTGTAAATTAAGAGACAACCCAGGGGTTGAGCCAAATCTCATTGTCACCCGGTATATTACTCTTTCAGGTTTTAGTCTACATTTTAAAAATTCTGAAAATTGTGGGTTGTCTAATGATTCCATTAACAACATATATGCCTAACTAACTACAGATGGCCTTGCGTAATGTCTACTTACTACGTTCTGTGATGTTGCTGGTATCAGAGAAGTTGTAGTCCATAGACACATAATCCAGAGAGGTAGATTCATAGTAGGAATTGGTAAAATATTCCATGTCATGTGTAAAATTCATATTTGAAAATAGATGGCTGCTGCCTGTGCTACAGCTGAAAAAAAAATAGAAACTATAAATATGAAGTTAATTCTCACCAAATGATAAAGGCTGTGAGAGCTATTAACAAATGCACATTTAAATTTTAAGTGCTTAACAGAAAAACTAGAGTGTATTAAAGCTACCTACTAAAAATAAATTTAATCCTGAAGGATAGCTTTATTATATTATTAAATGGAACACTGAATTCATTTTAATTTCATTAATTACCCTTGACAATGTTATATCAACGTTTTAATTGCATTTTACTTTGCAGATATATAAATAAAAATGAATTAAAAACAATTTTTATTTTTCTCTCTTCAGCGTAGGGAAACTAATGTAATTTAGTCAAATTTAGTACGTTTATGCGAAGTAATCGTCGAATACAGATAACACTGAAAATTTGAGGCCGATCCTATACGTAGTTTCAGAAATGTACTGCTTTAAACATGAACTGATGCGTTCAAAGTGGTGGTGACATCATTGAATCCGAAAGTCTGTCTCGAGAGTGCGTTTACTTTGTTAGAAACAGTCTATTTAAAAGCAGATCTTATGTAATATCACTAGTGCTTAGAATTTTATCGGTTAATTTTTTCTAAAGCTTTGTTGCTTGATAATATAAAGAGTGTAAATTGACAGTTTATTATCTGATTAAATTTGATTTTCTTGTGTAATGGGGTTTCTTTTAATCTTTAATAATAAACTTCCAATTTACTCGAATTATATTACCTTTCAGCAACTTATCTTGAGCAATTTATAGATAAAATTTAAAAGCATGAGTGGTATATGGGGATATACAGGGTGATTCTTTTAAGGCGGCCATTAGAATATTTCCCACTTGCAGATGAGATAGAGATTTGAGATTTGGTATCCTACCATAGTCAACTATTGCGGGTTCGAAAATAATAATTTCAAGATGGCGGCACTTCCGGAAATACCAGAAGTCGATACCAACTTGCTTATTTTAAATGGAACACCCTATATATTTTCGACTTTTCGAAATGATCATAAAATTCTGAGTCAAAACATGTAGCACACCCTATACCTAAACCGAGCAGTTTCGGAGATATCTGACATTTTATAAAAAAATTGACAGGTGCAATGGTTTGCAAGAACCGTTATAACTTTCTTCGGGTAGGAGATCCTTATACCAAGTATATTTTCCCCAGTGGCGGCTCGTGATATTGTCTGCAGAGGAGGCTTGATATTTTGAAAGACAATTAACTTGCAATATGATTACAATTTGTACATTTCTACAAGTAAAAGATATTAATGTGGAAGACTGGAAGATATGCTGCTTCTTCCAAAGGGAGGCTCAGCCTCCTCTGCCTCCCCTGACGAGCCGCCACTGATTTTTCCCATCCATCCTTTGCTTGTATTGTTTAAAACAAAAGAGCATCAGAAAGCTACAATTTCCATCTTTTACATGAACCAACATTCATGTATATTGAACAAATTCTGATTTAGTGACATGTAGTTCAGTGCGTCGGTGTCACAGTCATGCGTATTCAAGCGCGCGCACGCATGTATCTCGTTCCGAGTTATGACGTTACACTTGACTGTTTTTTTCCTAGGAAACCGTGGCTTTAGCGATAAATTTTATTAGGACATTTTTTATTCATAAATACGTGATCTATCCATCTGTATTTTTTATTTTTTCCTGGCTTGACTTAATTTCAAAATTTTGAAAAAATGGATGAAAAAGTTTTTTTTTTCATTTTTTTTTTTATTATGTTCTGCATCCGAGCGAAATGTAAACTTTTCAGGATATTATTCTATACACTTTCACGAACTTATTAAAAAAAAATTATTCAGTTTGCAAGTGTAGGTAAATACCACAATGAATATTGTTGTTGATAAATTCAGAAAACTAATCATTAACATCATCAGGTAATCATTAATGTAGCAACCTTTAAAAAAAGTCTGTTCGCATAAAACCCCCTCTATTTGACACCTTTTATTTATTAATTATTTTTTTTCCTTTCCGTGACCACCACTAATATTTTTTACTAAAAATATAGAAGGTCTCGTTCTTTGAAACTGTGATAGCTGCATTTAAAATATTATTCTCCGACATTTTTTCCATTAATTACTTTTTTTAGGTAGCTTGTATATTTATGACAACTTTTAAGCGAAAATCTTTCATTCGTAGAATTTTCCATTCTTTTAATTTGGTCCGATGACACATTTTTAGTGGTCTTCCTATTTTCGAAGTTGTTTGCATGTGTAGACTCTCTTATTGGCGTCAGATTTGTTACGCGACATGTTGAGTGGCAAATTCAATATTATTAGATATCCAGTATATGACTGCGGGTTTTTGCAATATCTGGTAAAAATCTATCTAAATCTCATACACTTTTCTAGGTATATAATATAAAATGGCAGTTTCGTGGAACACGTAAAATTGGTTCTGTTTGTGAAAAATATTAAAATTGTGCTGATTGATTGTTAATTGAATTATTAATTTACATATATGCCTTAAAATATGGCATATGCTTCAATTGAAATACATATACTTATATGAGTATTACGTTTTTACTGCCTTCGATTTCAGTTGTAACGATTTACATTAAGTAGACTATCTGTTTCCAACTGCAATCAACAGGTGGTATTGTTTGCAAATCGTGTTTGTAACAATACGTTATATTCTGTTTCATTTGCCTATCATACAATTATAATTGATGCTAATTATATAAAGCATTGATGAGCTTAAGTGCTATTCTTTAAGATTAAACGCTATTCATTATTCAAATGATTAAAACTGAGCACACTAGTACAACAATAATTCCAACTTAACAGTGATTTACTAGAATATATATAAATGCATATGATAAATCTTACCTAAATTTTATTTTTCAGACTTATGTAATGCAACTGTCGCTATCCAAAATTTTAATTGTCTTGGCATCATAAGTGACAACCATTTTGGAAATTTTTCATTTATTGTAATCCTACGAAGATTTTATCTGAAACAAAAAAAATATGTAAGTATAAGCTATTGAGGATTATCAAAAATGTTCACACAATGTTACATATTATGTGAAAACCTTGCGAAACCGTTCGACCAATAATTCTTTTCTAATTATAAACGTTTAGAAAAACGGTTAGTTCAGCCCTCCTGTTAGATAAATTTCAAAGGTTTGCGTGTTAATTAGCTGTAGCTACGATAAATAAATCAGGACACAACAATAGGGAAAAATTAGTACCGAATTGAAGACCTCTGTTTTTAATCTCGACATTTATAAAATTCAAAATTGTCAGGCGAAAATTTTTCATGTTTTTTTATGTTTCGGTTATAATCTAAGAGCTAGTATTTTTTTGTTATTTGAATCTTATATTTAGATAACTGAAGATTTTTGAGATTTTCATTTAGGCTATTATACAATATTTATACTATTATAGTGAAGTGATTCTTTAAATTTGGTTGTTTTGTGCCGTGGAATCGCAAGCAGCATGGCTGTTATCTAGAGTTTTAAATTCTTGCAAGTTTGATTTTGAGTATATTAAGCAATTATATATGTAAATACCAGGCGCGGTTAGAATTTTCTGTTTAATAAACGTATTTTTGCGACTTTCTCTATAATTTAATTTAAACATCAGCCTTATAATTCTCTTTTGAAGTACAATGATTCTATATAATTGGTTGGACCTTCCCCAGACACAAATACTGAGAGATAGATGGGAGTAAGCTAGCGTATAGTAAACATCCATAAGTCCCTCCTCACTTGTATCTTTTAGTTGCAATATGGCAAAATATGCTTTGCTTAGTTTGCTACATACATGATTACTCTGTGGTTCCCACGTGAGAGGGCTGTCTATATTTCGAAGTGGTGCTTATCGGTAGAGAATTTAATAAGATAATTGTTCTTGGGCTAAATTTAGAAATATCGTCTTTCTCATTTAGTATTAGTTTATTTCTGTTACACTAATCATTCATTTCATCCACAACGTTATTGATAGCTTCATATAAACCATCATTACTTGTAGCTGATACAGAAATAGTTGTGTCGTCCGCTTTTTATACGATAAGGGAGATCATTAATATATATGGCAAATAACAAAGGCCCCAGGATTGATCCTTGGGGGGCACCTAATATAACATCGTATGTATCGGATCCAGTCTCATTAATAATAATAATAATAATAATAATAATAATTTATTAGTCAAAAAGAAATTACACCGTGGTGCTTTGACATGTCAGATAGAAAAATATAAACTAATATAAGTAGAAATATTAACAAATAATACTAGGATAGAGTCCTAGTATAGTCAGACTTAGAAAGTATGAAACATAAATAGAAATATATGCATACATAATCACAAGTATATAACAAACATTGAATGTGACCAAAATATAGTCGGCACAATAATAACAAACAACTTATTACATATAAACATAAATTTACAAATAATTAAAATTTGATGGATTATAGTAAGCATTGGCCAAAAGGTGCAGTTTTAATTTTGTTTTAAATTTTTTGATGGGCGATTCCTTAATACTATCTAGAAGTGAATTAAATAAATCAATTCCGAAGTTGATTCTCTTTGTATAAGCCAATCTCTGGCGTGGTGTCTGAATTTTATCCCGATTACGAGTGCTGTATTCGTGAGTTTCACCATTCTGCTTCAGGTATGCTTAGGTTATTGTCAATATGTAATGGGCCAAGATTAGGGGGCCAAGATTAGGTAGGTTGTTGACGTAAGAAGTAAATGGTAAATACACCGTTTTATTAAAATTTACTGTAAGTTTGTTGGCATCAAACCAATTTTAAATTTTTTTAAATTCCTGTTCAGTCGTTGTTTTTAAGGTTTTCCATGAATTTGCTCTGAAGACTATGGCTGTATCATCAGCAAAACTAATTATATTTCCTGTGACGTTTACACTTAACAAGTTATTAATATATATGGAAAATAGGATCGGCCCCAAAACGGTACCTTGAGGGACGCCATATTTTATATAAGCAGGTTTGCTAAGCGTATCATCTATCTTCACATACTGCGTACGATTGGCTTTTTATTAACTCATAAGCATTTCCCCTCAAGCCACAGTTTTCAAGCTTATTTAAAAGACGAGTATGACATACTGTATCGAACGCTTTCGCGAGGTCAACGAATACACACAGACAGGGAGTTTGGTCATCCAGTGCATTGTAGATGTGCTGTGCTATTGCGTCCTCAGTTGAAAATATTAGTGTGTACTAGATCTTCAGTATTGCCACCTTTATGCATTGGTTTTATGACACCTATTTTAAGCGCTTTTGGGAAATGGACATTTGTGATGCTTTTGTTAAATATATAACTTAATATACCCGCTATTTCGTCACATATTTCTTTTAGATCCTCAGATCTTATTTCATCGTAACCGGGGGCCTTTTTTGGTTTTAGAGAGTTTTTTAAATTTAATTTCTTCAGGGGTTGTAGGGGTTAAATAAATCGAATGTTCCATATTCTTTTCATTTTCATCTTTAAAATTTGCTGGTACATTTATTTTGTTTGCGTATTTTTCGCCCAACTCTGTATAGTATTCCACAGAAGCATCAGCAATGCCGTTTTTTTTAATATGAATATATGATCAATAATCAGAACCAAGCAGTCAAGACTAGAGTAGCATTATTACTTCCACATTCAGTGGAAGTATAGTAACGACAAAAAAATTTTAAAAAATTTTTATTGTTCGAATAGGCTTAGAATGTCATGGAACGTCGAGATTTTAAGTTTGAGCGAAAAAAAAATTTCTGTCTGTCTGTCGGTCTGTCTGTAACTTTTTTTGTGCGCATGTTTACTCTGGAACCGTTTGAGATATTGACTTGAAATTTGGTACACGCATGTACCTTAACGAGATCTAGAACTAGATTATATTTTCATCTTATACCGTCGAAGGGTTGGGGGGTAAATAGGGTAAATTTGAGGTAAATAGGGTAAATTTGGGGTAAATAGGTAAATCAAGCAGGTAAGAGTTCATAAAATTGGTATTTAGTAGTAACAAAAGAGGCTAAGGTCTCAAAATTTTGGCATTAGCATTACCACCCCCACCCCATTATTAAAGGGGATGAAAAAAAATGTGATTTAGTGTGTGTACAAGAACCAGAAACCTCAAAATATTTTTTTTACTTTATCCACCTCCATTACCACCCCCTATCACCACCCCCACCCCACTACCGATGTGGGGTATCATTTTATGGGTTTTTGGGGTAGAGGATTTCAAATATTATATTATTAAAGTTCCATAAATAATTATTTCCACATACAAATTTTTTTCGTTGTGAGTGACTTGGATAGAAAATCTGGATGTGGAAGTAGTGATTCCTTCGGCAGCGGTTTTTTTATAGGTATGACGATGAACAGAATAGCACTAAGAATAATGAGCGCATTCGTCCTTTAGAAAAAAATGTTGCGTAGATATTTCAATCACAAGTGACATTATGAAATCATCGGTTAGCCCAAAAAAAGCTATAAATCTCGTTATGTACCAAGAGTGAACAAGTGCCTCGTTCCAGCCATCTCAGACCTACCTTGCACTGAGAGCCAATAGCTCGAAACTGCAGTCTGCAAGTAGTGTGGAGTGGCTGGCACGAGAGCTCATTTGAGTAGGAATAAGTCTTTCGGCTGGTGTCTGTTGCAATGAGAAACTTTAGCGTTTTGTGGCAATGTTATTGCACTTAACGCGGCCAGGCTTGTAATTCGTAATTCAGCGCCCAGCGGGGCATTAGTCCCGAGAATAGCTATTGGTTGCAGTCTGGCTTTTTATTCCTTATATATTTAAGGAAACGCACAGTGGGCCAGAATTGGATTCTAGCGCGCCAATATTCCAAAAATTCGACTTGTAAAAATTATTATTATTCCTTTATATAACCACCGCCAACATTCCAGGAAGCAATAAACCGCCGCGACAAAAAAATTATTACTACCCACTTGGGTGGTAGAGACTGACAAACCGACCGGTATTTACGTACTATTTCGCAGGTTAATCAGTCGTCCGTGCGCTTGCGTTTGTAATAATTATGTACAGCGTAATTTCAAAGTTTATTATTGTGAATTTTATCCGATATGGTTGACAAAGGTATGTACTTAATATTATAATTTATTTGGAAATTATTGTAATTATATAATTGCCAGAGAAGCTAAATAAAATATGACAAAAAATACTTTATTTTTATTAAAGTCGCGTATTTATTAGCCTGCAACTTTTTTGCTATGCGTGTCTATCCCAGTTTCATTACTTTGTTGTAAAGTGTAGTTCTTTAAGACTTATTGGCATTGATTTGAAGTGCAAATTCGTGCGAGTTTAACTAAGAGATTTTTTTTTGCAGGTCAATAACTAGTTCTTTCAAGAAGACTCCTATTTGATAAAACCAAAGGAGACGATCCTCCAGTGATAAAAACTGAGGATGAGCTGCTAAAAGCTGTAAAGACAGTTCTGCAATTATCCCATTGCTCACAAGAAATGGAGAACGAACTCAAAATAAAACTGCGCTCTTTCTGGATTATGGTGAATGATAGATGGAAGCGATGTAGCCGCAACAAAAATATTTTTTTAAGCAAGCACCGTGACTGGATCTGTGGTGACATTATAAAAAAACTGGGATCTTCTTCTTCAAAAAGCCAATGAGTCAACCCCTCCTACCCCCGCACAGTGGGCCATTTGCAACTTCTAGATGGACAAAATTCTACAAATTTCTAAATGAGCTTAAAATGGTCGTTAGAAGACCGGAAAAATAGTAAAAAAATTCTAGACATTCAGGGGGTGGTTTTTGAGGGGTTGGAAAATAAATTTGCTTCTAGAATGCCGAGACTCTGTGAGTATATCTGTGAATATAAAAAAATTAGTTAAAAATTATAAATAGTAGCAATAACATCAGATCAAACTTGCGTTAAGAAATGGGTGGAATTTATTCGAAGTATGAATTTCATTAGAATGCCAATACTTTTGTACATTTTTGTATGTTATGTTTTTCATCTTATTTTATTCTATAATTCTTATAGCTTTTATGTATGTAACATTTACATGCGTCCAGTTGTGCTTTAAAGAGATATTTGTGTTTTTACAGGGATACTCCTTACTGTGTCAAAAAGAGAACTTTATGAAACATTAAAAGATGAAGATAATAACCCTGGAACAGCCAGAGTCAAAAAATGCGTGTGATGTGATGTGAAGTGAACATTTACAACAAAATTTTTTGAAACTTTCTTACATAGTTATTAAAGTTTTATTTTTCAATCCTCTCTAATCCAACCCCTTATTGTTTAGATTTCTTTTACTATTTTTAGCGAACTCGCGGATATAATATTATCATGTCCACAAAGTTTCAGAATTTTAAAATAATATTTATCTTTCAACCCCCTCAAAAACAACCCCTCTACTATTTATAGTTTTTTAACTATTTTTTTATATATTCACATCATTTTATCATACTCACAGAGTTTCAGCACTCTAGAAGCAAATTTATTTTTCAACCCTCAAAAACCACCCCCTTAATGCCTAGAATTTTTTCACTATTTTTTCGGTCTTCTAACAATTATTTTAAGCTCATTTAGAAATTTGTAGAATTTTGTCCACCTAGAAGTTGCAAATGGCCCACTGTGAAACGTATAGAGGAGGTCGGCAAAAATATTTCACTAGTAAATATATGTTCACTTTTCCTCTTAGTTATACAATATACTATTTCATAAGTCATACTAAATCAGACTTAACTACTTTGTAAGCGACATGAACAAACTAATTACAGTTTCGAGTTACGTTACGGAGAAGCCTTAAATTCCGATTATTTCCGTTAAATTCTAATTACATTATTAAAGACGAGCTAATTGATTAAAATTGCGCTTGTTAACTGCAGTTGGCTATGAAATGAAAACAAACAACTGTTCGGAGAATCGTAGTAAATGTAACGCTCTCGAACTACTTCTAATAGGACGATGTAAAATTGTTTGTAGATTTATCTGTAAATATCTAACGTACTAAAATAGTTATCTGTATAGTGTATTGGAATTGTTTTCAACCCTAAATCCGAGAATTTCCCCTTATTTGGTGAAAAATTGAATTTTGAGATTTCTCCCACAAAAAATAATGGATTTTTATCCATTATCTTTTTTAATTGTAGCTCACAGTGTATGTAATGAAACAGTGTAATCAAAACATATTTAATATTTATAGAAAAGCCGCGCCCAAATATTAAAACTGGAAGTAAGATCAAGGCATATCAACAGTAAATCTTACCACATTTACATTGATTATATACCTAATGGAACGACAATTCAAACTATACGCCGATATTGCTTCGACTGTCCCAATAGCATAAGAACGGTAGGATGCTGTTCACATATAGCCGCAGCAGTATATTACTTGTCTCATAGCCGATATTTTTCTCGCATAGTACGTCCAGCAGAAGTTTTATCTAATATATTTTTATCAGAAAATATTTACGTGTAGTTATTTATGAGGAGAGCAACGAAGATTAATTATATTGTAATAATTAATTTTTTATCATAATAAATAATTTTTTGGACTTTATTTTTATCTATACTGCACCTTTCTTATTCTTAACGTAAATAATAACTGTAATTCAGAGCATTTACTTTATTTATTTAAATTACAAACACATAACTATTTGTTTTTATATTTATGAGCAGGTTTATATTAAAGAGATATGTAATGTAGTAAGTACTCCAGGGCGGTCATAACGAGTTTTTATTTTTTTAAGAAGTGTTGCACCCATTTTATTTGAATGCACCTTTTGGTGATAATACTAGACCTACTAAGCTACATTATATATTTTTTCTGTGATTGTACTTCGGTGTGAATGTAGAAGAACGCACTACCGGGCGTCAAAATGACGCGACACCAATTTATTTCTCAGGGGGCGCCAGTCGCGTGCTACTCCGTTCTTCTACCTCCCAGGCGGGTTCGAGATAAGATGCACTGAAGATAGTCGAATAATGGACCAAGGCTGCATTACCCCAGATCTTAACGACGCTCTCTCTGGCCGTGAATTCCTCAATTTAGGTTTTTGTACCTTTTGAAAAGCTAAATTTTTGCATAAAAAAATCCCGATCGGAGAATTTCTCTCCGATGGGATTAATTTTTGTCGTGCTGATCACGTTTTTGTCTGCTAATAACGGACTCTATACCCTAGGAATTCTGAGAAAAACGCATAAAAAAATCCCTTTCGAACCCCCGTACAGCAACTAGAAGGTCGAGTGTGATGCAATAACTCGATACATCCGGTTTTCGGTACGAAAATTCCAGGGATTATAGACTAGCAACAAGTCTCAAGATCAATTAAGATGCAATAGTTCAAAGAATCCGTTTATTTAACAGATAAGGTTATACAAAAAAAAGTTATAGCAAAATTCTTATTGCAAGAATCGCGCCTTCCCCAATTAAGACAACGGCTTTCAGACCATACAAGCGAGAGCGCTTACGCTAACGATCGATTAGGTAGAAAAGATTCATGCATACCTTCTCAGAATAAAAATGCGAGCTTTTTAGAGAAGTCTGAGACTATTTGTAATTTAATAATTACGGCTGACTGATTTTAACTTAAAAAAGCTTTACTAAATGAATTTAGTTTCGCTAGAGACTACTTAGCTTTAAAGTTCTTGTATCGTGGCGGTTCACGTACTCAAACACATTCGTGAGGACTTATGGCTGCATAAGTTTAATGGCGTTCAATCAGTCCACAACTTACTTGCCCCTATGCAGTTTTTCAATATTATCGATGTGGCAGCAACCCACCTTCGAGCGACTTTTAGGCAAAATTGAATTTTTGTTTTTTTATGCACAAGGCGTTTTCCTCTATAACTTTGTCATTTGGAAAGCCCCGCAATTGGCTTTCCTACCATCGGTTTGGCGAGACCACTCAACTCGCTCGACCAAATTGCGAGCCGCTGAGTTAATCCAAACTCTTTTTATGCGAGAAACCGGCCTTGTGCATGTGCATTGATTTTTATCAATTCTTGCTTATCGGCACTACGCCGGCTTTGTCAAAATCGTCTATTTTGCCTTTTAGATGCAATGCATCGCTAAAATTTTATGCTCACACTTTAGAACAGGGCATTCAATGACCATATCTCAATGGTCTATGTCTTTGGTTGAGGAATAAAAATGGAAAACATTTCAATATTTTTTAAAGTCCATTTTCGGAGTACTTTTTAAACTAGCTTCGGGGTAAGTCCAACTTTGACGTACTTTTGAAAAATCAATTTTCAAGCCAAATTTCAACGCAGTTTTGAAAAATTAATCTGCAAGTGAAATTTTGGCGTACTTTTGATAAATCGATTTTCAAGCCAAATTTCGATGCACTTTTAAGAATATTATTTTTCAAAGTCCAACTTTGTTGCACCTCTGAAAAAAGTATATTATTCAAAAATCCTTGCCATATACTTTCACTCTCGTATCCTGAACCAAAACATATTTTCCTAATTGAAAATTCGGTGTTTCTCCGAATTTTCACCTGGTCATTTCTGACGCCTTATGCCTTATAGAACTCATAATGGTCCTTATGGACTGATCTGTGCCTCTGCAGTCTCTTAAAAATGTCCTTAAATGAAATTTTTGCTTAAGTCGAATTTTGATTCTGTCTTCAACTTAGGACGATTTTGGAGAGTTCTACAACACGAACAATGAAAAAAAGAATAATAATTTTTTATTTTTTTAAATAGTAAATATAGTTGAAAATTTCTAAAAGTATATATATAATACAGAACAATGTATTATCTAATAAAGAGTTTTCGTTTTATTAGTTTAGCTGCAATAGTTGAATAAAATAATTTTCAATAGTACCCGCTCTAGCCTATACCGGGTGCCACAGGCTAGTGGCTCCCCCCCCCTAGATTTTCTTTATTTTTTAACTTAACCATTTGAAATTTGTGGTGCATAAAATGGATTTTTGGACATAAAAACGGTATGAGGCAATTTCCGGTTTACCCGGAAGGTGTGTTTAATTTTGGAGGCTTCGTAAATAGTTATTAATGGAATTAAACGAAAAATTATATTTTTCCCTTGGGCTTTACCTGCCATAGAACAAATTTTGGTATTTCAAAGCACTCTAGACGAAGTCTTAAAATGCTAAAAAAAACTGAACATTGACTCAAAAATTCGCGAATATCTCATGGTATACTCAGAATGTTGTCTTGAATCCAAATATATAAAAATATACAGGGTGTTCCATTTAAAAATCGAAAGTTGCGGTCATTTCCGGGTAAATCGGAAATCTCATACCGTTTTTATGTCCAAAAATCCATTTTTACAGGTAGTTTATGTACCCCAAATTTCAAATGGATAAGTTAAAAAATAAAGGAAATATAGGGGGGGAGCCACTAGACTATGGCACCCGGTATATGGTCAATTATCTCAAGAACGCATGAAGATCAGAGGCTGAATTTGTGTCAATGGTAACTTTAGTATTCACAGTTATTTTAATGTACCCACATAGAAAATAATCTAAAGGACCTAGATCAGGAGACCGTGCTGGCCATTATTCTTTTACGTAATTAGAAAGTTATATTTTATTCTAGAGATATGATTCCATTTGCTAAATTGTTTAAAACTGATTGTTGTACAAAATCTTTTTGAAAAAAAAATTGAACTGCCTTCCTGCAAAAAAAATCGCTAAAAATTATAATGAAATTATAATTAATATTTCATAATTCGAATAAGATGGGCCACCCTATTACACAAGTCAGGGACGCACCCAGAAAATTGCTGAGGGGGGGGCTACTACAAATAATAATAATATGATTAACAAGGGCGGATCCAAAAAGGTTACTGGAGGGGGGCACTAACATTTTCAAGGATATCCCTTCGGACTCCGCGATCACTACTTTTTATCACCTCATGGGGAGGGGGGGTGCAAATAGAAATCCGAAAAAAAAATGTATCACCTCAAAAAACAATGTCGCCTTAACAACATAACCAATACTTTCCTCGAGGGCGGCAATTGCCCCTGGTGCCCCCCCTGGATCCGCCCTTGATGATTAATACATTTAATATATTTATTGAACAAACGATTAACAGGGAGTACAAAACAAAATCAATTCGCCCATGATATATATATTGCCACGACCACACAATAGTATATTTCGTACAATGTATTCTGCTTTTATATTTTGTTTTTTGTTTATTTATATCTCATTTTTACTTTAAAATATGTGATGCTGGCCTCCAGGGGGGGTCTTAAGCCCCCAAAGCCCCCCCATCAGTGCGCCTCTGACACAAGTTAATATTTAGTTTTAAGAGAAAAAAATAATTCCAGAATTAAGCGCGTCCAGAAAGTTGGTATTTATGATCACAGAACGACACTCAAATAAGCATTCCCAGCGTAAAATCCTGCCACATGATATATTCACTCGTTGATTTCCGCACAGTAAAGTTGCATGTTCATTTAAATATCTAATAAACGTAGCCGAGGAAATGTAGACGTGCTTAATAAAACTAATAGAAAAAGCAAACGAAGCGAACAGAAATAAGGTAACAATGAAAAATGATACATGATTTAATAAGGTCTTTTCAGTGCTGAAAAAATCTCTACAAAATTCACATCTTAAACGAGATAATAACCAGCGTTGAAATTGGATAAACTGACGTAAATTGTTTGCAATTTATTCCAAAAATAATATTTACACGTGCCTAAGAAAATAAGCCTTCTAAAACGTAATATTTCAATAATTGTAGTTCTTGATATGT